>JAULUF010000003.1:14155000-14265000 GCA_031834385.1 Semotilus atromaculatus | reverse complement strand
CACATGTCTTTACACTTTCACTGCCCCTTAAAATTGAACGACATTAAAAACAGACAATCAAGGATGAAAACAGACCCGATGTACTCACTCACGGCCAAGGGCTTTTTTTTTTTGTTCTTTGTTTAGGGGTAATAAGACGTCTGAAATGCATTTTTCTCAATAACAAAATACATTTTCATGGCCTCCGGATTATTTTGTTGTATGAATATCTGAGCATGCAATGTATATTAAATAAAAAGGACAGACCCTGTTGCCTTTGGCTTGCTCAGTTGGGGATATTCAAATTAATTAACCAATCATTGATACCATTGATCAGCTCTACCAAACGTGGAGGTCGAACATTGTTATGTTGTTTTGATTGATACTGTGAAGCTGCTTTGATACAATCTGTATTGTGAAAAGCGCTATATAAATATACTTGACTTGACCCTCTGCTTATTAACAAAAACACACAAAAAAAACACGTTTTGTTCTAGCTTCATGCTTTTTTCTTTTGTTTTTATGAATGTGTAAGTTCATTTAAAAGCTCAATTTGAGCAAAACGCTGAGAAAATCACGTTTTTGTCAAAGATACGTCCGGATCGGATTCAGAACGATGATCTAAACACGATCGAGTCCATAAACTCCTCCAAAGCTCCACAGTCCTGTAGCTCGTCCTTGGTCACGTTTCATTCAGTAATGTAACGTTCTGATTTATATGCTGTTTAATGTTGATAATCACGCTATTTTACAAATGAATCTGCTTGCATATGATATGGCTTGTTTCTGCTTCTTCTACGCCTGTGTTTTGATCAGAAGATGTTGTACTCTTTCAGAAGTTGTGTGATAGTGCCCCCACCTTCAAAGGGAGGGCTGCACGAAAATAATATTTTATATATAATAATTATTATTTTTATATATGAGAGTTTACAGCAGTGACAACTGCATTCAGCCATGAGTAGCCCACGATTATGCCAAGCTTTGCTTTGATTACTACTACTTCGTTTAATTTATGTTATTTATATCATACCACGATAAACTCGATTTTGACCAGGAAAGTCTTGATGGCATTTTTCATGTTTAACTCTTTCCCTTCCAAAGACGGACGTTTTCGGCTTATTATACAATACCAGTCGAAGCCATGTTTTCTAACTTCGTTTTGACCTGATTATGTTCGAAATGATGTCACACCAGTTTTCGGTTGAAATTTACAGGAAAATCAGATTCAGCTCATTTCTTATCAGAAAACGATTTTTAGAAAAACACAAATTACAATGATATAAATGACAGCCAAATGAGATCTCTTTAACATCTCAATTGTCTCTTATGGGATCAAATAGAGAGCAAATACAGATTTGTATCCATGAACAAATATCCCAATAATATTACACGAGTTTCAGAAGAGATCTCAACAATGTCTCAAAAAAATGCTCAGATATGCAATCAAAAGATTTCAGTATGAACTTGCCATCCGTATTCATTTTTATAACACTTAGAATAATTGTCCTTATTTTACTTTCTCACCAAGAAGAAAAATCTAAGGCCAAGTTATTATATTCTTGAGCAATGAATGAGCAACCTCTGAACCTCTGAAAAACTTTCTTTGAGTTTTAATCAGCTATTAATAATCCTTAGTTTAATAATCTTATAGTTTTATAACCATTTTTATTCCCCGCAGAGAATTTTAGGAGAGACTAAATGAACATTTAAAGCGATTAACAAGTTAGGTGGAACATAATTCCTCTTACTAACTAATTTTCCAATAAAATGTTCAAGATTTTATCTTTTTTCACTTGTTTTTACATAAAACAAGTAAAGACAAAACACACTTCAATCTCTGAACAAATGCTTAATATCTTCTGCAGTGTTGCTGAAGCAAAATCATCTTGTTTAAAGGATTTTTCACTGTTTTAACTGGAAGATAAACTCTTGTAGAATAGTTTGTATTGCACTACAGTAGTGATGCACGGTATCAGATGGTAATACCACGTCCATATCATGATTTAGCACATCTGGAAGGAATACCACGGTATTACCTTCAGTTGCAGCGCTCAAAAAAACACTATAAATCCTCAGCAATACCGTGTTACTTTTGGGTGTCCAGAAAAGCGCAGAGACAATCACAGAGGAGAGTTTTCCCCCGTAAAAGTGCTCTTTCCCCACCGCCTACGATCCCTCTCTCTCTCCTCTGCTTAACTCACAACTGCAGTGGAGCAACACAGAGAAAGAAGACAATTATCCTCAATATCTGTCACTCACATGACAGCACTGCTTCTCCTAGCCACGCTTCAACAGATGCAGGTGGGGGAACAAAGAGGCTCGGGCGGCTGCTTTTAAGCAAACTCTCTCTCTGTCTTTCTCATTACCTGGCCCATTTGCATGCAGACTGTCAAACAAAGGTGTTGATGGGGAAAGATACGAGAAGAAAGGAGTAAAGATTGTGTATGCCGTCTCTGTGAGTGTCTGTTTACGTGGGTTTGGGCTTTATACAGAAGCAAGTACAAGCGTTTTGTCGTCGCGTATCACATGCGCAGTTCCCTGCAAATCGATCACTCTTTTTGCACCGACGATCCGCAAGCCAAACAAGACCTTCGTAGATCATGAGGAATCTGCCGACAGATAATGAGACATTCACTAGTTCAGCGCACCAGAATTATAGTTTCAACGGTTAAAAAAAAAAGGTGACTATGTCCCGATAGCTGCATTTTCCCATGCACAATTTCACACATTTTCCATAATGATTTTTAACAGCTTTTTGACAGCAAGACTTTTTTGTCTGCCAGCAGTGAAAATGAAAATGCTGTGCAACCTGATGCAATCACGGCGAATCAGAAGATATCTGAGGCTTAACAAAAGGTTCATTTAATAATTATGTGCAGCAATGAGATTTCAGCAATGCAAAAAATAAGAATTATTGTATTACTCTTGTCTTGTTTTCCAGTACAAATATCAAAACGTTCTTAATTCAAGATACATTTACTTGAGAGGCTTGTTTTCCAAGTTTATGCTTAAAAAAGTGAATGTGGGCGAGACTATCAAACATGAAATAGAAACTCTATAATGTCCTGTCACTTTTTACAGTTGCGACTGGTCATGCCAAAAAATCTCACAATAATATTGAAAATTAGCCTTTATTGCCTGGTTAGTACGTGATGTAAGCATTATGCTCATGACTTAATTTTAAAAATGACCTAATTTCTAATTAGTCTTTTTTTATTCGTTTTAATTAGTCTTTTTTAAATTAGTTTTTAATTAGTCTTTTTAAAGATAACTTTACTTGAGGATCAACACTGCATCATTTAACACACTATCATGCATAATGCAACACACACACATCAGCCTCACTGTGATTTTGCCGATGAATTCCTGGATGAACATATTTAGTTGATTCTGGAACGACATTAAAAATGTAGTCCTTACTCTTCCCATAAGTTATCCATGAAGTCAGATGGGAATCAATGACAGGTGAATAACACTGATGTAGAAGCACATAATCCTGGTTGTAAGCCTAAACTTAATAAACTGTAAACTTGTCCCTCAAATCTGATTGGTTGATTGGAACATGTACTTCACTGATGCGGTTCATGCAAAAATCTGGTTTGGGGTTTGTGGGGTGACATGCCCCCACGGAAGAAAATTTTGAAAAATAACCCCTGAAATTATGACTTCTGGTGAATATTGTATGCTATCATACATTATAGCATATTATAATACAACTTATTAGGCCTATATATTTATAGAATAGCAAAGTAGGCCTAATCAATATACAAGACTGAACCACATAGATATATAAAGGCTATCATGATCATTTTGCCAACAATGAATCATGGATTTGTTTAGTTTATAATATGTTTATTTTTAACTTAAACAAATACAACATATAGCATTCAAAACTCATCATTTTTACATTTCCCGCTGTTGTCACTTGTCGTCATCGTTGCTACGATACGTGACTCACAATGACTAACGACCAATTAAAAGGGCATTTTCTGATGATGTTCCAAGATGTTAAAAACGCTACGCGGCTGATCATAGACAAACGGGGAGAAATTAGTATCTACCGCACCGTGTTTTTTTTTTTTTTCTTATCATATCCTACAAATGTCTTTGTTCATAGTCTGTCTGACATATATTAGAAGCTATGTGTCTGTCCAACACGATCTCCTAAAATGCATATCTATACCACAATTATTTAATTTATTTAATTTAACTCATTTAATTTCTCGTAGCCTACCATTTACATGCCAAAAATGTTTTTTGCGTGTATATGCTACGCACTGCAAAACCTTGGGAAGGATTAGGGGTGTGGAGTGCGTGTGTATTACACGCCATAAAGTGCGTATCATATGCACGCGAAAACTGTGTATTATATACAACCAAAAACAAATTTTTTGTTAAGAAAAAAATTTTGTTTTTGTTTTTGAGAAATTAAATTCGTGGTATAGATACACAGTTTCATGAGACCGGGCTGGTCTGTCATGGATTTGCACTGAATTGATTCTCAAAAATACGGAACAAAGTGCGTTCCGTATCAGTTCAATACGGAACAAGACTTTTATCTGTCAAATACGGGATGATTCTGTATTAAACGGAACGCACAATACAAGATGAAACAATCGATTCTTGCATCCCGACGCCCATTGTCCTTTACGAATCACAGCACCAAACGGATCGGGCCAAAATCATGCTGATATAGTCTGAAGAACCTGAGAGTCATCTCTAGCAAAACAATGCATCATTTTCAGAAAAAAATAAATGTATATGCTTTTTAATTACAAACACTCACCTTGAGGTCACGACCTTTCGTGTGACATTCACTGTGGACTACATTTGTAGTTAAAAGCATAAATTTTTTTCTGAAAATGACTGATCATTTCACTAGATAAGACCCTGATTTGTTGGCTGAAGCCCATTGAAGCTGCTTAAATATGGATTTTGGAATTAAATACACTCTGAAAAATGCTGGGTTTTTTCAACCCATGGTTGGGTCAAATATGGACGAACCCAACCATTGGTTTACATTTTTAAATATATATTTTTTTAAACCAATGATTGGGTTTGTCCCTTTTTCTTTTCTTTTTTTTAACAAAAATGAAACATCAATGAACTACTTAGGTTGGACTATGACACTATTTTACTTCTGGAAAAAAAACTTTTTTGCATTATTGTCCTATTATCTCTGTTAAACTGCTTTGAAACAATCTGTATTGTAAAAAGCGCTATATAAATAAATGTGACGACTTGCATATGAAGAAAAATCTTTGAAAGTTTTCCTCAAAAACATAATTTCTCTTTGGCTGATGGCCAGGGGGCGAGTAAATAATTAGGAAATGTTTATTTTGGGTTGACTGTTCCTTTAAGAAGGTAAGGGTACACCGGGGCTAAAGGCATTTATTTTCCTCTAAACCACTATGCCAGAAAAATTTCCCGCAGCACTTTCCTAAACATCCGCTTTTCAAGATGCACGTGGAAATTTGTCTGAACCTTGATGTGATCGCCGGCAGCAATGCAAAGATGATTCTGTGCTAATCTGATATAATATTTGATGGGGGGTTTTTTTTTCAAATGTTGTAGATTTAAGTAGCAAATGAGAATCGCTAAAATTATTGAAAATATTTTGAAACAAAGGTCTTGCTAATGGTTTTCAGTTTTATTTAAGGTAATCAAAGCAACAGATAATCACCATATTTATAATAAAAACATATTTAAAAAATATGATATTAATCATTTCATATATTGAAATATATTTTATTGTTAATTGTAAATCTATATTAAATTGTTATGGGATCTACTTTGATGCTTTCAGAATCTTTACTTTAAATTTTTTTTTATTTCTGTATTTTTATATTAACAAGTTTAATGACAGCATATTTACTGAACAAAAATGAATTCTATTTATCAAAATAAACAGAAAATAGTAAAAATGTTGCTAAAGTGCATTGTTAAAAACATATTATTTTGCCTTAAGTATTTTTAAAAAGGCCCACCTCGCCACCTCATGCATTTATACGATTTTTAAACAAAGTAAACAACTTTATGATTTATTTTCACACAAAATCTGTTTCTCCATCAGTTCAATACAAACATATATATTTTCCCGCAATCATACACTATGGATGTAGTGAAAAGCACATTAATCTTAAGGTGTGCCTTTAGCCTACTGCTAATTTTTGTGTTGCATTGTAAAATCAAGCTGTGACTGAAAATATTTCCCCATATAGTTGCTCTAATCACCTAAAACGATTTTAGAAACAGGCGCTGGTGCTGCAATCGAAGACAACACTGAAGCTGGAGCTGAATTTAGCAGGTATGTAAATATGTTTGCTCAACCCTCATGATGGGACTGCGTACAGTGAGATAGACAATGCCTTTATTCATTAATGGCAGCTTTTGTTCCTGTAAACAACATGAATATTTAATCCGTCCTAAGATTCCCTCTTGGTTAATGAATGTGTCTGAACCAGCCGAGCCTCTCTGGGGACGCGGGCCGCCGGGAACCGTTGCTAAGCAGTCGTCGCGAACACACTTCACTCTTTCATGAACAACACAAGCGTTCTGCACCACGGATCGGATCCATACACACACCGACACACTCCGACCCTCGGCAGGACTCCCGGAGGGAGCGAGAGACACGAGGGTGATGCCGAACGCATCACGACTTTACTGCTGATGTCACTTCCTGTGCTGTAAACGCATGCAGAAATGGAAATCTGTTGCACGTTGAAACATCCGGTTTACGATCACTATATCAGAAACGATTGATTATTGCGACAAACGGATTGGGCCAAAATACAGTCTGGGATAAGAGTCATCTCTAGCGAAAGATGCATAATTTTCTGATTTTTTATATATATATATATATATATATATGCTTTTTAATTACAAACGTTTATTTTAATTTTTTTCTGAAAATGACAGATAATTTCACTTAGATGAAACCCTTATTTGTTGCCTCCATTAATGCTGCCTAAATATGGAATAAGGACTTAAATACACTCCAAAAAAAATACTGGGTTGATTCAACCCATGGTTGGGTCAAAAATGCACAAACCCGAGCATTGGGTTAAATTTTTATGGTTTGTCCATATTTGACCCAAACATGGGTTAAAATCAACCCAGCATTTTTTTTAGTGTGCACTGTATGGATTATGATGATCCTTGTTCACTTGCATTAGATGGAGAAAAATCAAGGAACATTTTCCTCAAAAAAACGTAATTTCTCTTCGGCTGAAGAAAGAGTTTCTTCGTCTCCCAGAGGAAGGTGATGCAGAACGCATCACGACACCGTACTGCTGATGTCACTTCCTGTGTGGTTAATGCAAGCAGAAATGGCAATCTGTTGCACGTTAGTAGGATTATGAAACATGCAATCCGGTTTACGATCAAGATCGAAAGGTTTGTGAGCAATTACAGATTATTTATTTGCGTCTCTCCAGTACATGAATGCCACATGTTCCTCCACAGGCACGGAGAGAGAGAGAGAGAGAGAGAGAGGATACACACAGACAGACACTCGTAAACTTCTACAATTGGTCCACAGGGAGAGAGCAACGATCTTCAGGAGGAACCCACGCCAGACCCTGCCTCAAGCAGGCTTCCAGCTGTTGTCAATTACTGCCACTTTAACGGCGCGTTAAACACACAATGGCCAATGAGGCGCTGCCACCCGAGTCACTATTTAACTGCAACACGGCCATTAGCTAATCCTGAGGGCCCGTCGCCCGCTGCGTTACCTAGCAAGGCCCAATCTAATGAAATTAAAGCTCAACTCCCTTTAATAGCCAGGTTCCCCGTCATAAATTCATTAGCCGCTGATGAGTATCTTCCTGTTAGTTTGAACGCGCGTTCGAGATTTACAGTTGGCTAATGAAAACCATCAAGGTTTTAAGGAGCTCGTCTCATTAGGGAGGGGTTTTTAATAGACAAACAAAGACGGGATAATTGCCACGGGAGCTTAGGTTTTACCGAGGGGTGTTGAAGGGTTTTCCTGGTTCTGGAGAAATCAGGCTACGCCAATTACTTTAGGTAACGTAATGAGCGCCGCTGTTGACTCAGGTGAGCCGGCGACTCGCTCAAATGAAAGACTCCACACACTACTGCCCTTCAGGCCGGGGATTAAATGTCTCTCATCTGTTTTGCCGTTGTCGGTGAGCATGTTGGGGGTGTAATATATACGGACAGGGGCAGGAATGCTCCCCCCCCCTCTCCTCTTCCCCGGGACCCCCAACTTCTCAAATATCCTCAATGTCAAACATGGTGGGCTCCAAAAATACCTCTCTGAGCTCAGCCTCGCCGTCCACTGATGTCCATCTATAGGTTTGTCTCTCGTAATAGCAGCGCTAATGTAAAACATCAACGCTAATCGCATGCGCGCACTTCTTAACAAAGCGGCTGTCAACATCACGTCATTTCAACTGGTGGAAATTGCAAAACCGCATATAAAAACATGCAACTAACCATATGATAAATTATAATAGGTCTACGCTTTATATATTATCTTTTATTTTTATTTAGGCCTATATTAAAATGTATATAATGTAATTTTATTATTATAATAAAAAAATAAAAAACAACACAAGGCAAAAGAAAATACTGTTAAGAGTTCACATGAAATGAGAATAATACTATTTTAATCTAAAAAATAATATTATTAGTAGGTCTATTTAATATTATATTGGTAGTATTCATATTACTAATGTAGTAGTAGTCGTTACAATAATAATAATATTATTATATTAAAATTAAAGCTATATTAAGATGGATATTGTATTAATATTAATTTAAAAATATTAATACAAAATAATTTTAATACTAAAATTTATAAAAATTGATATTCTATTACTATTCATTAATATTTGTGATAATACTAAAATTAAATAATGTTTGAATTCATTTAATATTAAAATTAAATAAATAATAAAATGGATACTACTACTACTACTAATGATTATTAGATAAAAAATTAAATAATATTAAGATGTATAGTGCATTAAAATTGATTCACAATATTTGTAATAATAAAATTAAGAATAAAATGTATACTGTATTAATATTAATACTAAAACTATATAATATTAAAATGGATAGTGTATTAATATTAATACATTAATAATTAATTTCAAAAATAATATTACAATTAAATTAATTTTAAAATGGATACTAATTAATATTAATATTAAAATTAATATTGAAATTATAGTGTATTATTATTATTATTAATTAATGTTAGCTATATTCATATACTAAAATTTAATTGTTTGAATGAATAAAATATGAAAATTAAATTCATATTAAAATTGATGGTGTATTAATATTAATCAAGATTAGTAATATTATTACTAAAATTAAATTAATGTTAAAATGTATATACTAAAATTAAATTAACCTTAGATGGATATTGTATGAATATTAATGATAAAATTAATGTAATATTATCAGCATAATGCATTTCTAAACAAATGTATTACAATGAAGTATAGTACTTTTTTTAGTTAGCACACAAAACCAGTTAAGAGTCGCCAAGTGTCCAGTTAAACACTAAAGCATTTGTTGTTGGGTTTGCTGTCGCCAGTGACGGACAAGATTTGTGCTTTGACTGATGACATTGTGCAATATATCAGTGTGTGTTTCCTAAAGGCAGACAGTGAGACGGGACCCCCGCTGACAACACCATCAGTTCAGTGTTCACACAGTCATTCTGTACGGGGTCGACGGATCCTGAGCTTTGAGCTTGCAACTAACATGCAACTATCAGGGTGCAACATCTAGATGCCACACACACACACACGCACACACACGCCTCTGGGCTCCCCATCATCTTCATGTTACTCTCTCAGACGGCTAAAATAAACAGATTGTCTAACTGCAATGAAAACATACTGCACCAGCCAGTGTGTGTGTGTGTGTGTGAGAGAGAGACAGGCTCTTCTTTCAGTCCCAGCGCTGAACGCCACCGTCTGCAAGACCTGATCCTGCAGGAAAAACACAAAACAAATACGTTACGTTTATTTTTCTTACCTCACTTCAAATAGTTTTTTCTTATTTTAAGCATAAATATAACTAAATGTAGGGAGGTTTATGCTTAAAACAAGAACAATCTATCTGCAACTGGGATAAAAACTTAATTCAGAATATAAATCCTAAAACAATATCAGTTTTGCTTCTAAAGTAATTTTTCCATGTTTTCAGGATTATTGATTATAAATTACTGATATATTTCTCCAAGACAGCAAAGAGATTAATTAAAGTCTATGTTTTTTCTCCGGAAATTCAATTTCAACAATGAATTTTAGGAGCACTTAAAACATAATTCTGAACACTATAAAGCTCTAAATGAGCTCAACCTCTGAGCAATAAAGCTTTTGTCTAATGGAGGCAGAAGTACCTACTATTGTAGAGTATTATTACAATTTAAAAAGAACTATTATCTATGTGAATAGATGTTAAAATTTAATATATTCCTGAGATCAAAGCTCCAGTCTTCAGTGTCACATGATCCTTCAGAAATCAGTATGATGAGTTTATGCTCATTTCTTATTATTATCAATGTTGAAAACAGTTGTGCTGCATCATTGCTGTTAATATGAGTATTCATTTCTTTATGCATATACTGTAGTAATTGGGTTACAGCGTTAACAGTAGTCTGCCTGCTTCGATACGTAAATAACAAGCAGGAGGTTTTTGGATGTAAAGTAAAACTAATTCCAACGCTGCCCCGAGGCCCCCACCAATGCATCAATCAATAGGGAGTGTGTCCTCCACAGCGCCTGAGTGAAAATCCAGACATGAGCTAATGCTGGAGAAATATACACAAAAGGCTTATATTAGAGCAAGCACATATACACACACACATACACTTGGAAAGAGCTGAGGTGACGTTTTACGACACCCTTGCATTAATAAACATAATAAACAAATATACAAATGGTCGGTAACTGTTTTCACGAGGCATGAACTAACACATGAGGTAGTAGTTTGTTCACGCATTTGGAATAAACTGAAGCTGGACACTTTTTGCTTAATAACCCATAAATGCATAAACCACACCATAAAACTCCAATATTTTTTCTTCTATATTTTGAGATCAGCCAGCTAAAAGGAGTTTCGCTGTTTTACAGTAATATGACCCGTAAAACAACATGTATACACAAATGATTTACAAGAACTGGACTGTGAGTGTGCAAAATTTGCCAGCATGATGCTATATAACGTTACACTGTTAGAAGAAAATGTTCTATATAGGACTTTAAAAGCTTCAGTCAGACACTTACCTTTTAGGGGTCCCCCTCATGAGATCATTTTATGAATAGTTTTAATTAATTTTCTTTTAATATTGTTTTAAATTTTAATTACATTTTATGAATTAAACAGCTCATAAACATTTTATCACTAGAGAAAATCGGCGCTATAGCAGTTAAAGCTGCAGTCCGTAGCTTTTCCTCTTGGTCACCATCTCTGTTCTAAATCTGTAACTGCAGTTATTCGTGGAATTATCATCTTTACGTGAGTTGTAAATCGGCATGAAACAGCGCGGATGAACACAGTGTTTTGAGGCGAGTGCTGCTGTCAGTCACCGCACTGTGTGGATACTGGCATTCAGAATCACTTTTTGAAAGTTTGACCAACATAAGAATTTTCACCGGAAAATGTAATCTGAACAAGTAAGTTACATCCATTTTTGTTCTGATCAACTAAGGGGGGAAAAGTATTCTACATGACAAGCGATCGTTAGATTTAATCAACGCGATTTACAGCAACCGAGCAAATTATACTTTGTTCTCAAATTGTTCATGTTAACAACATCAGCATTGCGTGACTAATCTTAAATTTAATGTGTTTTATGGTTACCTGTGTAGTTCAGAATTCATATTCTCCATAATAGCTAAATGAGAAAGGCACAACAAAGGAAACTGCATAACTGTGTGAATTATGAAAACGTGTTACACGATTGAACTATTGAAATTACTTAAGCAGAAAAAAGCCGTCTCTTCTTCCGTTTTTAACCCCTTCAAAACACGCAGTTCACACACCTTTCAAAAGTCCCGCCGATGTTTATCCTTGTGTTCGCATGAGACGGTTTCTTTCTCTTTCTCTAGCCACCTTAAATCCGAAGTACGAAGTCTTTTGGGTTTTATAACTGGTGAATCTCCAGTTGACACTGATGATTGTTGTTTGGATGTTTCTGGATCCGCCATGAGTTTAATTATGTAAAGTGCTGTGAGAAAAGCCTATCTCTACATCTCCTCACGCGCAGTGTAGCCGGCTAGCCGAAACTCCTTCTTTATGTGTACGGATGTGACGTAATGACGCAAAGACATGCTTGAATTTCCCGCGGAAACCCACCAGTACCACTGGAATTAAAATCATTATTACAAGCTAACCGTTTTGAATCTAGCTACGGCAAGCAGATAGTTTTGACCACTGGCAGAATATGTTTTTATTTATTTATTTTTATTTATTTTTTTAACTTAAATAAGTTGCGGACAGCAGCTTTAATAAACAGAACTTCATGCGTCTTGCAGAAGAACATTGTTGTCGGAACTACTTCTATTTATGTCTATGACGAGTCACGCTGGTACTGGGCTACTCCGCAGTGGTACGACCCGAACCAGTCTAATGGCGCTTTTCCATTACCAGTACCAGCTCAACTCGGCTCGGCTCGACTCGCCTCGCCTCGACTCGGCTCGCTTTTCGCTCCGTTTTCCATTGCAGATAGTACCTCCAGAATAGTACCTGGTCGTCATAGCGACGCTGCAGGAAACTGCCGTGAAGTAATCTTCTGCGCGAGCCGCGAGTCGCGACACAACCGCGACACACACTCCTCGTTTGACCACGGCGTATTCTTCCGAGTTGCCATAAAAATAGTAGTAATGGGGATCTCACGCAATCTGGCCAAACTATTTAAAAATAGCGGGGTTATTCAGGATACTCCGTCTGGCGCGTGCAATGATGACGCAGTGAATAGTGATGATTCTCTCTGACCAATCAGCAGTCTGCTGTGTTTACACGTCACATTTTAGTATCGCCTCAGCTCGCTTAGAACCTCGCCGGAGGTGGTACGAAAAAAGTACCCGAAAGCAGGTACAGGTACAACTTTTACACAGTGGAAAACCAAACAAAGGCGAGTCGAGTCGAGTCGAGCCGAGCCGAGGCGAGCTGGTACTGTGTAGTGGAAAAGCGTCATAAAATAGTCCGAATATAAACACTTATTATAAGTGTACCGTAGTGATTCAGGAGAAGACAAAAACACGGTTTGGAAAATGGATTTTCTCGCTCATTATATACATTTTGTAATTTTTGAACACAAAAAAAGTTAGGGTCTGCAGCTTTAAATGCAATCCTTTAAATTAATATATATTCTGAGTATATGTAAAATGTTCATGTATTCATCGCGGGTTTTTTTTATTGCGTGTGAACAGCTTTTCACGAAACTTAAAGAACAAGACCATCCCCGATTCCCTAGGTTGTCTATGAAAGCCTGTAGACTGATTTCATGTGATGGACTCGGGACGTTTTTGCCGGGAAAAAGATGTGACGATTATGCGCGCACCCGACGCCCGAGAGCCCCTTTTCCGTTCTATAACACATGAAAATAATGCTTATACCATATAGACTGTAAAACTATTCATCAGGAGGATAATACCAAAAGATTCAGTACTGTAATTTCAATGTGTTATGCAAAGAAAAGGGATCCATTCAAACTATAGTCTCATATAGTCCGATAGTCAGTCTCAAATATAGGGCTAGCCTACTTTATAATTACACTATCATAACACTCATGTGTCATGATGTCGGTGAACAGAGCTGATGCAAATATATTCACATATCATCAGATGATTTCTTAACTGCTGTTTTCTCACCGCTGTCATGTTTTTGTGTTAATTTAGTTATTGAGAGGAAAGCGTAGCACATATTTACCTCTAAACGTCGCTCTCAGCGTCGAGAGATGTTCACAAACAGTAGGCCTATATCACTGCAAATGTAGCTATTTACAACTTCTTTTTATTTCTAAGCAAAGAACAAAAAAGAACTTTACCGTGGCATGATTAGGCTATATCATGACATTGAGTCACATTCAGTCTCTTAAACGTTACGTGTGCACGAGTTCTTCTAGCACGAGCAATAGTTGCTGCTGCGCAGTTCACTTAACAGCCACAGGTGTCGCTAATAATAAGGGTTTCTGAATTTTACATAAATCCACTTTAAGTAATTTCTTCTTACATAGAAAGATTCTCTAAAATTGAGCCAAGAACCCTAGGGTTCTATATACAGTAGCTATATAGCCACAGAAGGTAGTTGCCAGGGCGTTGCTAAGTGGTTGCTTACTGATCCAAGTCAAAAGATCAAACTCCACGATATTCTGGTCTGTAGATGTGGTTCAGCTCTTCTGTGAGATTCAGAAGGGGAAAATTTATTTGCCACTTGTCTGAAAGTAAACTTTTATTGTACAGGTGTAAAAATAAATTTGGATACATAAGTAGGCTATATTCATTATAGGCTATTCAAATAATAACACTCTTAGAAGAAAAAGTACTATGTAGAACCTTAAAGGGTTCTGTTAAGCACTTCATAGAACCTTATATGGGTTCCCTTCAGATATTTATCCTTATAGAACCCTTTTGGCATAAAATGCCTTTTTTAAGGCCTGTTGTATAGGCCTAGCATATCTCAACTGCTTGATTGTTTATCATGACAACATGTAAGGCCTGCTACTGTATAGGCTATAGCAAATATCACCCAGCTGTAATCTGCTAAACACAACAAGGTCTGTAAAGCTGCTTTTAATATGTATTGTGTAAAGCTATAGTGCTTCTGTTATGGATAAAATTGACTTTAATTGAAATTAACAAGAACAAAGATTCATAAATGCTGTAAAGTGCAGTTTATTGGTCCATGTTGAATAATGTAGTTAATAAATATTAACTAATGAAAACTTATTGTAAACTGTTCCTCAAATTCCTAATGCATTATTTTAACCGTGCCCTCCAGTGTCCTCATGTCCTGCGAGATCGGGTCTGTCGCGACTGAGATCATCGGTGTCACACGGGTCAGGTTTATTTCAGAAACTTTAGTCCCCGTGGAAGAAATCTGAGGCATGTGCATCACCAATGTTGTGGGTGTATTTATGAGCATGATGTACACTGGGTATTTTTGGACCAGCATGAGGACAGAGAGAGCTCAGCGCACGCTTAATTTTATCTAACGGCCCGAGTACAATCAAAACCAGAGATTGACTCGTCGTGAAGAAGTGAGGGCCGGTGTCAAGGATACAGAGAGAGAGAGAGAGAGAGAGAGAGAGAGAGAGGGGGGGGGGCTGTTTGTGATTAATCTGGCTGCATTGCATCAGCGCCCTCGGATCAGCCAACTGGAGAACCCAGCGAAGCGAGCGAGTCTATTCTGAGAGCGAGCCTCATCTCGACGCCAGACATCGTCTTATGACTGCCACTAAACACCAGTGGCTCTCACATCACCCAGTGCTTTAAACCCTGCACGATGACCTCATCAGGGCCATTACACAACACTTAACACCTATCGACCAGCGCGACGCGAGTAACGCCAGCCTTCGAGAGATCCATATTCGATATTAATTAGGTTGGGCGAATATCTTCGATTAGTATTTGATCCAACAGACTGTACATTTTAAAAAACAAGAAGTGAAATTTTGGTAACACTTTACAATAAGGTCCATTAGTTAATATATTAACTTACATGAACTAACAATGAACATTTGTAACAGTATTTATTAATCTTTGTTAATATTAGATAATTAAAAAATACAGCTGTTCATGTTAGTTCACAGTGCATTTTATGTTAACAAATACAACGTAATGAACCTTAGTGTAGTGTTGCCGACATTTCTAACACACATGCTATTGTTGTCACATGACCTCATGTTGCATTTGATTGTCAACTTGAATGTTGGCAAGAAATTATGCAGAACTTAGCAATTAAGCGGCAGATGACAAAACTGCAGCATGCTTATAATACTCCCTAAAAAAGTTACTAATTGTGTTATTATTTATAGAAAGTAGCTATGTGTTATGTTATTTTTGCATTACTTTTTCTTACCTGGCCTTGTTTACAACAAAAAAGCTAAAGACCCTTTTGACGAATATGCAGTTTTACGCCTGTACAGTAGAGGAATCAGCTCAAACAAATATAATGCTAAATGTTTATTTTTGCTTATTACTATGATGACTGAATTGTATTATCAAGGGACAGCAACAAAGACATTAGTTAATAAAGTGAGATTAAATACATAAACTAGGCTATAGGCCTGTGTTAAATGTAACTTGCATTACTTAGGCTATTTGAAAAAAATAACTGAGAATAACAAGAAGACTTGTAATGGGTTACCCCAACATTGTTTATGTCTAAATGAATCATATTAAATATTATCATCTGACATCATTGCTGCACCACATGACTCACCTGAACATGCGGCTCCAGACCACTGGATAATATTAACACTAATGAAATCCCTTTAACCTGTTTCTTAAGTTTATTTTTAAATGCAAGTAACTTTAGGTTTATGCTTAATAAAATAATTCAAGGTAGGCCTAAATCATCTGAAAACAAGTCTTCATCAAACCTGACACCATTTCACTTCTACACTGGAAAATGGAGTTCAAGTGCATTGCATTATGGGATCGGTAGGCTACCTTAAACAGTGTGCTGTTGTACAGAAAGAAAGAAAGTTGTCCATCAGGAATTGATTGGACGGTGAAAAATGGTTTTATATTTCATGTTGGAAAAATACGTAATAAGACCTGTGAGATGAAATTCAGAAAATAATGTAGATTAGAGTTTAGAGATAGATTAGAGTAAAATAAATAGAGTTTTTAAGTTGTGTTGAAGTCGCACACCAGCTTGTAGGTTGTCTTGTGTGAGTGAAATCCAGAAGTGTTTTGGTGATTTGGTGTCTATACACACACACACACACACACACACAGCCTTTGGCTAAACTCTAAATTAAAGAGCTGGCGATGTACTTGCTCCTCTGAGGCGAACAGTAATGAAATGGAGCCGCTGAGGCCCAGAGCACTGGACACAGAACGACACACACACACACACTCTCTCTCTCTCTCTGTCTGACTGCTGCTGTAAATATCAGCATTATTGAACACCAGTTTCATCATAGAGTGACGGTGCTCTGCACTGCATGATTCAACCGCTGTTTAAAACACTCATCATGATCATTGTGTTTGAGTTTGAACTGAGGAAGCAAACAGGACGCAAAATTCCAATTAGAATTGGAATGCACAGAAGTAGAATTTAAATGATTTTTTAATCGGCTTTTTAAATGATGAAGTTTTTTTTTTTTATCACATAACTAGAAAAGCCAAGTTTAAGATAATCTTTTAAAGTTGACTTTATGAACAGTGTTGGGGAAAGTTACTTTTAAAAGTTGTAATAGTGCATTATTGTGCACAATAAGCTCAATAACATGCATTTAGAAAATACATAAGGTGAATTTTCATTTCATTTGAACTGACTAAGAATAAACTAAAATTCGGTAACACTTTAAAATAACTACTGTATTTGCAAATAGTTAAATAATAGTTTATAAACTGTAGTTAATAAATTAATAGACTATACAAACAGTGAGTTCTTCATTCATTATCACTGTAATTAACAAAGTGTTATTGTTTAATTAGCTCACATGTGAAGGTATTAAATAATAGTTTGTTAACAACGTATTATCTGTAAATAGTTCTCACTTTCGATTAGGTCACGGAAAATAGGAAAATTACATTAATTAAGTGCTTTAAACCAACATCTATTGGACATTAATTGCATAAGTTGCAAGAGTTCATTAAAATATTTTTAATTTGTAAAATACATTAATTTTTAAAATACACTAAGCCTATCCCCAAAACTAAACATAAGCACTTACAAATAAATAAATAAAATAATTTTGTCAATATGAATTACATACAAATAAGATCATGTTAGGGGACAGAATATAAAGTTTGAACACTATAAACATTTCTATGGAAAGTCCCTATAAAACATGGAAACCCAATGTGTGTGTGTGTGTGTGTGTGTGTGTGTGTGCGTGTGCGTGTGTTTTTAATGTTATTGTACACATTAAGGATCACTGAATATAAATGCAATTAATGTCAAATAAAGATTAGTTTAAAGCACTTAATTAATGTCATTTTCCGTGACCTTATAGTGAGAACTATTTACTGTTAATAAGTTACATATGAGCTAATTAAACAATAATAATTTCAGTGTCAATGAATGAACACCTCACTATTTGTATATGTATTAACTACAGTTTATAAAATATTAATTAACTATAAACTAATAGTCTGCAAATGATTTAAGTACATTACACTATAGTTATTAAAAAGTGTTACCAAAAATTCTGAACAAAAACCTAAAACATAATTTTGAGACCTGAGCTGCTTGATTTTTTTTCCAGAGAATGTTGCATGATTGTGCATAAATCAAAGCATAATTTATCTAACTAATAACAGTAATAAAGCATGATTACGCCCATTGTTTGTTTGTTTGTGCTGTATTGGCGCAGACTGTCATTTCTGTCCTCAGACTCTATTCCTCAGTGGATTCCAGCAGCTTACAGCGTTATCCTCAGGAGAGCTTCTCCAGGTCCCACTATAAATAGACCAATTAGAGCTGTTTTTCTGCGCCGGGTGTGTGGTTTCTTACAACAGCCCACTCACCCGCGAGAGAGGGTCATTAGCGGGACTGTCACCAGCGGCGGGGCGACCAGCTCACCTGTGTGCTTGCTTTTTGGGGACGTTTGAATGCAATCAAGTCATTTTAGAGGAATTACTGCGAGTTGCATGTGTGGGCATGGATTGCCTATTAATTTGTTTCAAAATGCCTGTTTTACTCGCCTATAATAGATGCGTCCCCTGCCAGTGCGGGCGAATTAATTTAGCCAGTGCTGAGGGGAGTTTTACACCCCGAGACGGTATTACTTAACAGAGAAATCTGTCTCTTCCTTCGCCTCCCCTTCACCCACAATCCCCATTGCCGCAGGACATCGCATAAGATGTGCTCTCACCCAATTTGTTTGCCTTTCTGCTTAATTGACTGCGCTTGATTGCTCCTGTTAAATCACAGAGAAGCTGTGAAGGAACTCCGGCCGGTTTTATCGCTTTGTTTGTTTATGACGCTACGCATTTCATTTATCTGAATAGCGCTGGAACAAGAAACATATTCCCTTCGGGACTACAGAAATCATCCCGATTCCCTGGGCTCCCATAAGGCTTGGCAGCTTTTTGATGGTTCCATTGTGCGCCGGTTCCTGGGTGCCACAGACTGAGTTTCGTTCGGTTCTGAAGCGTAAGACAGCCGCGAACCCAGAGCCCCAGAGCCCCAGGGCTGGCTGTCAAAACCGGCTGGTCGTCTGGGATTACTCCAGATTGGAGCTCATTAGCGTCCCGCTGAGAATCACACGCTAAATGGTATCAAGCAGCTATTTTAGACGAGGTAATCTCGAGAACGTGGTATATTGTGGCGCTTGAATTATTTCCCAGAGATCTGGAGGTGGAAACAAAAGTGCTGTCCAAGGCGAGAGGTGAACAGTGTTGTTTGGATTCACAGAAGGCAACAGTCGAGCGTTGTCTTTGTCAGCGTGCCACGTGGATTTAGCACTGTCTGCAGTTAAATGGCTAAATGATGGGACAACACATACATCAAGAAAAAACAAAATATAGCTGCAAGCAGCCATTAAGGGGCCAAGCACAAAGAAGGCATGATAAGTCATGCAAGCACAGCTGGGAGCATCAAACCAACTGCAACAATGGGCAATTAAAGACACATTAAGATGACTTTAAGCAAAATAGCTGAAATAAATCATAAATATAGTCACCAGTAATTTGATTTAATGGATTTTCACTTTTGACCCATTGGTGGCGCTGTGACCAGATTGATGTGGTGTGGTCAAGAGTAAGGAGACACTGACACGTGCATATTGACACGTGTCAATATGCCAAAGCATTAAAGAGATGCAGTCGTTTTGGCATCATGCCATCAACTTTGTTGATACGATATACAAACGGTTTCGTCTAGCGACATGAAATCCATAGCATTTTGCTGGCATGGTCTGTAAATTGTGAACACAAAAAAAGTTACGAACTGCAGCTTTAATCAAAAGTTATTAGCATTTGTTAAATTTTTTTACCACAAGGTGGTGCTGCCCCGAAAGTTTTTGAGTACATTCAGGACACAGTGTCAAAGACACATGCCGAGTTTTGCAAAATATAGTATTTTACGACAAAATTCAAAATGGCAGATGCCCAAAATGGCCAATGTGGTAAAATTTGCCGACTATGCAGCATTCTGCACCAAATCTAAAGAGACCAGTTGTGGGATTTTTGGCCAAACCGTTCAGAAGTTATGAGCAAAAAGAGCAATTTTGAATATCTCCTGACCACTAGGTGGCACTGCGCCGAAACTGTACAGGTAATCTCAGATCACGGTTGTCAAAACATACACCAAGTTTGGTCAGAATATGCACAAAATGCTGCGGAGATATATCCTTACGTCCATTTTGGCGTGCTCTTCACCGAATTCATTCACACGGACAGTTTGACAAAACAGCTTGAAAAAATATATTTTTTCAGAAAATTCAAAATGGCGGAAAAATGTTCATGCCGGAAAATGACGTCATAAGGTGCAATCAAGTCATATTGCGCCGTATTTTGTTTCTAGCCCTAAAGGTTCAAATGAAAACTTCAACAGTTGGTGGCGCTAGAGCGATTGAGTTAGAGACTCCAAATTCGCTGTGGTGACAGTCCAGATGGTCCTCTATCTGTGTGCCAAATTTGATAACTTTCCCACAAGCGGCTCTGTGGGCTGCCATAGACTTCAAGAGCAGAAGACAACGACGAATAGGAACACTAACGATTACAATCATGATAACGTGATTGGCCTATGAAAACACATAAAAAACGTACGAGTTGGGAACCACTGCTTTAGATGCTGTACTGTAAAAAGAAAAGCATAATGGGTCATTCATTTGTGTTGTGATTCTCAACTGGTTTTCCTTCTTGACGCTGATTTTTTATTTGACATCAAGCAGCGGCTGAATAGTCAAAACTGTTTGTTAATTGTATGATTTCAGTACATTGTTGTGCCTGAATGATTTCAGAGAGATCCGAGAGGGAAGACGATAGTGGCACAGGTTGTTGGGATTCCCAGAACGCACCAGTTGAGCGTCGTCGCTGTCAACACGCCGCGTCGGTGCCAGTGGGTTTAGCTCTGTCTGCGGTTAAACGGATTGCTAAATGATGGGACAACACATTCATCAAGGTGCTTCCCGTCTCACTGGACCTCAGCCAACGGCAGACAAGACGATGGAGCCGTGACCCTGAAACACGAGCGCCGCTAATAGTCTAATTACACGAGCTACGTCAAGAGTACATAGACGGCAAACACAAACGCTCTCATTGGAAGAGAAAGAGAGGAAATCCAACGCTGATCCGACCACCAACTCGCCACAATATGATCCCTTTTAAGCTCTTAGGCTTGATAGGATGCCAAGTGGCCCCGTGTCGAGTCCCTTGAAATGAACTGTGCTAAAAAGTCTTGTGTTCAGTGATTCTCAACTGGTTTTGCTTCACGTCCCTGATTTGATAAATTAGACATTAGACATCAAGCAGTGGCTGAATACTGAGTATGTAATTGATCTGAATTTTCAGCATCATTACTCCAGTCTTGATCACATGATCCTTCAGAAATCAGCATAATATGATGATTTGCTGCTCAAGAAACATTTATGATTATTATCAATGTTGAAAACAGTCGTGCTGCTTCATATTTCAGGGGAAACCGTGATAAATCCCCCCCGATCTTACAGGTGAAACTCGAAAATTTTGAATATTGTGCAAAAGTTATCATTTTGATTATTATGGCTTACAGCTTATGAAAACCCCAAATTAAAAATCTCAGAAAATGTGAATATTACATGAAATCAATAAAAAAAAGGAATTTAAATACAGAAATGTCAGCCCTCTGAAAAGTTTAATCATGCATATGTATATAGATATATACACTAAGTATATTAGTTTCACCTTTCAATGTGAATTACTGAAATACACAAACTTTTGCACGATATTCAAATTTTTTGAGTTTCTCCTGTATATATACACATTTTAATGCATTAAGGATTTTGTAAAATTAGATCATTATAAAAGAAAATATGATTTTTAATATAGCAATCATAAAAAAAAAAACTTAATGCATTTTATAATTATTTTTCCAGTGCTCACTGGTTCTTCAGTTTAATCAGTTTAACCAACAAGACTTCTGTGGTCGAACACCTTTACCACAGAAGACCATGCTGGATGCCTGAACAGCCTCACCAGATTTAGTTTTTCCTGCAGGGAAGATGCAACAGTTTAGCACTGGCATATGAATAACCCGTGCATGTCAGGTGCTTTAAACCCATGCGTGTCCCAATATCATTTCCTTTGATCTGATACGCCTATGCCACTCGCTTCCCCCCAGCAGCGGATTGGCTTTCTCACTCCGTAACGGCTAACGTTTCAGCCTCAGGTCTCTGTCTCCAGCCTCCTTATCAGGTAACCTACCTGCCGAAAGTCAACTAGTACACTAAAGCTTCGACAGCGGCCCGGCGTGGACCTAGAAAGCCACTCTATTATAATGTAAAGCCTTGAGTCAATGCGAAACGCACAGACTCTAATGAGTGACCCAGCGGGGTAGCCATTAATTAGCTGAGATGGATAATTAGTAGTAATTAAGAGCGTTTTCACCATGCATGCACGTTTGTTGTGTCAGGCATTGCGTCAGCTGAGCCAATTTGTAAAGGTTTGGGTTAATTATTTTAGAAAGTGAATCAGATACTTTTGAGTCTGTCATCTCATTAAGCATGAGAATGACAGGGGCCGCGGAGCAGGTAACCTCGCCGCTTCCCGTTAGATCCGGAATCTAATATGGAGATGCAGAAATTACAGACAGGGCACGGGATGAATAATTCAGTCAAGACTGCCAGTTCGCTGATTAATTAATCATCAAGCACCTCTCTGCTGGGGCCAGGCAAATGGACTGTTTGCATTTCGCTGGATCTCTTTGTAGCGCTGGCTACGAGTTTCAATCAGCCAGAGATTACTTCAGAGTCATAAACATAAACGAGTGAGTAGAGATGTCAACTTGAATTTTGTATTTATCCTTAAAAACCGAGTCTGAAAGTAAAAGGGAAGTTGCTCCGTTGCAGCACTGCTAGAACTACAGCACACCTGTAGAAACAAGCCTGTGGTTTTACAGTTATTGTGCATTTAATCCTTACCGAAACAATAAACACTAAAACAACAAGATCATGCCTTCTAACTGTGGAAAAAAATCATTGTACCGCACAGAATCCAGTCGCTTAATGCTAACAGCGACGATAGCAGTGTTCATTAAATAGATTTCTTATTTCTTACTAAATAATGCATTAACTAACAATGAACAATACATGTGTCCCAGTATTGATTAATCATTGTTGTTAACTGTTAATTATCTCATGTCCATTAAATAATTAACAGATACAACTTTTGATGCAGTAATGTTGAAATAAACATTAACTGAGATTATTAAATGCTTTACAAATATTTATCCTTGTTAGTTCATGTAACTAATGTGGTTAATTAAATGTATTGTGTTACCAAATTAACTTAAAATTCATTATTCACATATAGTTCATTAGTACATGCAGGCTGATGATGGTGTTTTAACGGTTTGTAGTAACTTAAGGTCAGTGCTTTACATGACCAGACTTACCATTTTTGGTCACAATAAGGTCAAATTAGTTAACATTAGTTCATGCACTAACTAACTAACTAAGCAATAGATTTTTATTAACTGTTTTGGTCACATTTTAGTTTAGGGTCCAATTCTCACTATTAACTAACTATTAACCAACAACATTTGCCTCAACAAACTCTTACTTACTGCTTATTAATAGTTAGTAAGTTAGATGTTAAGTTTATGTATTAGGTGGATTAAGGGATGTAGAATATGATCATGTAGAATAAGGCGTTAATTCATGTTTTATAAGTACTAATAAACAGACAATATATCCTAGTAATATGCTAATAAGCAACTAGTTCATAGTGAGAATTGGACCCAATGTTATTAATCTGTGTTATTAAAGTACAGTTGTTCATTGCTAGCAGATACAACAGATACAAGATCAATAAATGCTTTAGAAGTATTGTTCATTGTTAAATCATGCAAACTAATGTTAACAAATGGAACTTATCTTAAAGTTACCCAATTAACTAATAAAAGCATCCTTCATATTTGATTAGACAAAATGCAGGCTGTTTGAATGGTTTGTAGTAATTAATTACTATTGCTAGTTAGGGTTTGGGATTTAAGTGACCAGGCTTGTAACTTTAACCTGGCGGGCAATAAGAGACATGAGGATGGGCTCTTCAGTATCAGTGCGCAACTGCATAGCAATGCACTAAAAACAAGATACACAATCACAGGTATACTGTAATGATTTTTCAGCTATTTTATATGTTTCCCCCCTCACTAAAGGTATCAACTACAAGTCTGAGGTGTTGAAGCATTGATAGCGCAGATTTGGTCCAAAAGGAGCTGAGTTTTCCAGCACTAATCAAAGCTCAGGGAGCTGAATGAGTCTCGGGTTACAGCGAGGAGTTCGCAGCTGCCTGGCAGAAGAAGACGGCAGGAGGCCTTCGCTCCGTGTGACGGGGGGGGGGGACGCTCAGTGGGCCGTCAGCACAGCTGCTTTTTTCAGTCCATCACAGACCCCGAGCTCCTGACACGCTGAGGCCTTCTCTCGGAGACAAGGAGAGGTCAGCCAGCAGCTAAAGGTGGGGGGCTTTGAGGAATTGGAGGGAAAGGGAGTGAAAAAGAGAGAAAAGAGGCGAAAAGAAAAAGCTGTATTGATGTTTCCACCCCTGAATCCCAAGCCATGTTGAGTCATACGTACGGCAACCGACCAAGAGCCACAAGTCAAGCTCGTGGGGGGAAGGGGGTCCACCAAATCCATATCCATATGGTCTGGATCATGAGCGGTCCTCAACTGGTGGGTCACGACCCAAAAATGCCTCGCAGGTCTGTTTGGAAAGGGTCACAAAAAGTGAAACGGTGTTCAACGAGAATAATGCAGAAAAGGTAGTGCACCTCCAGTGTAAGTATCTTTTGATATACAAGCCTCTGCCAAATGCATAAAAATTTGGCTGAAACGATTTCTGTATCGTTAAAGGTTGAAATCATCTGTAACTTGGTAGAAGCCAGTCAAATTAGATGAATGCCAAACTGAACAAAAACATCCAACAATACGAACCAAACTACATCGAAATGAGGATGAACACTGCCCTGCAAACATCATTTTATTACATATTTATGCATTTGCATTTATCCAAAAATGACAGGAGTGCATTCTGGTTAAATGTTTTTGCAATAATAATGCAAATATAAATGTAGTTCAAACAATAGATTCAGCTTTCAGGGACTACAATGCAATGCAATACACGGCTCGTTGGATAAAAACATCTGCTAAATGCATGTGCAACTTATAAAATGCATACATGGATAACAGTATATGCCAGAATGCATTAATGTAAATGTAAGCATTTCATCATAGCAGATGTTTTACCAGTTCCTGGTTGTTTTTTGCGGGCTCTTAAAAGTGTGAAATTGACATTACAGCTCAGAAAAGTCGCTAATGAAGGTCTCGCCATCAGTCAATCAGCACATAATAAATGCAAGGTAATTAGTCACATGACATTTACGGCTTAGGTGATCGACTAAAACAATGTGCAAAAGTTGCATGCAGTGTTTCCAGCCATGCTGATGAATGGGAACGCTAACGGTTAGAGAACTCCAGGTATTGACATGCTTGCATTTTTTTCAAAGAAAACATTTCACCATAAATAATTTGGTTCTCATACCGAGTCACGACTTGATATCTAATTTAAAACCAGGATCCTGAAGCAAAAGCAGCGGTGGGCCGCTGGTCAGAATGATCTACGACCTGCCAAATAAATCAGCGGCACACTTCGCATGCACATATTTAATGCAAATGCAAATGTTAGTAAATGTCTTCAATGACATTTAGCGCGTTTACTTTCTCAATGAAGGCTTTATATAACAATCAGTCAATTACGTCTTGTGGTCTCCCTCCCACCGCCCAGCCAGATAAGGCACATGGAAGTCTTTACAACCCATCCAAAACCATTAGAGATAATAGAAGCGTTAAGTGAATCCAAGCAGCCTGAAGCAGCCAATGCCACCGGGTTCCTCGGCCCATAGAGCGCAAACAAAAGGAAGTTTCAGACGACCCGGGTACGCGTCCACCCTAACGGGGACCGAAAGAAAAAATTATAAAGATTGCGAAGCATTCCCAAGCACAAGAGATCCTCTCCATCCCCCTTTCCTCATGCTCGCCTGAAGAAGAAACGGCTCTCTCTTTTCAAGCAGCTTGCTTTTGGATGAGCTCTCTTTAAAAAGATAGCAAAATCTTTGTTTATTCCCATTGTTCAAGGGGTGGGGGGTGGATTTTCCCCCTCTTTCTCTCTCTATGCTGATTTCCATCGGCTCTGCCCAGCTATTTAAGTGTGCATTGTGAAGGCTGACCTATGAAAAATTCAGAGGACAGACAAGAGACCCAAGCCATCGGCCCTCCACTGTTGGGCTCCTTGGGGATCGCTGGACTGTGGGAGACACTGCCATTTGCACACCAATTGCTGAATCCCATTCTTGAAGCCAAGCTGGGCTTAGATACCCCTCCTTCTCCTCCTCCTCCTCCTCCACTTTCTCTCCCGTTCTCCAGCAGCCCCACCATGGTGTTCCTCTGTGAGGGGAGATGAATAGGAAAACCTGCTTTGGGACTGAATGAATGCACAGACTGTCAAAGCTCTCAAAGGCCTGCAATTTTAGAGCCACTTGTGTTGCATATTAACATGTATGTGAGGACTAAACCATGTGGTCGAGCTCCGGCCAACACACGCGCTGGGGAACGGCAAAACGATTGGCGTCTTAAACAAACATGCGTTGTGGGTTTGAAGAGCTCGAGCGCTATCTTGCCTGGAAGAGCCAAACGGCTTAATGTTGGATGCAGAACAAATCAAATCAGTTTTTAATAAGCTTAAGTGAGACGTAATGACATCAGGAGGGCGGATTAATTAAAACGCAGAGTTCAGTGATCGATTGAACCCAACTCTTAAAATGCGCAGATCTAATTTAAGCATTTATAAACTTGTCTTGTCTGTGCTTTAAATCGACAAATGTTTGTTTCGTGCTGTCGATGACTGATGCAACGCCGAAACCAAATGAGTTTGTAGTAAAAGCAGCTCTCATAATGATAATCAACAATTGTAAAAGCAGAGGTTTGCAGACATCTCCAAATGGGAAAACTGTCTCACTGTAGCTCCAGTAAATTGGAAAAACAAGAGCAAGAATGTCTGGCGCCAGCCAAAGAAAATGCACCTTCGGCCTAACTGCACTAGGACATTTTTCAGACTGCGTTTCCTGTTAGAGATTCCGTCTCTGAGACGGTGCGTCACACTTGGGAATCAGAATCGCAGTGGTATTGACTCCTTGCGCTGGAACAGAGACGCAAATATCAAAGACGTGTAAAGGGCACAAAACACACGACTGATGATACAACACTGTGACATCGCAACTGAAACGTAGCAGTTATCTGGTTTCATGCATGAGTTTTTGTTGCATATATGCTATTTTTCATATTTCTAAATTGAAAATCAAGTGACTAACTTACAACTGGGGGGGGGGGGGGTAAATTTTTTTTTTTTTTAAACATGTACATGTTTCGCATGTACATTCTATGTACTTATAGCAATTACAATAACTGGGTTATAGCTAGGTACTAAACCTGAATACACCCCTAAACCCCTGGTATTTATTAGCTTATATTACCTAGTACTTTCTTGAGTAAGTACACTGTAAGTACACTGTACTGTAAAATAAAGTGCAACAAAAAAAAACTATTAACAGCAATGCTGAACACAGATGATAAAATGCAGCTAATTACATAATGATGCATAGTTAGGCTAATACAATGAGTATTATAAAGTTGTAAAAAAGAGAGAAAAAACCCCATCTAAATGATGTTTTAATCGTTTAAAGTCATGCATGAAATATGGTAACATTAGGGTCCAATTTATTAGTACTTATAAAGCACTTATTAATGCCTTATTCTGCATGACCATATTCTACATCCCTTAATCCACCCAATACATAATCTTAACAACTACATTACTAACTATTAATAAACAGTAATTAGGAGTTTATTGAGGCAAAAGTGGTAGTTAATAGAGAGAATTGAAATATCCATATATATGTATATACACAAACACACACACACATTTTTTGTCATGTTACTCAATACAGCTAACACAATGTCCGGTGTTTGTTTCAAGTATTCGGCTGGTAGCTCACATTTCTGCTGATGTTTATGCATTTACAAAGTTGTTTATTCCATGTCATATTCGTCTGGGGCCTGTGCAGTTCATGGTAATATTTCTACATTTCAATATTGTGTTTCTGTTCAATATAGGTCCTGAAACAAAACCAGTTATTGTTATACTAATATATATATATATATAGTTGTGATCTATAACATATTTTTAGTGTAATCATCACATGTTGTGTGCGTACACATGCAAATTACACATTCTTCTAGGAAACGTGAGGTTTGGAAACGGCCCTTAGTTGATTTGCAAACACGATAACTTTTGCACTGTATGCTCGAAATTTCACTTCACATCCTTGAACGAGTTCCACTATCAATAAGCAATGATTTACGTAAAGAATACCGGAGTAATCACGATCAATACTCCAGAGACTTCAGCAGCCTCCAAGACCGTCCAAACCACTGGAGATTTGTAGCCGAGCATTTCACAAACAGTCTCCTCGTTTAACCTCTGTCTCTCTCTCTCTCTCTCTCTCGGTTGAAACTATTTTCCCACTGTTTAAGATTAGTTCAGGGTAAACATAAAGAAGGCATTTCTCAGGCATATCTCGAACCCGATGCCCCCTAATCAGACAAAAATGGATCTAATCATACAGAAAGCGCTTTTTAAAACAGTTTAGGACCTTCAAGCAGTAGCCCTTGCTATCGAGAGAGCGTGCTAATTTAGCTTCTCTCACGGGAAGAACGCCACAATTCATAGGAAAATATTTAATGAGATGACAGCTGAGGTTTCAGAACAGAACATTCGGAGGAAAAGGCATAATTTACAACATATTTATTGTTAATAAGTGATTCATAATATACAGGTTATTTACAAAAAAAAACTCTGCGGGCACAAATAACTTCACTTTAAGCTTCGTGTATATCACAATAATGAAAGAAAAAAAAATGGAGAAAGGAGGTAGAACAAGGAAACAGAGAGGTGTCGAAGACCAAAAAATTGGTTAAAGACCTTTTTCTCTCCAGAAGAAAACCTATTTTCTTAAAAGGAAAGTCTTTTGTCTTCAACCATTGTCCTCGCTTGAATAGCCTGCCAATTCCGACTAAACATATTCACCATCAGTTGGTTTAAAGGCAGAGGGAAGCTCAGGGTCTCAATGGAGGCTTGGTAAAGAGGGAAAACCCAAGCAAAGGAGAGTTTCGACTTGAAACAATGGCATTCCGATGCCGGCCAGGCAGGTCACAAAGGGATGTTCTCAGGGTGAATATCAAATTTCCAAAAACAGTAGGGAGAGGACAGAACCCCCACTGGCCTTTTAAAGTCAAAAGGTTGACCCACCACAGACACACGGAGACTGTGCTGAAGACCTCGGAGAACAGGAAGCTTTAGAACTCGTGTGACGGAATTCTGTCTTTACTGAAAATTCCGAGGAGTTCTAAATCATAGCATAACCCAAAAAGATGCTCTCCTTTGGACACCGGTAAAGGAGCTTTGTTGAACAAACAGGGATAATAAATATTTATAGAGAGAGCGGCACGCTCTTGTACTAACTAGTTAAACCCTCACTTGCAAGTCTTAAAAAAATGAGGTAATCCCAGCAAAAAAAAAACGGCTTTAGAAGATAAAAATACACTAAAAGCAATTGAGCCTCGCTGTCCAAGATTCCAGTCTGGTGTGCTTGTGTATTTCCTGTATCCCATTGTCTGTCCTCTCTCCAGTCAATCTACAGAGGTTTTGTTGGCCTGAAGACTTGCTCTACGGACACCCGGAGAGCTTTGCGGCTTCTCTGGGGCTAGTAAAAAAAAAGAAAGAAAAAAAGTATCCAATTACTGCTGGAAAACACCAAGCCAGCCATCATCATCCTTACAGTTACGGAAAGCAGCCAGCGAGGTCCCAAAGTGGTTGGAGATGTTCTGGATGAGTTTAAGTCGCATCTGGAAGTGAGAGGAACAGCAGGGGCCCCTCATCCCACCCCCATCCCCGCGTCCCGAGGTTTTCCGGACACCGCGGGTGGTTTCCTCCAGGTCCCCCCCCCCACCCTCACAGCGAGATCGAGCAGCACCTGTGGAGAGACGCGACACATGTCAATCATCCCGTCGCCATGGAGTCGCCGCCGACGGCTCGCGGGAATATCAACGGGAGCCGGCGCTCGAGCGGCGGGAGACAGATGGCACCGCGTCTGCGGATCGTTCCGTGGAAATTAAGCGGGTCGGTACAGATCATGGCACGGCCTTCGTTCCTGAAGTCATTCTCTCATTTAAAAATAAAATTAAGAGTCGAGGCCTTGAAGCAAACCAACAAGATATCTGACATGAACCATAATATTACAAACTCGGATTGAACGCAATAACATATCCCGTAATGCACTGCGAATGATGAAAACATTGGTATATTATAAAACTATTGACTTAAATTGTTTATTATTAGTATAAAATTAAATATTTTATAATCATATCAGGGTTATTAGTTACCAAAAAAAAACAAGACAGCATTTTTTATATTTTATTTTGGTACATCAAGTTAAATTATATATATATATATGTATATAAACAGTGTATATATATATATATAGTTTTATGATGAAATATATAAATATAGTTTAACAAATAAAATTTTTAACTGAAATAAAAACTAAATAATACAAGTAGTTTTAGAGTGTGAGGAGGCGGACTCGATTACATCATCCGCAATGCTTCATGGGAGTGGGCGGCGACTGATGAGCTTTTTTGGAGCAAATTCTGTTTCCATGGTAACAGTGCGTTCTCTGATTGGCGGATCGTTCTCTTAGTTCTTCACAGAGAATTTGGCTAGTAAACACACTAATTTTTGCTCATGAATATGAAATCACACAAGCAAAAATCACTTAACCTCAAGAGCTCATGGTAGGTCTGAGTTAAAAGTCATCAATTCTTTGAAAAAAAAAACTTCTGAAAGTGGAGTGATTGATAAATCTGATAGATTTGATTGTCTTACCTTTTTTTTCTTCAGTAATACGCTAAGGAGAGCCTTCAGAGGAGCGCTCCTACCCATGTCCTGTGAGCAGATACAAGGGAAAACTTATTAAAATCACATCACTGATGTTTGGAATGAAACATTTCAGTGACTTCAATTCTGTCATCATTACTGACTCTCATATCCTGGACAGTGTTTTCCATAATGATGAAAGCTCTAAAATCATTTGCACACTATATTTCTGAAATAAACGTCATTTTATACAACTTATTTAATGTAATTAATGTCAAGCATAGCATAATATGTGCAAACTGCACATCTGCATTTGTGCCGAATGAGAAGTTTACCTGAAATGCACATTTCTCACAGTTTCGCTTGAAATAAATTGGTTTAGAATAAATTTGCTTGTTTTATAAATATATTTGGTTTCACTTTATTTTAAGATGACATTGTTACATTGTACTGAGTAATGTTCATTAACTATGTACTTAAGGTTTGGTTTAGGGTTAGTTACTTATAATTATGCATAATTTACTGTTATTACTATTGTAAGTACATATATTTTTCATTCCTGTTTGTTGTGAATTCTGTTAAACTTAAAGATTTTTTTGTGATTGTGGATTGAAGGGAACCAAAATACAAGTTTATAGTGTTCATAATGTTTGAAAACATTACATTTTCTGGAATTTCACATAATTTCTGAATGTAATAATAAAATGTGACTTAAACACACTGATGTGACTTGTCTGTGTTTTTTCTCTCTCTCTCAACACAGTGTACAGTTAGTGGCCAAAATAGATAAATCTTTACCCTTTATTCAAATATTATTTAACATTTTCTGTCACACTAACCATTAACAACAACTTTTGCCTCAAACTCCTAATTACTGCTTATTAATAGTTAGTAATGTAGTTGTTAAGATTATGTATTAGGTGGATTTAGGGATGTAGAATATGAACATTAATATGTGCTTTATAAGTACTAATAAACAGACAAGATCCAGTTGATAATAAGCAACTTAATAGTGAGATATGGACCGAAAACTAAAGTGTTCCCAGATTTCCTTAAAGATTTTGTAAGCATATTGCGTAGTTGTGCTTGGAGTCGATAGTTTTATTTGTTATGTAACTCAAATGACATATTGCGTGACACTTTTTTGGCCACACTGTCGTACAAAGAAATTATGAACACGTGCAAAAACAAGCGAGGACCAACAAAATATGAATTGATCATGTTGTAGTCAATGTGAGCTTTTTGTTTTTCTATGCATTTCTTTTTGTAGCTGTAGTTTGCCAGATATATAATTTGATCAGAACATTATTCCTCAACCAAGTTCAGGGTCTCGTTCTTCCCCTCATAATTTAATGGAAATAGTAGCATTTTTTCAATATCCCTTTTGGCCACTTTTTATTCACAGTTCACTTTATATGGAAAAGAGCAGCAGGGATCCTCTTCAAACTCTCTTTTTTTTCACATGTGACGGTTAATTTTGGCCAGACCTGTTCCTTTAAACCCCATCTTCTTGCAAATCATCCCGACAGTGCAGACTTCATTACTCAAACGCCAGGATTGTGTCCATATCATTGTTAAGCGCTTATATTGCGAGTCTCTCAACAGCAGCCAGCAGAACTGCAGGGGACGCAGTGGGTTCCTCCCCACACAAGAGCGTGGAAATAGCTTGGCACCGGCACGCTCTTTTACATAAACTAGTCCCTCTAGAACCTGTTTTTATATGCTGTTATATGGTTTGAATTTCCATTGACAAATTAGAATGAAATTATTCTAAAATATTCTAAAGAGAGCGCAGGACCCAAGCCAAGGGATATGAAAGAGCTTTTCACAGTTTTCGAGGGCCCAGAGCACTAAAGGAGTTTCACATCAGAGCCCCGGGGCCGATTCCCCCCCTCACCCGTGGACAGGGATCGCCTTCATGAGCGCCGGGCTGAATCTGGAAGAGGGGAAGGACTGGGAACGAGGGCCAGCTGTGGGGCCCAGTCTGTCTGGATGGCTGACTGCTCTGTCTGGCTCTTAGACGGGTTCTCTTGGCCAGCGAGACACATGCACTAAAGCCTACGCATGGAAAAGCAACACCCTTCTGCTCCATATGCCGTTCACAGGCTCACTTACGAACGAGGGGGGAGAAACTTGTTGGTTTATGTTTCTGTGGGTGGGGTGGCTAAGAAGAAACATTAACGATCTTCGAGACACGTATGACTACAACAACATATGAGGGGACACGGAAAATTTGCATCTTGGCTCTGGGCTTGAGGGATGATGATGATGATGATGATGATCTATCCGTAACGGTTCTGGGTTTTTTAAACACAGAAAAATAAAATTCTGTCGTTATTTACTCACCTCAAGTCATTGAAACTTTAATTGTAACACTGGCACAAGCGTGCTCTGTAAAGCTGCTTTGAAATAATACGAGTTGTGAAAAGTGCTATGCAAATAAACTTGTTCGTGTTTCTTACCCTGCAACATTCTTGTGTTTAATTAAAAAACGCTGACTAGAAATGAAATGCATTTGTGTATCGTTTTCAAAAACACAGTATACAGTAGTGGCCAAAATAGAGTCTGGCTTAAGAAAAATGCGGCCATCTTTACCATTTATTAAAATATTATTAAAATTTTCTGTCCCACTTTAGATTAGGGTTCAATTCTCACTATTAACTGTCTTTTGCCTCAATAAATTCCTAATTATAATTCCGTTTCAGAGCAGCTTCACAGAAAATCGTGATGTTAATGTTTATAATCTTAAAAACATTTTAGTTGCATTTAGCAGATTACAGCAGGGTGATAAAATATTATAATAGAGAGTTTTGATGGGAATTTTCATTGATAGATTATAGCACTTTTATTATATATCACCATGCATTTTTGATTTGATGGAAAATAGCAGCTTGGACATTCCTCATAATGTCTCCTTTTGTGCTTCACATAATAATAATAATAAAATTAGGTAAAACTTTATTTTACAGTGTCTTGTTACACACATTAAATGGAGTTACTATTATTATAAATTGTGCTTCATTACAGGCAACTACACGTAGTTCATTATTATTACTCACTATAAATGTATAATTACACTGTAACACAGACACCTTAAAATAAAGTGTAACCTAATAATCATACAGAGCTGGTGAGTAAACAGTGAGAATTTATATTTTTAGGTCAACTGCTCCTTAATGTTTAGCATGGAGAGATGATGCACAAATCAAAGTGATGCATCTCTGACGGTACAGGCCTGTCCTGTCCCTTGACAAAATGCTAAAGCGGAATTCAATACATGCCAAGACAAGAGCATGTTTTTTTTTTTCTCGTTTCCACCCTGACATTCCTCACGGAAAAAAAAATATGCAGTGCATCACACGGACACGAGAAGACACTAATTAATTCTGCTCGGCAAACAAACACTCCCACAAAAAGGTGTGCATCTGCACATGTAACGCTCAAATTGCTATCGATCATGCAAACGGGAGATATTAGCTGAATGAATTTAATTATAAACAGCCCGTACTGTATGCAAATGACGACCACAATTACAACAGATGAAAACAACTGAGTACTTATGATAGATGAGGAAAACCTTCAAAGCTATGGATGGTTATTTTAGGATATGCAACTTGCACACTGCTTACAAATACGTTTTCACAGAGCCACTGAGATATCTAGCTTTTATGACAAACAGGGAAAATGTTCAAAGACATGGAAGCTTATTTTTGCAAAGGACCTGCAAGTTACACAGCGTTTGGAGTGTACACTGTTTGCTGATATTTTGCACACAGATATCAAGCCCTCTTTTCTCCTCACATCACTGACGTCCCTTCCTCACAAAACGCATCTCTATACCTGTGTTCTCAGAGTGTTGTTTTGAGTCGTTTTCCCAGGAGACCATTGCATCTTCTCCTTTGTTTTCTGTCTGTTCTGGCCTTTAGTGTTTATTCTCAGAGCCACAAAGCTGTCAGAATATCCGACAGCATCTGACAACCTTCTCCATTTATTAGGCAAAATAGTTTTAAAAAAAAAAACACGCTCAGAGTTGGAGATAGCTAGGACTTTTTGATCGGACTGCATTCTGATAGCATGCTTTTTTGCAACTTGCATCTGTTCTAGATTTGGTCAAGATCACAATCTCTTGAAATTATTGCATTTTTTAAACGATTAAAATATCTTAATTTAGCTGGTAATGATCGAATAAAAAATAAAAATAAAAAAAGGTGTGTGTGTGTGTGTGTATATATCACATATATAAATATAAAATTAAAATAAAAAGCATATAACAACATACAAACAGTTAAAGTGATCAAAACTGCTTCAAAAAGTCAAATGTGCACAGAGAGAAGGCTACTGCATTTCTGGGGGGGGGGGGGGGACATGTCATTTTTACAAAATAAAACAAAACTCAATACCCGGTGCAAAAGATGGAAATAGAGATAAATGCAAAAAACAGATTTGTGGTCTCTGGTGTGTTTCTTGTGAAGGGAATACCGTGCAACTGGCTGTGTCAAAGCTTTTGGAAGGTTTAAGTTACAAGCGCTTGAGATATTCCTGTAAAGAAAATAATTTCGACCCTCCTCCTCTCAACTATCCAGAAAATCAAACACATCCCCTCATGAATATGATGCCACACGTCTGATTATGACATATCTGATGGCGCACAATTACAGGACCGACAGGACCAATCAAGAAGCATGAAGTGACAGCAAGGAGAACGTGGAGTTAAAACCACACTGAATCTTGGCCTTGCGCCCGATGCCTGCGTTTAACTCTCACACCACATTGTCGTCAGGCCTCACGGGTTAATAACGCCACTGCGAGCTCTAACGCGCCTGTAGTCAAATTAATCGCAAACTTGGCTGCACTAACCTCCTTAGACAATGTTTGTTTCCAAAATAACACAATAACACCCATGTCTTTGCTGTGGCATTCAACGAGAAATTCAAGGAACTGGAGCAGCGTGACCTACGATGCTCTTGACTGATATTTTACACCACTGACAATACATCTGAACAGTCGTGTAAAGTTTCCAGTAAATAATTTGATAAGAAAGCCTGGGGTAAAAACACTTACGCTACCCAGGAACATATTAAACACCGGAGACATATTTTCTAAACGCAGCACTGTTTACAGAATAAAACTGCTCCTTACTGAATCTTTTCATTCCAGTTTATTTGGACTTAAATTTAAAACACAAAAAAAGGATCTGTAGTTGAGATCTTCACTTTCATAAAAATCTTAATTGCAGATCCTCTCTGTGCAAGATAAACATTCAGTTTACATAATGTTAGACTCCTAAAATGTAGGGTTTAACATTGAAGACATTGTAGTCACTTGCATGTCTTGTGTACTTGTTTAATATAATATAAAATGTTTAATAATATCAGAAATATGAACACTATTATTAATCATTACTACTATAAAAGTATTAACAGCAGTGTTTTTTCCTGCTAGTGCTACTAATTTCACACACACACACACACACACACGACATATATAATAAAATTGCAATTTGTATTGCAAATTGCAGAGCCCAACAAACTTTCTCTGCTGTCAGTGGGTTAATTATTATTTAGCTTCCTGTTTTCTGTCAGCTGAAGACTGAGTGTTTTAAAGTGTGCTAATTAAAGCTCACTTCTGGGTGACAGATTAGTTGTAAATGGGTCCCTGTGCCTGAGGTTAAGCTACCTTGGGTTGTTCATTATTCAACCATTAAGCCATCAAAGTAAACTCAACAGTCCATAAAAACACCAATTCATCAAGCTCTCACTGCAAGTCAATGAAGTTTACCTTCTTTGTTGTCACTCTGGCCCCGTACTCGATCCCAGAATCCCAGGCACTTGTCATTACTGGGGTCCTCTATCAGAGCCTTGTTTCCAGGGACGTACCAGGAGGCATGTTGCTCTGTCATGAGAGAGTCAAGGTCAATGGTATTCACTGGGCCCTTGCCTGTGACCGGGCTAGAAGTGGCCAAGGCGCACTCTCCGTTCAGACCGGCCTGGCACTCTGCCTTTTTCCCCACTTTCCCTCCCATCGGCTGGTCCTCGGAGATGCTGAACTGCTGCCTTTGCAACTGGATCTGAGCCTGCAAAATCTCCAGAGGATGAACCTCGTCCTGGCCCGTGTTGCTCAACGGCGTCCGCACCTGATCCATGCACGGGGCGTCACTGTAACCCGCCCTGTTTTCAGAGTTACACTTCACGCCCGCTCTGCAAGGCCTCGGGTCCTCGGTGCTGTAGTTTGGGCTTGCTTCATCTAAATAATCCATGCATGGTGAAACGCCATCCGATTTGCCAACGCTTTGAATTCCACTGTCCATTGAGGTGGCCAGATCGGGTTTACCGAAAGAAGGGGAGACCAGCGACCTCTCCGGGGTCTTCCCCCGGCTTTCCATGCCTATACTCAAAGCTGAACCCTGTTGACTCGGACTCACGACGGGGTTTCCAGCACCGCAGGGTGGAGAGAAGTTTCCAGGACTGATGTGCCCACTGTCTCGCCTCTTCTTCCCTCTTCCCTTGCCATTGCCTGTTGCCATTTTCCCCTCACATCCAGACTCCATGTTGTCATTCGGGGAGAGGGTGCTCGCTTCCCTTTTCGGCATCTGGCCCGTACCACTTTGACCTGTCGTCGTATTGTTGTTGTTATTCCCAGAGCAAGGAGTTTGACTATTCTGAGAAGCATTGCTCTGGAAATACTCTGCCCCTGGGCCGCCACTGCCACTGCTATTTATGTCCTGCTCAACCTGACCTGCTTTGCGTTTGGCCTCATTTTGACTTTTCTTATTAAAAGTCACATTGAGGTTTGGGGCCCCAAGGCTGGCGATCATATTCTGGCAGGCCGTGGAAAGAGCTGCCAGACAGCTTTGGCCAAACACACTGTCTTTTGTACTGGCTTTGTTCAAATTCCCCAAAGAGAGGGCCCCAAGCTTATTGACTGACAGGTGCTGGCTGGAGAGGTACTCGGGATGGGCGGGATAGTTCCCTGGAGAGGAGCTAAATCCTGGAGGATTGCTCTGGGGGGCTCCCTGTTGACTCGGCCCTCCAGGAGGGAAACTGTGTTGCCTTCTCATCGCCATTCCTCCAAATTCAGCCGGCCTCCTGTCCGACTGCATGTTGCTCTCATCGGGAGACTGCATCTGCAGAGGATTGCTGACATTATTCTCGAATGGATGATGCGCTCCGGGAGAATTCAAAGACTGCATGTCCATGCTTGTGATGCCTTGTCTAAAAATAATATTGTGTCCGTTTTCCGCCTGCTCCAAGGCATGCGTGTTTGTTTCTCTACAATGCTGTTGTGGCTCAGGAAACCATGAGTTTTCTTGAGGTAGGTGGGGGCTGTCAAAGTTTCCATGAAAATTATTATGCTTCTTCTCGAAATTGGACTGAGACACATTACCCAGAGGGCCTCGGCAGACCATGCCGTTTGATGTGACGTCCCCGTGGAGACTTAACTGTTGCAGGTCGGGCTGCCTCATTCTCTGCTGCTGGCTTCTCGATGCCATTTGTTTGATAATCATCGCTGCGTTTTGCCGGCGTTGCTGTTGTTGTTGCTGCTGCTGCTGAGGGCCGGAGCTCAAAGGTAGGGGGCCTGATGGAAACCCATCCGTCACATGAGATGTGAAGTCCCCAATGGGAGAGGGGAAAGCTGAAGGGGAGAGGTGGCTCTCAAGATTGGGCCGATTATGTAAGCTGTTGCTTAGGGGGCTGCAACTCTCTCCAGCAGAGCCATTTGGGAGATCAAACCGTGGCCTTTTCGCCATATTCAAATAAGGCAGTGAACTGAGGTGAGGGTGATGTGGGGGTTGCGGGGCTAGTTGGGGGACATCAAACACTGGCTCCCCAAAGGGATGCATGTTGTGGTTATTCAGTCTATGGATGGGCCGATCCAGGTGGCCGTGCTGAACGTGAACCATCGGGCCACCGCTTTGAACGTCTGCTGTATTGTTCGCGACATAGTCCGGCGTGTGATAAAAACGTGGAAGTGCAGGGGAACTAGGATTCTGCCTGGCAACAGGTCCAGGTCTTTGCTGCGCCATGAGGTGGTGTCTAGCGTTAACCCCCGGATCAATTTTCCCTCTGTTCCCGAATCGGTCCGAAAACACGTTTTGCTGAGGTAGCTGCTGGTCGACTTTCGAGCCGCCCATCATTGGCCCTCGGGAACCAGTTCGATTACAAGTGGAAAAAGGACCCCCTGCTACTTGGTTCCCCGTTTCACAATAGGGCAGTTTGTGCTCTGAATTATCCGGGGTGGAGAATCCTGTCATATCGAAATTCCCCGTCAGAGGATCACAGGGAAAACAGTGCTCGGATCCCGCCATCCTGCCCTGTGGGAAAAGCCTGTAATGTTCAAGTCTGTGGGTTTCAGGGGACGAGGATGGCAGGCCGTGGAACGAAGCGGCGCGGTTCGGTGACTGGTCTAGTGGAAGACATGGAGCTGGAACCGCATTGTTACCGTTCGGATGGCCGTGTGGTTGAAACTCAGGCATGGCCGCCATTCTCTGTTGATGCTGTTGCTGTGAAATGCATTCTCGCGACTGCGCCTCTGCGAGCTGCTGACCAAATCCTTCAAACATATGTGGGTGACCTGCGTTGCTGCTGTTGAAACCCATGTGTCTGTCCCCATGCAGGCAAGAGGGGACACTGTCCTGATACAGATGTGAATGCTGCTCATGGTTAGGAGCTTGATGGTTGAACGGTCCTTGCATGTGGAGTTGATGTTGTGGCTGAACTCCCATAGTGAGCATATCCCCATGGCCATGAGTCTGGAATCCATACTGGTCTCTATTTGAGACAAAGTTGAGTCCCTGCATAGGGGATTCATTTAGGGGACCCATCATCGGCTCCACAGCTACCGACGGCCCTTTCATATGAAATCCGGCACTGTTATAATTAGAGTTCATTTTCAGTCTACAGGGATTAAATTCCTTTTGTTTGTTTGTCACTGCAAATAAAAAAAAGAGATCAAATTAAACCAAACAATCAATTTTTTTGTACTTTCAAACATTTTTTTTTGTCTCCTAGGAGCACACGTTAAGAGCTTATTTAATAATCAATATAATTTCAACAACACAATTAATCAATAAAAATCTATATAAAGTTTTCGTTTCACATACATGTGCATTTTGATAAATATTAAATGATGCGAAAGGAAGAGATCAGATAGCAATTGGAAGTACCTCAAATCCAGCACAAGCATAAAAACGCGAAGTCCTCTATGGATATCCTTAATGCAACGATCCTGGAAAACGTGCATCTTAATAAAACTCCTCGTTTACATCATTATTCGATGCGTAACGTCCCCAAGTCGTTCAACACATATCCAGAGGAGTGCAAAGCAGCGCGCGTAGCACATGTCCCATGTTCACATCTCCAATGCAATGCGCGCGATCCCGACGAATTGTTCTATATTTAAAACACTAACATGCATTCAATAATAGTAAATAAATGCATTAAATCAGTGGTCCACTGAGGAGAACTTCGCGCGTGCTTTCAGTCCTGCGAGGAGACCCAATGCGCCGCTGTGGGTGAGCGCGCGTTTATAGACTGGAGAGCCCAGGATCCCTTTTGTTGCCACAGTATGAAATGCATTTAGCACATAAAATTAATCGGCAATTTCTTTAATATTGTCCGGACTGTACGCGGTTTTCCATGTAATAGTTCTGGCTCCAGGAAGATTTTCTCATTTATCCTTGTGTGTCGGATGTGTTGAGCCGCGGGCATCGGCAACAAGTTTGACATTCCCTCATCTGTTCCAGCGCTGATTCCTCACCAATGCCGACACAGGCACACATGCGCAGGGGGCGGGGCTTCGTGCACCAGGGCGGGGCTTGACGCACAAGGGGCGGGGCTTTGTTTAAGGAAGCCTAAAAGAGATGTATAACGTATTTGTTAAAATATAATAAACCACTTCTAGGTCTTAAACATCCTTCACAAATAGGAGATCTAGATTTCTAGGTATATGTATGAATAACAGCTGATAAAAATATCAAAACTAGATTTAGCTGTATTTATTCTGTACATATAAAATAGTATCTATAGATTTTTTTAATTATGGGATAATTTTTTCCACCCACAAATCTACATATTATAAAAACATGACGCCTAAGAAAAATGTCAATGCTTAATTCTACGTATGAAATACTAGATCTCTAATTTACATTTTTCAAAATTTAAAACGCATCAGTGTAAATATTCAGTCATTCACAAATCCTTCAAATAGCCGTATTCCTTTATGCACAGATTATGTAGTAAATATGCATCAGTTAATTAGTAAATTAGCAGATGCATGAAACAGGCTTCATTTTCAAGCTGTGACGAATGGCAGCCAGAGATAATGAATGTGGGTTAATTTCCTGCAAGTAAACCGGTGATTGTGGTGTATTTTTAGATCTCATTGCTGCAGAATGGGTCAAATTATTTATCTTTACAACAAAAGCTTTTTAATGCATAGTAATAAAGAAATTATAGAAATAAAAACCTTATACTACAAACTACACTGTGTCTCACAAACCACAACCATTAGGCTACTAAAAGGTTTTATGGTGAAATATAAGTGGCCATTTATTGATAGGTATGACTGAAGAAATTACACTAATCGAGGAATAGTAAATGGAGAGCTATAAGACGTATTTTGTAGGTCCCTCTGGCCTCCATTAGAAATCATTACCTGTTTCTTTGACAGGGGAACAGTGCCATCTAGTGCTTCAGCGACCACAAATGACAGAAACAGATGCAAAATGTAGCATTTAAGGTCCCAACATCTTTATACTAACGATTAGGACCGGGTTTGGATATTTGGAAACACTTTACAATAAGGTTGTTTTTTTGTAAACTACATTCGTTAACATTAAATAACAATGAGAAATACCGCTAAAGCACTTATTAATCTTGGTTAAAGTGATAGTTCTCCCGAAAATTAAAATTCTGTCATCATTTCCTCACCTTCAAGTTCGTATGAATTTCTTCCTTCTGTTGAACACAAAATAAAATATTTTGAAGAATGTCTATGGAAGTCATCTACTCTTTGGTTCCCCATATTCTTCAAACTATCGTCTTTTGGTTTGGAACAACTTGAGGGTGAATAAATGATGACAATTAAAATGTTGGGGTGAACTATCCCTTTAACGTTAATTTAAACATTTACTAATACATAGTTAAAATCAAAAGTTGTTTTCTGTTAACATTATTTAACTGACTTCACCTGACATGAACAATGAGTTATTTTTATTAACTAATGCTAACAAAGATTAATCAATACTGTAGCAAATGCATTGCTTGTTAATTAAAGTCCCCCTGTGGTGAAAATTCAAGTTGTAAATGTTGTTTATGTCTATGTGGTGTTTTTAATATGCTTTTAAGACAAATCATGTGCAAATTCATAAGTCGACTGCATTGCTTACGTCACAACCGACCTTGTAACCAATCAGATCAACGTGTGATCCTCAACCAGTGGATCTCTGAGTGAGTGAGTGGAGGCGGGGCTCATTTGCATATTCATAGAACATGATACACTAAATGAGGCAAGAGTGTCGAGTTACATTCAAGCTAGTTATTTTTATGACGAAAAACATTTAAATATGTAATTTTGGTGATCAAAGATGAGTTTTAAGGGATACACTTGACTACATGCATTAACTGACGTTAGGCTACTTACTGCACAAGTGTTACCGGATATTTAAGCCTAATGAATATTATCAGCGCAGAAAACCATTCCATGATGTTCCAGGCCTAAAAGGAAGTTTTAAAATGAACTGATACTTCATTGTTTTCCATGAATGTGACAAGACATTAATTAAAAGCATGCAACAGCACAGTGTAAAGAAAACTCAAAATAAAATCCCAAGCACGACTGGTGTCGAAATTTATTAGATATACTGTTAATTGTTCAATTTATATCCCATTCAGAAGCTGCAGGGGGGGGGGGGGGGGGGGATAAAATAAACAGAATAAAATCACACCATTGTACATTCACTGATATTTCCCCTGATTTTCAAACAGAAAAAGACAGTAACAGAATTGTGTAATTCCCCAAGAAAAACAACAACAACAAAAACAGTCTCCAAGCTTAGATTACAATACATGATTGATTCGTCATCTCTGAACCCCCGTGCCCACCCCGCTAGCCTAAAAGCCCTGTACGTGTACAAAAGTAAACACACGATCCGTGAGACTCGAGACAGTATTCATGTCTGCCGAACAGACGTCAGTGCACTGCTTGCTCTAGAGAACATACGAGAAAGGAAAAATCAAAACGCTAAAGAAAAAGAAACGCAGGTGCACTATAATGTCACCTTGACTGAAATGAAGGTCGTATGACAAGGTGCATGATTGCGTGAACATTTGTGGACCTTGAAATGAGAGGGACGTTTAGAAGCAATACAGTGAGAAACTCTTTCCATTAAAACTATTGCAAATGTGCAACGCCACCTGGACAATCACAACGAGACGCACGTTTCAAATGTGCAAACTCCAACCGTCAGCTGTTCGTGAGAAACAGACACTAATGCACTGGCCACGGTATACCATAATAACCTGCTCTCCTTGGAGAACCACACACACTTTAAAAACCGGCTACTATGAACGAGAAGATAAAACACTCTTTTTGCTAGGCTGGATGATGTGAGCTGGTGCAGGACGGCCAGAGACGAGGAGGACAGGAAGTAGAATTATTCTACACGCACATCCTCGCTCAGATCTGACCCGGTACGATGAAGAAACTATACAAATATCGCGTTTATAAAGCTCTCCTCTTTGTCCTAAGCATCTGTTGAGGCAGACACATGAGCTCAGGGTTCCCACGACGTTTACAGGCGATCATTTCATACACACTAATATTCACTATATAAATGCATTAATTATATAAATACAGTAGTGGCCAAAAGTGATGTCCATTTGTTTTTAATGACCCTACGAGTTCGATTAAACCATAAAAATGTGAGGATTATTTTTTAGATTTCTTTAAATATTAAGAAAGAACAAAACTAAACTTGGTTACAGTATTTATCTGACAAATTTATGTGTCAAAAAAGGCAAACTCCAGCTACGTTTCATTTTTACTATGCAAACAAGAAAGTGCATAGAAAAACAAAAAGCTCACATTGACTACAACACAATCGGCTATTGCACGTGTTCATAATTTCTTTGTATGATTGTCTGGCCAAAAATGATTCCTACACAACGTGTCATTGCATTATAATCACAAATAAAGCAATCGACTCAAAGCACAACTACGCTTACATTTTTAACTATATTTGAATAAAAGGATTAAGATGTCAATTTTCCTAGGCCGGACATCACTGTTGACCACTACTGTACGCATGCCTCACATTTCATTACAGAAATGTCCTGGGTTCAATACAAGCACATTGTTAATCAGAGAAAATGCAATTACAGTAAAGCATGTAATAATACAAGAATTCAGGGCCTCAAAGCTACAGGCACAAACATGAGCCTTCTGCAATACTATCTCTTACTGACTGTGCCTGTGTAGCGACAGCGAATTTAAATTTGCTGTCATGACAACGCCAGTAATATTTGCATAATATGCGCAAGGATACCAGAAAAGGATCAGCAAAGCGTTGTTACATCCTTAACCAGAGATTCATCCACGTGGAAAAGTAGTTACACCTCAAAAACAGCCAGTTAGATTCACAGTTCTGCTTTGAAACTACGTGTGCATCGCAACAGCGCTATTACAACTGCGATTTGAGCTTGAGGGACTAAATGAAATGATTCCCTGCATGCACTCATGTAATGAACCGAGACTGAGACTTTTCCAGGCCTGGAAATCACAACATTTCCCTGATATCTACAGGTTTTCTGTGAGCGTGGGAACCCTGAAGCGTTACAGGTAGATTAGCGATATAAAAGCACTTTGCCTGTCCTAAAGCAACTCGAAAAATAAAAAAAGCAGCAGCGATTTGCTCCGGTAATTAGTCTGGATTTTGGAGAGGAGTTAAGAGTCCTGAGGGGGGTTGTGTCACATGACGGGTCTCGGAGAACACGGAGACCCTTTTAAAAACATGCCTGAGCTCATGCAAAAGCCACTCGCAGACAAAATAAATAAATTCTGCGAGGTGGATGTGTGTTTTTTGCGCACAAATGCGCATGCCGTGTAAGCATCATCACACGTTTTCCTAGAAAAACAAGAGATGGTAGGCAGGACTACGCAGATACGACAAATTAAAAACCCTTGATTAGGAAACCAAAAGAAGTGCTTCATCTGGGGGGGGAAGAGACTAAAACACAGACAGGAAAAGTAAAGATCTGAACCATTATGAAAAAATATAACCAAACAAAAACAAACAAATAATTGGTCCGATGCCTGCCAAAATTAAGTCGTTTTTTTTTTTTTTTTCTGAAATAGAATAACACAACCATACAGCGATACTCTGACATTTCTAAACGTCCTAACAAAGTGGTAATAGTCACTGGATCAACATGCCTGAATCTAGAAAACAGGTCAAGTGTTGTCCAAGTGTGTCCACCCTGTCCAGTACTACTGATCATTGTGTCATTCTGCCGTCTGGTGGAGGACGCCGGCGCCGCTGGCCGGTTTGGTGGATGCGTTGATGTCTTTCGTCAAGCGTCATCGTGGTTGGATTCTTGTAGTTTTGCCTCATTGTTCGTGAGCAGCACTGGTGCCTCGAACCTGACCAGTTTTACGAAGCTGCAGGTGCGAGAGAAGAAAACAGTGACCGTTAGGAACCGTGACTGAAGCCAAGCTGATCAAGGCAAACATGAATCATGACACCATCACACCCTAACCAGGCACGAATGACAACGTGAATGATGCGGCCCATCATGTGACAAACGCTTTCATTCTAATCCATATGGTTTCAATTTGGTTACAGTGAAATCTCATTGGTCGAAAATATTAAACTCAAAACATTAAATACTATAGAACACTAAAATAGTAAAAATAACAATAGGGTAACAATAATATAACACTTGTTTTCTAAGGGTATTCAGTTTTTTCATTGGTCTAAAATCCTACAGAATATTTAATTTTTTTTATTTGGTCTAAAATCCTGCCGGACATTAAAACAACTTTACATTTTTAGCGGGACACTATAAAGTTGATTATTTTTAACTAAAACTAAAAATATATTTTTTAATTCTTCAAATAACATTAGCAAAAATAATAAATGCTGTGAAATAAATATTGCTTGCTAGTTCATGTTAGCTAATCCATTAACCATAATTTCAATTAATTTGTTAGTTTTAAGTGTTTTCCATCCAATATTTAGCCTATATTTTACTTTCATTAACATTAAGCTTTCCTTGTTTGTTCACAATACATTAATGTAAACAAATACAACTTTCGATTTAAAAAAAATGTATTAGTAAATTATCTAAGATTAACAAATGCTGTCGTTTTTTCATTGTTTCTTCATGTTTACTAGTGTAGATAAATATTTGCAAACAAATTAAACCTTAATTGTAAAGTGTTACCCAAACATAAACTAAAAATAAGAAGTACTAGAATGACTAAAACTGTAATTATTGTAATTAACAAAAGCAAATAAAGTTACTAAAACTTCTAAAAAAGTAACCCGAAAACAAAAGCTAATTCAAAATAATACTACAAAATATTATAATAGTAAAAATCATATAACAGTATAAAAATAATACTAATATATATATATATATATATATATATATATATATTTTTAAATATACAATGCTAGGCTGTTTCTAAGTTCATCCTCAAGGTTTTTTCACCCGTTTTATCATCTACAAGTCTAATCACTTAATATGCATGATTTGATTAGCACAAACAATGTTGGGCGATTTACTACTGAAGTTTAATACTTTGAGTACAATGTTTGTTCAAATCAATAATGCTATGTTTGACTAACAATAGCAGTGCCTTCCTAAACACCACTGATTACTTCTGATCTGCCATGATTTTGTCACATAGTTGCAGCATTTAGTTTTCATTGTGCCTGGTTGGTGTGAACACAAGACATTTAGTTCAGAGTCAAACGTGTACGAACGCACGCTCACTCAAATCAAAGAGCGGAAACACACACGCTCACATGCGCCGAATGCAAACACACTCTGGAAAAATCAACAAACACAAAAGTGGTGATTAGAAACCAAGAGCACAGTGCAGAGAAGCAGCAATGGAGCGATGAAGAGAAATGAAGGAGGGGAGAGAGAGAGAAAAACAAGTTTGGGCAGAGACGCTTGGAAAGAGCGGCCGAGGAGAGTCTCGTCTCTTCCAGATCGTTTTACAGCGCAGCCAAACGCAGAGGGAGGGAGGAGAACAAATATGAAGCGGCTGTGCTTCATTCGGACTCTCAAGTTCTCTCGAGAAGCAAGTCTAGAAAATTAACAGAGACGCTGCAAGATTCACGCAACTCTGAAAGACGTACAACACACACGACCAATACGAAAATAAAGGAATAGTTCAGTCACGTTTTATTATCGTTTCAAACCTGCGTGAGTTTCTTTCTTATTAAAGAAGCATTCAGGTTGATCATTTGAATACAATGAAAGTATACAGTGACTACAATAGTATGCAACACATGCACTATAGCACAAGTCATCTGAACTCATTGACACCTTTATGAGATGAACAAAATACAGGGATGGAACAATATATCGTGTCAAAATATATCGCAATACCTAAATGTAATATGTATCGTGGATAGTGACGATCTGTATTGTGAATAGTTCACCCAAAATATTACTGCCCGTGAAAAATTTTAAGTTTACAGAGTTTTAGTGTCAGTACTACATTAAACTACTATATATAATGTTGAATTTAATGTATAATAATACAATAGGGGAATATTTGTGGGTCCTGATAATGCCAAATTATGATGTTACCAGTTAAAAGTGTCCTCCATTATTTTAAATATATCTAGTTAGTGAAAGAGTGCAAGAATATTCATCTAAAATAATTCTGTATTTTCATCTTCAGAATCATGAATATTGTTATTCTGGTGTCTCTGTTATCCTGTGCTTTGGGTTTCAGCACCAAGTCCATCCTATTCATTTACACACACAAGTGTAATATCAGATTTAGCAGTTTGTTAACCATTTATCATATGTTTTGGAGTATCGCGAGTTCTTCAGTATCGTGATATGTATCGAATCGTGACATGAGGGTATCGATTGAAACACCTACATTTCAATCTCTCAAATCTCCACTGGATTTCCATATTTGAATATAAAAATTTGAGAGCAAAATCAGAAGACTTAAAATATAGCACATAAATAATATAAACTTATCTTATTTTGCTATTTCAGAGCTTGACAGCACGTGATCACTGCATGCTTTCACTGTACAGAAAACAAACGTGGAGATTCAGAACAACTCCATGGAAGAAAGCAAGTCATAAGGAATGACACGATGGAAGTAAATGACTCTGTTTGCATGCACTAACCCTTTAGGATGAGAACAACGGAAAAGAAAAAGAAGGCCATTGCAGCTGCTCCTGTAAACATCACAAACCTGCCTTCATTTAGAGAAGATCAACAACTCGACAGGAGAACGCTGCTTTTGGAAACTACATCTGTTGGCCACCACACTTGCTTTAAACATCAAGAACGTCTAAAAAAAAAAAAAAACTTCAACTGGAGTCTAAAACCATTAGAACTTGCAGATGAGGCTTTTTCAAGGAGTGCAAACACCTGCTTTTAATTTGCGCCGTTGAGGCACTATTTTCCTCTGGCCTGAGCGAAAGATATCGGGCGGTTCAGCCAAGAGTTTGTCTAAAATGACTAACACTTTTACTCGGGTTGTGTTGGCCCACACGTCAGCTGAGAGGAGAACACCAGAAGAAAAGTTAGTTGTGGTTAGCTGAAATGGAGGCAGTGAAGTGATGGGTTAGTGGGTGGCGGCGGATGAAAAGAACGTGAGAAAGAATGAGCGACTGCTTTTCCTTACGGAGTCTCTCCACCTGCCTTGTGTTACTAAAAAGGATTCGGCTACTCATCGGCTGCTGTTGTGCCTCGTACGGATCCCTTTTGACGCATCTAGAAACAAAACATGCCGTTAGGTGCAATCTTTACACTTACTGGCGTCGACCTGGAAGAAAAGTGTCAGGAAACCTCAAAATAGGCAACGCCAGAACATAAAAGCATTCTTGAGTGAATGCAGGTAGAAATGACCAAGTCATCATTTTTATAGCAATCAACATACCTACTGAAGTCTATATATAATAAGCTGGGATTGGAGAAAGTTTTAATTTTTACATAAAAAAAAAAATGTATAATTACAATTTTCACCAGATCTTTTGCACTGTGACATTTTCATAGCAATAAAACAGTACCAAAAAAATAAAAATAAATAAAAATAAAAATAAAAATATACATTTTCAAATAAAACCAATTTCTTTATTGTAATACAGTAATAATCATCGTGTGGGTAAAACCAACAAAAATTCTGAACACTACAATTGTACCTTAATGTAAACAAAATTAAATAAATTATAAATAAATGATATATATATATATATATATATATATATATATAAAATAACCTTCTTTTTTTAAATTAAATTTATATATATATATATATATAGTCAACATTTGAAGTGGATCAAAACCTTTCAAAGTTATACATGAATTTTGAACAATACCCGTTTCTGTCATAGGACAACTGTGATTAACTGTTTTGATCCACTACATTACAAGCTATTTATTTTTGGGATTTCAGAATACAAAAAAATATATATTAATAGTCCAAAAATATGCTTTAATTTTCTTCATTAAGGTGAGAAATCTGATGCATCATGACTGTTTTCGTGAGATTCACCCATTTAACAGTTTAATGTCAGCGAAGAGGCACTGAATGGGTTAACGTTGACATAATCCTCACTGGAAATATATTCACCATCATTTCCATAAAAGAGGTTTTGAAAAAATATATACCCTGGAAGGTTTTTGTAAAGCACGGCAGAGCCAAAGCAAACTTGATTCGTCAAATATTAGTCCAAATACATACTTTCTGCTTGGCAACCGTATAGTAGCAGTGTAAAAAACTGTTTGTTTAATATAAAGTTTTACTACATATACTGCTTGTTTTATACATGCCAGCCTTAACAACTGAAGGCAATTACAGATGAACTGGTTAGGACAAAGATATAACTCGTAACTTGACTGACGGGTTGACGGTTAAGGAATCACTTTATTGGTCTTGGCCAACCGTCGCTTGAGAATAAAACTAATAAGCGACTACGCCTTCGGGATTTGGATGAGAATGTATTGATCGATATTTCCCAGGCAGTGAAGAGTTTGTGGTTTTCTTTGGCTGCACGCTGAAAGCGATCACAGAGCGTGTCAGAGTTTGGAGAGACTGCGTGCCGTTGGATCATCATATTTACTGGGTAGAGGAAAGAATCTGGGCCAAATACTATACACTTGAGCTGGGACGCGTTCAACAAAAACACAACTGAAAATAGAGAATACGAGAGCACTGCCAGCAGTGACCAGCGGTAAAAAAAAAAAAAAAAAAACATAGCTCAAATCTGTAACCCCTTCAATAACATCCAGAAGCAGATTTATTACTATTTTAGGTCTACAGTCAAATAATGACCCCTGGTGCTAATTTCACAGGTACTAATGTTTTATTCCACATATAAACGCCCATGTTACGCAATAAAATCAGTCCAGATGCGCACTGTAGCCTGATGATGTACAGGTTGTGCATATATCGCACAAATATAAGCTCAGTGTTTCTGGCAATAGCGCACTAACCAGTTGCTATTTATCTTGTAGGTAGAATTTAATAACTAAAGAATGCAAATAAAATTAAAGCTCTCTAATTCAATAATTAGAAATATACAAAGCACTGGCATTCGACTAGCATTGAAATGGCTATTTGTCTAATCTCACTTGCTGAATCAGTTGTAGAGTAGGGCTGTGAGCCTACACTGGTCTCACGGTTCGGTTCCATTACGATTATCATGTCATCGATTCAGTTCAATTCGATATCACGATGCACTGCATCCTCAATTTTCAATTTTACTTCAAAAGTGATGTGTGTGTATGTGTGTGTGTGTGTGTGTGTGTGCGTGCGCGCCCGCGTGTGTATGTGTTCGCCTGTCGGGAAGTCGCAGTGACAGAAACAGTGACATTCCAGTTTAAGTTTCAAGGGAGTAAAGCCTGTTAATACCATTAAGAAATTATGTTTTAAAGAAATTATCATCTAAAAGCAGCGCTCATTCATCAGTGTATTATGTTACCATAGAGATGCGCGCATCAACCTTCGCCGAGTCCGCTGTTTTGGTGACGATTAGAGGTGTAACGGTACACAAAAATCACGGTTCGGTACGTACCTCGGTTTTAAAGTCACGGTTCAAATTTTTGAAGTATGAATAAATAATGTTTTGGTCATCACATTAAAAATAACATTTAAATATATATTTATATAATATTTGAGTTTTGAAGTGCTGGAAAAAAAATGTGTGAAGTACTTGAAAGCATTTCACTATTCCAGCCAAACTTCCAAATAGTGTTACTATATTAAACCCATGGTGAATGTTGCTGATCTGTGGACGTAAAGCCTATTACTAGTTCATTCACGGCACATCTCCTGGTTTCCACGTCAGCGCTGTTTGATCTAATAGAGATCTACGGTTAATAACAGAGAAATGTGAACGCTTCTCACTAGATCTCGCAGCTATGTTATTACTTCAGTGGCGAATTCAATGCTTTCTTTACTGGATCTCTTAGCGCTGTGTAGTAACAGTTCGCTTGATCGAGATCGGCTCGCGCTGCACAGATGTTGATGGTCCGACTGCGTCACTCCGAACTGATAAACGGTCCGTGAAACACAATATAATGAGTAGCGCAGTTTCGCTCCGCTTTCATTACGTTTGCCATTTGATGTTGCGCAACGTTGTGGTGATCGCGCCAGCGCGGATTTTGTCGGCAGGAAAAATGGTCCAAGGAACCGAAACGGTTCAATACGAATACATGTACCGTTACACCCCTAGTGACGATCATCCATTTATAATCCCGCGTAACAACACAGAATAATTGTAATTCGACCATCAGGTGCGGATACTTAAATCAGAGATCATTATTGGGGCGGGTGGATGATTTGTTTTTGGCTGCGGATTCGGTGACGCTGGAGCTCTTCTTACTCTAAAACAGTCAGACTCTGCCAGGCGTTAACAGCTCGGGGTGAAAACGGCTAACGTGGTTTTTCAAGTTAGTGGTATTACCTCCTGCATATTCTTTTTGTGCGTGACATGAGCGCACACAGCGCGTGTCTTTTCCAGGTCGTGCTTACCAGGTTGTTCATAAAAGCCGAAATGTGCCCAGATGTAGGCTTTTAAAGTAGTTGGAGCATTTTTAATTACCCGTGCCTCGCCTCCCTCTGCCATTGTATGATACAGCGACAAAGCACGTACGCGACAAATGACGTCAGAAAAGCGTCAATAATCGGTTATGGTCTATTACTGAACCGATACCGAATCGTCCTCGTCTGCATCGCGATGCATCGTAGAATGCAGAACGATTAATTTCGACACCCTTATTGTAGAGGTAAATGACAAAATAACATTCACTCACTCACTGGACATAAAGCCATTTTTTGTGGCAAGTCGTTATTTTTAAAATGAGCTGTAATTTTCTTTAGTTTGAGAGGTTGAGAGATTTGTGACACTCATATATGAATATGATCCTCTTCACTTTTGCAATTCCATTTTCTGACACTAGAGGCACAAAAATCACACCCTACACCTTTAAAGACATTCATAAATAAACCAAAATGTGGAAAGAATAGCGTTTCATGATCTGAACTGCTGGGAATGAGCAGGTCTGGCATGGATGGGTGGGAGCAAATGCAATGGAGGAAACTATACGTGCTTCAGCCCATAAAGCCCTTCTCACCTCTTCCAGCTCTCGCTGCGTCTGCTCCTCCATCCTGCGGATGTCTGCCATGGTGAGCTCCACCCAGCTGTCGATCCAACAGAAGAGCTGACGGTGGAAGTTGGTGAAGATTCTCTTCTCTTGCTGCAAACGCAGATGTAAATAAAAGTGTGTTATTGAAAAGCATTGTGAGATCGGAAGAAATTGACACCAATCTCATTCAAATTTGAGATGCATCACTCCAGGTTTGATGTCAATGAGAAGACACATAAGGAACAAATGCTTGATATAATTAACGTCAAATTTGGCACAACACAACTCGCCATAGTTTAAGAGGTCCTATATTATGCTTTTCTCCATCTTCATATTTCTTTTGTGTGTAATATTGCTGTTAGATGTTTCATACGCAGAATAAAGGGGCAGGGCCTGGTTGAGTTAGTTAGTAGTGTGTTAAACTGGTGGTTATGGTAAGGGGCGGGACATTTCCCAAACACACTCGAAGCACCCGACCAATCAGAGCACAGTGTGCTTTTCAGAAGGAGGGGCTTCATAGAGACAGGAAGTAAACAGAGCGTTACTGACAGACTGGGAAGAGAGGAGCCGCAACAATGGAGAATATGAGGGAAATAATCAACATTCAAGCAGGAAAACCTGTTCTAGTAGAGCCTTTATTGCTTTAATAATATATCACATGAAAAAGATCGCTAAATATGTCTTTTTGTGTCCCATACATGATTGGAAAAACAACATGGGTGATTGTTACCTTGTGGATGAAGTTTTCTATTTTGGTTTGAAGGCCCCACCACTTGAACTTGACAGTGACTAGTTTGTACGCACACATACGAGGGGCGTCTGGCTTGGCCAAGAGCTCTTTCTGTTCAGGGAGAAATCACACAAGATCTTCATATAGAACAGAGTTAATAGGGAACTAATAATAAATGTCTGATAGATTAATTAAATAGAGCCACTCACTTTCCAGTCCGGTCCTAAAGGTCCTCGGCCTGTTTTCTCTGAGTGAAAAATTTCTGGGTCCTCATCTGGTTTATAATCCTGAAAGAATGACAATTTGGATCACTTACATTACCTTTATGCCTTGGCTAAGTTGGCATAGAAGTAATTTCAGAGATGGATATTCAATTTTGATGAAAAGCTTTAAATTATTACAAATGAATTGTGCAAAACAAGACCAGGAACATGATTTTTTTTCATGTTATCTCTATTGTCAACCACTTTTAGTGATAATTAGCTAAAACCTGCTCAAAAAGTTGCCAAATGTCACTAGATGGTGTAATGTACTAATTAGCATATGGCATCACGTCGTATTTGCATTCTCCTTAGTGTCAGGCCATAAGTTAAAGCACAAGTTAAATTATTTTCAACTTGGTCTAAAGTTTTATTTTAAAAAAAAAGAAGTTTTTGTAACATTTATTTATGGATTTATTTGATAAGAAATACAGTAAAAACTGTAATATTGTTTCATATTTTTTATATCCTCATATGTGAATACATTTTAAAATATAATTTATTTCTGTGATGCTGAATTTTCAGCATCATTACTCCAGTCTTCAGTGTCACATGATCCTTCAGAAATCAGTATAGTATTCTGATTTGCTGCAATCATTTATGATGATCTATGTTGGCATTTTTAGAGGGGAAATTATCATACAAGGATGCATTAAATTGTTAAAACTTTCAAATGTTCTAATCAGCATAGAATTCTAAAAAAAAAAAAAAAAATCAGTTTCCAACATATAAATGTTTCTTGAGCAGAAATATGCATATTAGAAGGGTTTCTGAAGCATCATGTGATGCTGAAGACTGGAGTAATGATGCTGAAGTCACTAAATGTGCCTGCAACAACACGTTATCTTAAAAAACACCTTCCCACCATCTTCAGTTTGGGAATTCCCACCATTTCCATCTTTTTGCACATACTCACGCTCTACCTTTTAATCTCTCAAACCTCTGCGCTAAGTACCGTGAACATATGGGAATAAGGATTAACCCTAACCAGGACTGATCCACTTAACTAATTAAAGATACGAAGCATAAAAGTGCTCAGGCATGAGAAGAGCAGTCACTTCAGCGGCCCTCCACAGGTCAGATAACCTGTACACTCCTGATAGTCAACACTGGACTCCAGTCAAACCAACGTTGTATTTACGTGTTTGGCACAGAGCCAGAATGAGGTCTCATGGAAATGTATTTGGATTTATTCAAAGCTGCTGATGTTTGATGCGATGCGTGTCTTCCAGTACACGACACCGGCAGCCACTTTGTTTGTTCTTGAGGCTTGAGTTTTACGTCTACAGCTTCAAACTGACTGTTTTTACCAGTTTGTGCAGTGAATCTGCTGCTTAGAGAAGGTTCAGTGCCTTGATAAGTAATGAGAAAGAGCCTTCTTGGTAAACTAGTGACCCTCGAGTAATGCAGGTTAGAAGGGCAATGGTCCACACACTAATGTCACGTCACCCTAATCCAGTCTTATGCAACACGCCGGCTACAGGCTGAATCACAAATCACACACTAGCCAGTCTAAATATAGCATTTAGGATAAGGATTAGCAAATCCCAAATCACAGCAGCACATTGAAAATAGTTTCAAAGTACACGTCATATGTGCGTGTTTGAGGCTAATGATGTGCTAAAGATGGAGGAATCTGTGACGTTTTTGTATGAACCTAATGAATAATTTTATTAATTTAGATATGCTCACACTTACAAGCAAAAACAAGCAGTAACAAAAGGGGTCTGTGGTATCAAGATCATTTTATGATATATAGTATTGTAGTATAAAAGTATTATCTTGCTAGATATGTGCTTTCCTATTACCGGCAAAGTATATATAGTACCATTGAAAGGTTTGGGATCTGATTTTTTTATGTTTTTGAAAGAAGTCTCTTCTGCTCACCAAGGCTGCATATATTTGATAAAAAATACAGTAAAACAGTAATATTGTGAAATATTATTATAATTTAAAATAACTGTTTTCTATGTGAATATATAGTAAACTGTAATTTATTCCTGTGATCAAAGTTGATTTTTTCAGCATCATTACTCCAGTCTTCAGTGTCACATGATCCTACAGAAATCAGGTTTGCTGCTCAAGAAACATTTCCGATTATTATCAATGTTAAAAACATTAGGATATTACATAAAACACAAATTCTACTTTAAGGATGAAAGAGACTAGTGACAGACAGATATACCAGCGAGATGGATAAACCTGATTTGGCCAGTTTGAGATGATCTGCATCAGTCATTAACAGTGATTAACAAAAAACATAATGGTTGACCACTAAAAGAGCTTCAAATAATTCCAGGCCATTTTATCAAAATTCTCAAGATGTCTCTGAAGTCAAAGAGACTCAGTTATTTAGTAGATGCTTTTATCTAAAAGTGACTTTTAAAAGAGGAACATCACGTGCAATTAGCCAACACCACAGTTCTAATGTGAAAACACCCGAATGCATTCGCAGCAGGAGGCGTGATTATGCAAATTACAGTTAAACCTGGTTTGGGTATCAATAGCCTATTTTTGAGTGCCATCTGACCACAGGATGACCAGCAGGGATGGACCATTAGCATTATATTCAAAGTGGGTAATGTTACAAAAAAGAACATGCAAACAATGCAAAGCATTTGTAGACTGATGGAAAGTGAACTCACTGCAGATTCAACCTGAGACCGATCAGCTATATCGATATGCACGACCTCCACTGTCTTCCATGTGGTTGGGTCCAGGTCATGTACCTGATAATGGGCATAAACAAACACCAAAAACATATCAGCCTGAGCATGATGTTACAGATGCATTCAAAACATCAAATCACAAAGAAACGTCTTACTCACATTCTCTAAAGAGCCCGTGTCAGGTTTGTGCCACGTTTCTATTTTAATCATGAAATCATCTTTCATGTATTCGTTCTGAGGAGAAGATGCATGTTTACGTTCAGGTTGTGTCACAAACAGCAGCTTGACTTCACTTAAAACTGTGGTTTAGCAGTGCATGCAATCCAACTATCACATCTGATGGCAGAGAGCATGTTTCTAAAGGTGTTTTTAAGCTGGCTTTAATGCTGGAGGGAATATATCATTTACTCCAAGTTCTACAGGTAAACTGGTGTTAAGATTGGTGTGCTGAACTAAAATAGATACACATAGTGTTTGGGAAACATATTCAGACAATTAAACCACACTTAGTGGATAAATGTCATCACATGCAATGACAAAATAATAATTTATCAAAAAGACAGACAGCACATGTGCACTTCAAAACATTTGACAAAAACTAGTTTGAAATGATAAACAATAAAACAAAAAGACTTTTCTATTAATTCAATTTGTAAATGGTCATGCACTAAGAGTTTAGTGTAAACTAGTCACAATGACAGCAAGTTTTTGTACTTACAGTCACAACTGAAGAGAATGGAGCAGCATGCAAAAATAAAAGAAGAAAAATAATCAGGTGACACAGAAAACATTCATATTTCCACTGTCAAAACAGACCAATACAAATGACTCAAAAGTCTAAGGCCTAAAACATACTCTGAATACAGAAATGCAAACAATTACAGAGTGCAACAGTCTGGAAGTAAAATCTCCATTAATTTTTTTTAACAATAACTTAAAGCTTAAACAATAAACCTTTAGAGACAGCCCTACTGTGAACTACGAGGTTGTTTATCAACGGGATTTGCTTCTGTTGAAGCCGTCAGCCCGCATTATTTCAACTTATTTTAAAACAGTGGAATTCGTGGTGAAAAACTACATTACCCATGATGCTGTACATACAATTCCACCAATCAAAGTCAAGACCTCTTTAGCTCCGCCCACTCCAATGAAGCACTGCGACTGACCTAATAGAGTTGGTCTCCCTTCACTCTCAAAATACTTTATCCTATCTATCTATATGGAGTCAACATTTTTTAATTAGTAGTTTTATTATTCTCCATTTTTAATTAGATAATGCTGTTTGCAATGCTTTATGGGATTGCAGTCCTTTCCGCTCACTAAAGCCGCCAAGTACTTTCTTTTCAAATGCTTTTTTGCTTCAAATTAAAGTTTGTAATATTGTGATTCACCTCAGAGCTGGTTGCCTTTATTCATGGCTCGTAACGCTTCAAATAAATACTTTTGTTAAATCCCTATGGGAGAAATGAACAGAAAAAATACTTCCGGAACCGACGCAGCTGAAAATTGGGCACTAATGCACTTTATAGCTACAAAATACGTCAGAGCTCAGATCGTAATGCAACTCAAGTTTTCAGTGTGCTCTCAGTGTAGCGGACATAAACTCTTTCAGGTCGGCGGAGAGATGTTTAACTAACATTTTTAAATGTTTATAGCAAGCTACCTGAATAACAATAACCTGCCGAGTATGTTTTTGGCCTAATTCTTCACAAATGTGAGAACTGCATGAAACAATCAAAAACATTGTATATGCATGACATCTGTCCCAATATGTAATTCATTACATATTGTCATATGCAATAAAAACATGATAGTGACGGATTGTGCAGTATAACGGATGAAAAGGTTTTCCACTCACTCGTGCGGCAGTATGGATAAGCATTCCAGGCCTTTTCGTGGAAAACTAACGCCCCCTCTGGTGCGATCATCTTCACAAAGCCTGGCACTTTACTGGACCAACACAAAACACACAAGCACTGAAGCAAAGCCAGAAGATGTTTTACAGCTTTGCATTAAGTTGAAAGGTTTGTCAAATAACGGGTGTTGCAAAAGTTACTAAAGTGTAGGTGTTGTTAGTATAAAAATCAGTAATTAAAACAGGAAAAAGCTTTTCTGTATAATGAATTCTAAATGTATTCATAATGTACGTTATAATGCATTATAATATATGGAGTCCTTGTTACATCTGAAATTGGTTGTTCGTCATGTGTTTTATTGCATTAAATATGTAATAGACAAGTATTATTATGTATTATAACAAATATTCATGAAACCATACAATGCATTATAATGTGCATTGCAAAGCATTATAAATTATTTTATAATGCATTATATAAAGCTTTTAAGTGTTATAAAAAAATGACTTGACAATATTATCAAAGTTTGCTGAACTCATCCTGGCGTACAGAATAAACCTAAGCTGCTGACTTTGTTTTTACCTCTTTAAGTGGTAAATTTTGTGTGTGTATTGTCCCTTCTCGCCCTCCTCCTCATACGGTTCGTTCTTCAGCACTTCAATGCCCTCTCCGCCACCGGTCTCGTTTTTACTGGCCTCAGCCACCGAGAAAAGCTGCCCGACTTGATACTGCAGTGGCACAGAAACAGGTGAGGTTTAAAGATCAGAGAGTACAGATGATCAGTGCATAACCACACTTAAAGAGGATTCATTATGCACTTTTACAAAGTCTTGTAGTTTTTGGGCTTTACTAGAATAGAAAAATAACATTATTGCCCCATATTCTCCATTGTTGCGGCTCCTCTCTTCCCAGTCTGTCAGTAACGCTCTGTTTACTTCCTGTCTTTATGAAGCCCCTCCTTCTGAAAAGCACACTGTGCTCTGATTGGTCAGCTGGATCAGTGTGTTGTGATTGGTCGAGAGCTTCGAGTGTGTTTGGGAAATGTCCCGCCCCTTACCATAACCACCAGTTTAACACACTACTAACTAACTCAACCAGGCCCCGCCCCTTTATTCTGCGTATTAATTATTTAAATGAGGAATATTGTGACGTGTTCGTTCCAGGAAGAAACTCAAGACTACAATGGAGGCGGTTTAGGAGTTCAGGAACACTGACACTGATATAGAGAAGAACTGCCGCTGGAGGGACTTAGTGCTTTGCAGACATTTTTCATGCTCAAACAGCAACATTACACACACTAAAGAAAGATGAACATGGAAAGCAGAATAAGACCCCTTTAAGTCAATACCAAATTAAAGATAACTCTCTATGAAATAATAAATTGGAGTTTAGTCCAGAGTTATTGTAGTTAACTAAAACCATGAAAACATTTCCATTACTTAAAAAAATATATAAAATAACTTTTTGCCAAGACATCTCATTTTAATTTATTTTAACTTGATGTACTAAAATAAATAAATTTAAATAAAAAGTTAACAGTAACTATATAGACAAAGATAATAAAAAAAAATAGATAAAAACAAAAATCACAACATAAATAGTCAACTTTAACCAAAATGAAAAATATAAAAATTAAAACTAATTCTAATATGACCCTAATTCTAATTAAAATAGATATTAATCTAAAATATCAATGAAACTAAAATAACACTTAGATGGATAAATCACTTACTAAAATAGCCCTTGTCTTTGAGGTCATCTATATGCTAGTACACTCCTAAAAAGTCCTCTCGGAAAATAAATTTTAATATCAAGAGAAGCTTTTTTTTTATTTTTTTATCTTACCAGGTAAAATAAGGAAAACATCATAATCAAAGAGAAACTAGCAGTCTTGCATGAAAACACAAACCCTACAGACTTCACATAGGAAACACTCAGATCAGCTTCTGGGAATTAAACCGCTCTCATATAATTAAAATATGTGCCTTCCAGCAGTTTCATGTATTAAGACAAAACTCTGCATTGTGTGACTGATTGATGCCTTACAGGGACATTATGGGAAAACCAGTTTAACAAAGGCAAACAGGGAACTGCCGCAGGTATGAATAGTTATTAATATTTATGTTAATGAATAGTTATGTCCACTTAATCTTTAATATTTGGCCACGATAGAAACAGCTACTGTAATTTCCTGAACAAGAATATGTGAACATCAAACCATGCAAACTCAGAGTGAGGATTTAAATTGTTACTTTAGAAAAAGGACTAATAATGCTAATAATTTGCTAACTAATAATTCTCAGTATTTTTCTGGTTAATCAGCAAGAAAAGGTTCTAGAAAGAACCTTAAAGGGGTTTTCAGGCACTTCATATATAGAAACTTTTAAAGGTTCAATCATTGCATCCTTTTAATGATTTAGTTTTTTTTAAATTTTAATATAAATTGTATGAATTAAACAGCTCGTAAGCAGACTTTATCACTAGAAAAACAGTAAATAAACATTAAACAAAAGTATTAGCCTATGCATAATACAGGTTAACTCGAAAGATTAGAATATCGTGCAAAAGTTATAATTTTGATGATTTTGGCTTACAGCTTATGAAAACACCAAATTCAAAATCTCAGAAAATTACATGAAATCAATAAAAAAAGGATTTTAAATACAGAAATGTCAGCCCTCTGAAAAGTATAATCATGCATATGTATATAGTTATAAATACTAAATATATTAGTTTCACCCTTTAATTTGCATTACTGAAATACATGAACTTTTTGCACGATATTCAAATTTTTCGAGTTTCACCTGTATAAGGAATTTCTCCTTATCTAGAACCTTTTTGGCATTGAGGGTTATTTCAAATTGAGTCAAGAAACCTAGAGTTCTATAAAGAACCATTGAAGCTTTTTTCAAAGAGTGAGGCGCTCACTATGTTTTGGAGCAGAGCCCTAGAGTGTGTTTTTTAGAAAGAGGATCCTTGTATCTGTGCATCATATATGAACGCTTCTGAAACTGGAATCACTTGTAAACCGTCTGCTTGACAGCTGTCAGGCTCCAAGAGGACTTCACAAAAGTATTCTGACTGCAGAGTGCTATGGATCGACGGCATCCTAAATGCAAAATATCAAACAATGCCAATCAAGCAAACATCAAGCACGCTTCTCTCAAAAGAGCATGAGACTCAAATGTTCCCCGAGGGCGCCCGTGTTCTACATGCATGACAAGCTTTATCTTGTCCTTGTTGCTCTGATCAGATCCTCGACGCATCAGGCGAGTTCAAAACGCTGAGATGTTACGCCACTGTTTGGTTGCTGAACTCCAGAGGAACATCAGATTGAGGAGGTGCAAACAGTTGTCTGACTGTAACTAAACTAATAACCCGTTAGCAATATTAAACCACAGGAAACAAGGCTCTGGTTTTCAAGGTTAAAGTGACACTCTGCACTTACAGTCAATGTTTAACTTATCAGAACCAGAGGAAGTGTGAAAATAAAAAAAGCTGTACTCACCTCTTCCACCGAGCATGGCAAGACCACACGACTGAAAGAAGAGACAAGAACAATTAGAAAACATGCATGTTACACACAAAGATACAAAGTACAAATAAATAGACAAATAAAAAAAATATCAAACTCCACCAGCCATTTTTTTCAGTGACTGCTTTAAATACTTTATACAATTTCTAACTTTGTCAATACATTTGATTAATGTTTTGAATATTTGCTTATTATTTTTATTCTTTTCATAATATTATTCTTATTATTTTTTCATGTGCATATTTATTAAGTCATATTTTTTTTAATGTATATACTGAAAATACATATTTTATAAAGATATTATAAATATTTATTTGTATACGTTTATAAATAAATAACAAATATTTATCATTTTCAAATATAAAATTGTAATAGTATTATAAAGTATAATTTTTTGCATATTTATAAATAAACATAACATATATATTTATAAATTTCTTCATAAATATATAGGCCTATATTAAATTGAAATATTATAAAACAAAAATGTTTGTGCATATATATATATATATATATATATATATATATATATATATATATATATACACACACATATAAAATCAGTCTATTACTGGTAGTAAACAAGCAATTTCATCAACTAACGATAATTCCAATATTCAGAAACATACATAATGGCACATATTACACAGTTTAATGACAGCAAATGAAATGGACACTTTTCAACCACAAATTTGTGCCTCTATTACAGGAAAGTAGAGCACATATGTAGGGGCGAGAGAGGGGAAATGATCCAGTTCAGACTCAAACCTGGTTTCCTGAGAGCCAACAGCTCTTTTATACCCACTGTGGTCAAACATGCACTAATAATCAGCCTGGACGACGATGTAATGTTAGTTCTAAATGTAACGCAAGCTATTATGCATTTTTACCAATAAAACATAACTATTACTGTATAAAACAACCGTATTCAAGTCCAGTGCTCACATGAATGTATACGAAAGTTGTGCAAGAAGAAACCAAGTCGACCAATCAATCATCCATGACCGTCCATCTATGATAGCCGTAAAGCCCCGTCAATCCCTGATCTATGAAGAAATAATCAATCTACAGACATGCAAAGCATCACTTTAACATCAGCATGCATTATACACAGTCTACACCGTTTTTTAAAGGAAAACATACATCAGTTTCTACATTACTCAACATTTCCTCAAAACGGAAACTCCCCTGAAAACCTCAAGAGGTTGAAATGCTCTCTTAGACGTGGAGTGACTTACAAACTTACAACAGACTGAGTCTTACACAGTACATCTAACGTCTGCGACAGACTGCGATTTCAGCAATCCTATAAGATCATACACATCACTCATGGATCTAATAAACTTGGGTACAACATGTATGTAGACTGTGCGATGATGACACCTTTTGAATCGTAGGCTACAACGCAAGTTAGTATAGAAGAATAAAACGTCACAAGATTTAATATTATAGACAACAATAGAGCAAGAGCACTTTGGCAATTGTGTTTTTTATGTGCGCTGAAAAAAAAAAGAGGAAGTGAAAGAGGAGAATATGGACTAGGAAAAAGAGGCCAATTTTGCAAATGTAGCTTGAGGTCATATTTACGTTTTATTGTCATGTCGTGTTGATCAATACACCAAATCATGTTGCATTTTTATTGGCTAGTCAGAAGGCGTAGGTCGTCGCAGCAAACACACCTTGAGACGATCATGCTACATTTCTGACACTGTCCGGTGGGTTTTCTAGAACAAAAGCCATGCACACCTGTTGCCTTGCAGAGTCATGTGACGTGAGGATCGCTCAAATTTGCATTCTCTTGCAAACCTAAAAGGGTGGATATACTTTGAACCTACAGAGAAGGTTAAAAAGGTGCTGGATTTCATAAGGTGGCACATCGAGACATAATCTTGATCGGATCTCTCAGATTAAAGGCTATACAGCAACTGTTTTCAAGCATGTCATGTCCTGTCCGACAGATGAGAACCTAATTAAAATGTGATAACTAGATCCCTAGAGAGCAGAAAGATAAAACCTGAAAGGAAACAAGAACAGGTTGGAAATGAATGAGTGCGGGCACTTTAAAACCAGGGTCACCACCTGTCAAATTGACGTTTAAGCCCCATTTGGACGCATTCAAGAATGTCTCAAACAGAAAGTGTCTAAAAAATTAATTTAAAAAAGTCACACGAGTGAATATAGTTAGATTAAGTGGTTAACAAACGTGCTAGGTCAAGCCAGAGGGTCATTTATCACAGTTTAATCATCAATAAACTATATAGACCAACCTGCTGCCATCAACTGGTTTTAAAACTTGAACTTTAAAGGATACTTCATCATTACTTACTCACCCTCAAGTTGTTTCTTTCTTCTGTTGAACACAAAAGAAGATATTTTAAAGAATGTCGGTAACCAAACAGTAGATGCCCCCATTGACTTCCGTTGCATTTTTTTTCCTACTATGGAAGTCAATGGGGTCCATCAACTGTGTCTGGTTGCCAATATTCTTTCAAATATTTTCTTTTGTGTTCAACAGAAGAAACAAACTAATACAGGCTTGGAACAACTTTAGGGTAAGTTTGATTTTTAGGGTGAACTTTCTCTTTAAGTCTCTCTGTCCATTTAAATGCTAAACTAAGTTATTAACACCAACATTTGCTAGACGTAAATAGATGTCTGCAACGTTATACAATAAATCGGTAACAAAATCTGATATTATCGGAAATGTACTCAAATTGTTACCGAACTGTCAAGCGGTTTTGCTGTCATAATGCCTTACACAAACCCGCACAAAAATCACTAAATAGCGAGTTTTTAATATAAAGGGGAAACTTGTAGTAATCAGTGCGCTAACTTTCAAGCCAAACACGTTCTGAACATATTAACTAGTAAAAATCAATGTATATCACGTTGTATATGTGAGGGAACCATCAGATTTGGTGTCGTTTAATCTTGAGGGCTAATAGCATCGCGTGCTAACGTACCGCTCGTTGAAAATGAATGGCAAGTAGTTTCGTTTAGCCTAGCATGCTAATGCTAAAGCTGGGCCTCATGCGCGAGCCGGTGTTCCCGGGCGCGAGTCCACTTCCGCGCGTCCACAATTTCCCCTCAAAAAGTGACCGAGAACCAGCAGATACTCGTTTATCATGTGTAAATCGAAAGCAAATAAAATGTTTGGCTGGAGAGGTTGAAAAAAATACTTCTACTTACTATTCCTTGATGAGCACCATCTTCTTTACACCGGTTACGGCTGCGCGCAGGCCTGCCGACGTCACAACTGACGTCACAAGCCATGAGATTCCCCGCGTCCTATCACAGCCTGTGATGTGCTTCGATTTTTTCCCCCTGTTTTCTTCTTCTATTGCAACCCAACCAAATGTTTAATCATGATTATGCTTTTGTTTCTTGTATACTGATTGTCTGATATAGATCAGACAAATATGAGCCTACTACATATGAGTCTGTTTAATTATGTACACAAATGGTGATTTAATTATAGCCTATGTATATTTGTGTAAGCCTATCTGTTATGTTCTCAACTTCTCATATACCCTTGGGATGCTTTTAATCACTACTGAAGAAGTTCACATGCATGCTGGACACTTGATAATGTTTTTTCTTAACTATCCACTCCATGTAATTAGTTTATTTAGATTTATGCATTCAAGCTACACATTTCATCAGAATTCATGCATTCCCTGCTAATCAAACCCATTGCTTACACCATCCTCTATTGTTTGAGCTACAGGAACGCTATATTTGCTGTTAGATTTAGAGGTCTCTAGATCAAGATCTTTCACAATCATAACCATAAATTATTATTTTTTTAAATAAAAAAAAACAACATATTCAGCCACTGTACGTGCGTCCAAACGTTAGATACCATGGTAGGCTACTTAAAGAAAAACAAAGAATAGGCCTAACTCCAAAAACGCAGCAATATTATCATAGCACGTCCAATTTTAATTTATTTATTTATGTATAGACTTGATATGCTTCTTTTATTTGATTTGAAGTTTTAAAAAAGTTTAGAAAAAAATAATTCTGCAGAATGACAGAAAATGTGTCCTTTTTTTAAATAAAAAACATTAATAATAAAACAAATGTTACAATCAACAGAGTTTCACATTATTACTTTTTCTTCTAGAAATTTTTTAATTTGTTGGAAAAAAAATATATATTTCAGTCAACATTTTATGTTTCTCTGCAGGTTTATACAGATGGTGGGTAGAAAAAAGATGACACAATGGAAAAATATTTTTCTCCATATTTTACACATAATATTTGTTTTTCACAGTATTAAAGGGTATGTTTTACACTTAAAAATATATAGCTGCCTTTAGGGGGTCCCAGATATTTTTTGGTTCGGGGCATCAAAAAAATAAAAATAAAAAAATAACCTAGATGATATTGCATTGTGTTGCTTTTAACCCAAACGTATTGCCTTATATCATCTGATTTATATGTATGAGAAGTTAATGCATAAAACTCAAAAATGTCAAGTAGCAGCTAAACATTGAGCTCCGATTTAACTTGAAAATTAAAAGAAAGAAAAATAAGTTAAATTGTTGTAACTATTTATTAGTAACATAAGTATTTGTACTGAATTTAATTTATGCTGATTTGTATTCAAGTCCCCCTGTAGTCAATCATTTTATCCCATAAACTCATCTTTGATCACCAAAATGACATAATTAAACATTATTTCCTTGAAAAAAAATTCATCATGCCTTAAAATAGCTTGAATGTAACTCTACACCCTGATTAAGTATGCACGGTTCTATGAATATGCAAATGAGCCCCGCCTCCACTCACTCACTCACTCAGAGATCCACTGGTTGACGATCACACCTTGATCTGATTGGTTACAAGGTCGTTTGTGACGTCAGAAACACCAGCGATTTCACACCGTGTTTTTGAGACTGTCTTTGGTTCACTGCAGTTTTAAGGAGAAAATACTCAGCAATGCTGTCGACTTATGAATTTACACATGGTTTGTCTTAAAGCATATTAAAAACACCACATAGACATATAAACAACATTAAAAACTGGATTTTAACCGCAGGGCGACTTTAAATGTGTGTAATGAGAATGCCAATTTGTCAAGCAATGCAAAATAAATGTTTTAAAAATAGGCCTAATTTTCTTTATGCAAAGAATTTAACAGTAAAATGTTCTTGTTTTATTTATAATGATATAATGCAGATGTAATTAAAAAAAAAAATAGCAAACCACCACAAGGGTAAATTAAACTTTTTATTGAGACCATTTTGCTGAGAAATGACTGGGATGTGTCTGGATGAGAGTCCACATATGCAAAATCTCTGTTAAAAAGACATTGAATCACTGGAGAGCAAGAGAACCCATGCTGTAATACTGACACTCAATTCACACAGAAGTCAGGTCAGGTGCATCGTCACCATCTCAATAAAAATATGAAAATGTTTTTTTCAACTTTTTTTGTGCATGATTTGCTTCTTTAACAATATAAAAACGTATAATACTGATTGCAAAACGTTGATTTTAATTTACAAAACAAATAACTGTAATAACAATTACCGTCCATAATAATAATAATAATAATAACAATAACAATAATTATATATATAAAAAAAAAGAAAACAAAAGAAATAAACCAGTCAAAGCCGCATCATATTCACTAACACAAACAGCGAGCCTTTTTGTCTTTTTGTTGAAATACCATTTTGGTATAATCTCTTTTTTTTTTTAACCTGACATGCCTTGCGCAGGTCTAAGATCAGTCTGCATATATAAACGGTCCTTTACAGTGTCGGTGGAAGCATAAGGATTATATGCTCTCTGCACGGAAAATAAAACAGTAGGCAGTTTGAGGCTTCGTGGAATGTGCACTTCCTAACCCAGACTGTCCTTTTCACTGTTTTCAAGAGTTATAAATACTCCAAATACTCCTTTATCAGGAGAATCTCAACATTTAGACGAAGGGAAGAACCGTCCTGGCGAGAGGAACTTGTACCCGTTCCCCGTAGGCAGTCGGATTGAATGCGAACCGGGACTGGAGCCGGTGGAAGCCGTCGGAGAAGGTGCGACTCTCTTCGGATCGATTTTGCGGTGACCGTTTGGTGGATTTCGGTGTTCGAGCGCCACATCCTGACCGGGCGAATCCTGACCCGTCACTCCATGCCGAGGCGAGAGGTTTAAAAGACCCAGGACGTCTCGTTTAGCGGTGCTCAGCTTCCCGCCGCGGAGCACCCGCATCGGTCCCGAGTGCTGCTGTTGGGTCGCGTTGGCCCAGAAGGTCTTGAGATTGTGGATCGCTTGGACTTTCTCGTCAATAGCGGCGAGTTTGAGTCGGTCAATATCCGGGGCGTCCGCCGGACTGGAGCGAGTCGAACCCGTCGAGGAGTAGGACAGCGCCGGAGAGGGAGCGCTCCCGGCGGGCGACTGGTGTCCCGAGCTGGGCGAGACATTACTGGGCGAGCGAGAGATGTGTCCGCTATACGGCGAGCTGGGATACTTGAGTTTAAATTGCGCGTGGCTCTCGGAAGTAGGCGACGGTTGACTGCCTTCCTTCAGGGACGTTTCAGAAGTGGCGGGGCTGTTGTATCCCGAGCTGATCTTCTGAAGGGAGGAGGTTCGGGAAGGCGGTTTGGGGCGGGTCGTGAGCGGAGACGACTGAGCCTTGATGCTAGCTCTGCTACTAGGCCGACTGAACGCGCTCGTCTCCGAGGAACGGAAAGCAGAGCCTCCGGTTGGAGTCGGAGGACCTCCGCTGCTCATCCCGTCGCCCAGCGGGACGCTTCTCTGCAAAGTCTCGACGGCCCGCATGTGGCTTTGCGTCTCTTCAAGGATCTTCTGTGCGAGTTCCTGCGGATCCAAAGGCGCTCCGGACGTACGCTCCTCTTGGGATTTCACAGTGCTGTCCGTCTCCGTGCTCGACTGATCGGACTCGCCCGTGTCGGAGCTGCTCACCTTCCCGACCTTCTGAAATGGGGAGTTGGGACTGGGAACAAGGGTGGTTTTGACAGGAGATGTCGGGGTGCTTACGCTTCCCCTGGAGGACACGGATACCGCGTAACCCCTGCCGGCTCCGCCGCGCCCCGCGCCCCGATGATTCTTGTGGTTTGCGGGACGAGGAAGCGTATCACATTGGCTGCCCAACGGCTCACTGCTGATTATGCTGTACCCCTCATATTCTTCGTCTTCATGTCCTCCCGCGGCTCCATGCGGGGACGAGCGGCTGCGTGGCACTGCCGTGTGCCTGTGGGACGCGAAAATCCCGGCTCCGCCCCGATGCCGCTCTAGTTCCTGTTGTCGCGAGCGCTGGCTAATGAACTCGGACGCTCCCTCGGGACGGGACAGAAAGCTCATGGAGGAGGCGATGGAGCTCAGGCTGTAGACGGAGATGGCGTCCGACGCCAGGCTGTCGGGGCACGGAGGCGAGAAGGGAGGGTTGGGGTATCCCATGGGAAGCTGGTGGGACACGGACTGTGCCGAGGCCAGCGACTCCAGAGATGAGGAACTGTCCAGACTCAGACGCTTCGGAAGCTCGGTGGAGTCTGAAGGAAACAATAAAGCATTTAAAGTAAGTGTTATTAAAAAGTCAGATGTTGGAACACGGCAGTTATATCTGTATTTTTAAAGGAATAATTCAACCAAAAAAGTATGTATATAAAATGTATTATATTTAATATATGAATGAATAAATGAGGCATTTATATAGTGCTTCATATGTACTACTGTTCATCACAATCGCTTTACAATCATATCAGGGGATCTCTCCTCAACCATCACCAGTGTGCTCAGAAAATATTCTCAGAAATATAATTTTATGTTATGTATACATAACTATTTGTGATTACATTTAAGGATGTATAGATATAGAAATGTTATAAGTGGTAAAAATAGTAGTCGTGATTATTTATGTAATTATATTAATGTTATGAATTAATTCATTTCAAAATATTAAATCAATAAATGGAAAAAATCTAAATGTATGATAATATGACCTAGTATTATTTAAAAATATATAGCATATAGATATAGAAAATATAAAAAAATGTATACCCATTTTAAAGCAAAAATTACTTGCCTATAAACATATTACATAAAAAAAATGTAATGAATGTGTAATATATACACATGCGCACACACACACACATAGATAGATGGATGGATGGTAAATAGATAGATGGATGGATGATAGATATCATATAATAATAATAATACAAACTTTACTAATTCAATTGCTAAACGTTTGTTGATGAGATGAACACTGTGAGGATGAAGTGACACTCACCAAACAGCGCCAGCAGTGACTGCAGGGCAAAGTGCATGGTGCGACGGTTGGCCTGTTTACCCGTCTTCAACACCACCTCCTCCTGACCCACCTCACACAGGTCAAACCCTGAGAGAGAGAGAGAGGGAGGGGGAGAGAGAGAGAGAGAGGGAGAGGGAGAGGGAGAGGGAGAGGGAGAGAGAGAGAGAGAGGGAGAGAGAGAGAGAGAGGGAGAGGGAGAGGGAGAGAGAGAGGGAGAGAGAGAGAGAGAGAGGGAGAGGGAGAGGGAGAGGGAGAGAGAGGGAGGGGGAGAGAGAGGGAGGGGGAGAGAGAGAGAGAGAGAGAGAGAGAGAGGGAGGGGGAGAGAGAGAGAGAGAGAGAGAGAGAGAGAGAGAGAGAGAGAGAGAGGGAGAGGGGGAGAGAGGGAGAGAGAGAGAGAGAGAGAGAGAGAGAGAGAGAGGGAGGGGGAGAGAGAGAGAGAGAGAGAGAGAGAGAGAGAGAGAGAGAGAGAGAGAGAGAGAGAGAGAGAGAGAGAGAGAGAGAGAGAGAGAGAGAGAGAGAGAGAGAGAGAGAGAGGGAGAGGGGGAGAGAGAGAGGGAGAGGGAGAGAGAGAGAGAGAGAGAGAGAGAGAGGGAGAGAGAGAGAGGGAGAGAGAGGGAGATTTCTCATCTGATCATATAAACCAAAATTCATATAATAAATGTCCAACACCTCACATAAAAGTCCTCACACAGACCATATTTAAAAAAAAAAACATTTGAATATCATTAATACATTTAAAATCTGTGTATTCCAAATTGCCACCCAACAAAAAAATTAATATGCATATTTTTTCTTTTCTCATGAAATGTATATTTGGGACCACTTATAAAATACTGATTAGAAAAAAAAACTTTACCAAAACCTTCAAACAAACTTTTTAAAACAATATTTAAAGAGAGAGAGAGAGAGAGAGAGAGAGAGAGAGAGAGAGAGAGAGAGAGAGAGAGAGCGAGAGAGAGAGAAAGAGAGCGAGAGCGAGAGAGAGAGAGAGAGAGCGAGAGAGAGAGTGCTGGTGTCCTGGATGTTCTCTTACCCAGAGCGGCGAGGAACTCGTGACAGCCAGGGAGTCTCCAGAGCTGCACACTGATGGACACCTGGATGGGTGCGAGAGAGAAGTCCTGCTCCTTCTCTCCAGACTGAAGCTGCACCAAAACCTGATGGAGCTGCGGGAAAACAGACCAACCTCATGTCTGATGACGTCCAATATACAAAAGCACTATATGATTATTATTTACAGTAAAACAGCACAGCTAAAAATCATTGGTAAGTTAATTTACAGTAGTGTGTTAGTGTAGAGTTAGTTATTTAAGCACTTACCATTCCCACTACATTTTTAACAGCCTTTAGTGGGAAAAGTTTAGGAAAAGAGAAGGAAAGAAGATTGTTAGAAAGCAAACACGAGCATCTCAATAATACAGCAGTGTAGTTACAGGTACGTGCACGAGCGCAGGACAGTTTTCGAGTATCTGAGATGTGTGTGACGTCTCACCCGGTTGATGAGCTGTTCTCCGGTTTCTGACGCCGTGATCAGTTTACACAGCGCCTGCAGCGCCGGAGGAGGCAGACCTGTGAACATCAACACGAACAACTCACTCACAACTATTCCAGTGACAAATAAGTGAGAAGTTACACATTTACACAACCCTAGTTTGACTTGTTTGGCCATTGCACTTTGCAAACAAAGATAAAAAGTCTTTTTTAGAGCTGGTTTCTGTTTGCATTATTGATCAATATTTTCCTATTTTTCACTGTAATGCTGCCTTGAAACAATGTGTATTGTCTAAAGCACTATAGAAACAAAATAGCATCCAAAATAAAAGTTTGTGTTCACATTGTATATGTGTGTGTACTCACTGTACTGTGCATAATTATTTTGTATACATGTAAGAAAAGATAAAATTACATAGATAAAATATTTATATTTATGTATGATATAAATTATATATAAATATATATAAATGCAAATATTTCTTAAACATATACATTTTGTGTGAGTGTATTTATATAAAAAAAATTATTATACACAGCACACACACATACATTATGTAAACAAACTTTTATTTTGGATGCGATTAATGGATAAGTTTGTGTTAACATAATACAGTATATGTGTGTGCACTGTGTATAATTATTTTGTATATATAAACACACACATATGCATGTATATATTTAAGAAAAAATACTTGTTTATATTAGGGCTGTCAAATGATTAATCGCGATTAATCGCATCCAAAATAAAAGTTTGTGTTTCCATAATAAATGTGTGTGTACTGTGTATAATTATTTTATATATATATATAAATACATACACATGCTTGTATATATTTAAGAAATATTTGCATGTATATACTATATATAGATTTATATATAAATATTTTATAGATAAATAACACATTTTTCTTAAATATATAAATGCACGTGTGTGTACTTATATATACAAAATACTTTTACACAGTACAAACACATTTATTATGTAAACACAAACTTTTATTTTGGATGCGATTAATCGTGATTCATGTTTGCACAGCCCTAAAATAAAGGTGCAGTTTTTTTGTTTTTTGCCCTTTTTGTGAGTGTAATATGCATCAGTCCAAAGAGCGTTCAGTGGGCCTTTATGTTCCCTCACACACTCGCTGAGAGCTAGAGAAGTGTGTGTTACCCAGCAGGGACTGTAGTGTGGTGCTGCACTGCTGCAGGCGGTCTCCAGGGTCAGCGGTGGGGAAGAAGACCGCAGCGGGGAGGCCCGTTCCAGCCGAGTCCAGCCTGAAGCCCACCGCCGTCAGCAGAGCCTGCCAGCCCGGGACGCCACACACCTTATTCTCAACGCTCTGCTGAGACGTGTACATGGAGTTCCTCTGGCCGTTCTGGATGCGCTGCAGGGATTTCTCCACCTGAGGGAGACACAGACACACAGTTCAAATATGTGTCTATTCAAATACACATCTATGGGGATATTCAAATGAATGAACCAATCATTAATACCATTGATCAGCTCTACCAAACGTGGATGTTTTTCCACTAAGAAATGAACATTGTTATGTTGTTTTGATTGATACTGTGAAGCTGCTTTGATACAATCTGTATTGTGAAAAGCGCTATATAAATATACTTGACACACAGTTCAGCTGTGTAGATGCATCCAATTATTTACTATTACTACTTATTTACTACTACTATTTTGACATTTTCAATTGAAAATGAAAAAGAAGCCTATGGAAAAAAACAGTAGTGGCATACAAAAATTTAACTGGATTATTACAATTAATGGCAATGATATTTCCTCCTGAAACACTACAGCAAAATATATAAATAACTGGATTAAAACCATTTCTTTGGGGTGAAAATACTTGTGTGCCTCAGACTTTTGCACAGTACTGTATATATTTATTAACTAGTGCTGTCTATGGATTAAAAAAATTAACTAGATCAATCAAAAAAAACATCTGTTTAACAAGGACACTGTAAAATAAAGTGTTAAATATACTTCTATTTTACTATATGCCCGTTGTATGTAAAATTGAATTTAATTACGGCACATAAAATGTACTATATAAAATGTTAAAATAATAATTACAATAATTTATATAATAGCAATTAAAACAACTTAAAAATCGACTGATGTATACAGTACACACATTTTATATACACATACACACTTGTATAGTACTATATGGATAGTATATGCTATATACATACTATAGCCACACTGTATATAAAATAAAATATAATTATTAAAAGCACATAAAATGTACTATATATTTCAATTACAATAATTAAAATAATAGTAATTAAAAACTACTGAAATGTATACAAATAACAGACAATATATTTACTAATTACATTACTACTAAATGCATATAACTCTAGAATTTAACACTTAATGCACATTGATCAAAATAAATAATTGAAATACTAAATAACACACACACACACACACACTATATCCTGTATACTGTCTTTATAAAATATCTTCTTATTAAACTGTCTGTACACTTACAAAGTTCTCAATGCTTCAGTTTGCAGGTAGGGACCCTCATTATGCTACCGTGTTAGTGTTGGGCTATTTTGAGCCTTGTTAGTGGTATTAACTAGTGATTTACTTTTACTTATTATATGCCCCATATACTAGTGTTATAAGCTAATCTGTTTTTAGAGAAAAAACTCTTTACATTCGATTATCCTGATAACGCATCCCAGAGAACGATCGACTCGGTAACCATGTGTTAATTACACCTAGGTTCATTTTTCACCCGAATTGTCCTTTAATAACGGTGTTAGTGGAGATGGTGTGTGTTTCTCACCAGGTGAAGCAGAACCCTCAGGGCATCTCTGGCTTTGTCCGGATACTGCAGGATCTCCGCCAGAGCCTGACCAATCAGAGATGACGGGCTGTTCAGTTTCACGTCACACCCAATCAGCATAAAGCCTGCGGACGAGTACAGCAAACAAACCTTAAACTGTGCAGTATATACTCAATGCTGCCTACTATTTTCTAAAAGCAGCAGTAGTGTCACTGTGCCAGAGTCAGTTGTTTCAGATTTTCAGTCCACACCACACAGATTCACCACAGCATGATTTGCTTATATACGGCACATTTATGCAAATGTAGTATGTTTAATGCATACAGGACATTTGTATACTGTGCACAATGTACATTGATCTCAGTGACTCATATTATAGATTTTCTCTGTATAGGTTATTAAGCTAAGCATCTGAATGAATCATTGAAAACAAGCACAAGAAGATCAAGTTGTTGCTGAAAGATTTTCCATTAATGGCTTCAGTGATGAAGAATGAGATGTTTTGAGTTACCCTGTGAACTTGATTGAAGCGTATTTTCAAGTTTGTTCAGACATTGTGGCAAAGAAACCCTGATATCTTTTCATTATGGCCATAGTTGGCAAGTCCGCTTATAATACGCGACTTTGGGCTTTTTTTTTAGTAAGTCGCCTTAAAACAGCACGGGTTGCGTTTTTTTGGGGTTATTAAAAAAATATATGGTTGCTTAGGAAAATCTGACAAGCAACTTTGTTTTCTTTACATCTATGGTCACGGTTGGCGTTTTCTCAATCACCAATACATTGATTGACACCGTCTGCTCACAGCTATAGCCAATCAGTGCAATCGTAGAAGTGCTGTGGTGTACTTCGTCGAAACATCCCGCCGAATCCGCCCCTTATTGGAGAAAGATCCCGTTCAACGTGCAGACGCGCGCGACGCTGTAATCCTATGATTGACGTAAATACACATATTTCAATTTCTACAAACAATGCCTCCAACGAAGTATGGAAAAAAGTACAACAAAGACTGGGAAAAGGATAAACAACTTAAAAACTGGATAGGTCAAGTGGGTGGTGATCAGAGTAAAGAGATTTTTTTTAAATCATTTTATCCTTTTCTAATAAAGGAGTGGTTTCAGTTTAATGTTGCAGGCTCATTTATTGATAATAAATAATAAAAGATAATGCTGAAACTAAACAATCTAATAATATTGGGCTTGTTTTTGAAGCTCCAGTTGCTTGTCTCACGAGAGTTGGCACCTGTGATTATGGCACTGGACACATACCGGCCCAGTTGGAGGGGTGTGAGAACTGTTTGCTGCTCTGGACGGTCTTCATGGCGTCCGCGAGGGCCGCGCTGGCCTTGGTGCCGTTGAGAAGAGCGCTGTAGAACGAGTGGATGAACATCTTGGAGGCTGCGACGGGAACCGGCCACAGGGACACCAGCACACACTGAGCTCCAGCGGCCAGGAACGCTCGGGTCAAGCCCACCACCCCGTCAGCGGTCACCTTACTGTCAGACTCCTGGTACGAGCTGTACGGGGGCAACGAACACACACCATGAAGTGACAATCCACTGCGATACAGACGCTTTTCTCTTAAACACACTGTGAAACTGGTGTACAGTGGCAGTATGAATAGAAGCTTATATAACAGTGTGAGAGATTTTGTATTTGGGTAACAATATATATTATCATTAAATGAGTTATATGAATTCACTGAAATAATTATATATATATAATTATTTCAGCCGATAACCGATATAGCCGATAGCCGATAACCGATATATTGGCCAATAAATCTAAATCCAAATTTTCATTTAATATTTGAGAGCCTGATTACAAAAACAAAAGTCTCACCATTAAAAGCCATGTCCCAAGCACACACTTATGATGTTCTCAATATAATTGTATGTAGCCGATATGACACACTTGCGCTGCACATGTTGCGCTGAACTGTATTTTCCTTTTTTGAAGTGATTCCAATCATATTTCAAGCCATTCAAAACCATCATGTTGAACAGTGCGCATCTGAAGTGTCTCAGCTGAAGGAAATAATACATTATTTATCAGCTTTAATATATCAGGCCGTTAACGATATGATGGGCGATATATCGTGCATGTATCATAGAAGAGTAATTGTGCGCACATCCCACCTTCTGGCAGGCGCAGGACAAGGAAAACTAATAAAGTAAAAGAAAATGTAATGTCCGCAACACTGCTTTATACTCCCATATTTAATGAACAAACAACGTTTCGACCCTGTCGGGTCTTCTTCAGGCAAATGGTCATTAAATATGGGAGTATAAAGCAGTGTTGCGGTGTTCTTCTACGATATATCGTGCATCCCTAGATAGACCCACATTTAAAGCCACGTGACGTTTCTCAGCAGTGTATAAGCGGAGCGGTACACACGTCTACTGACCCGAGCACCACTAGTTTTGTGGGCAGCCTGAGGTCGAGGATGTCGGCCGCGGTGAGCAGGAACTCCTGCAGTGGAGGGCTGTCACAGATGCTCTCGGCATCGCTGGCGTCGTCCGGCACACGCAGACTCTCCGGGATGGTGTAGTTCGACTTCACCGCGCTCTCTCCGGCTCCTGCTCCTCCTCCAGAAGCGCCCGATGCCGACGGCCCCGAGCTGGAGTCCTGGCAGGGCGTGAGGACCAGGGCCGCCAGCTTCCAGGAGATGTGTGTGGCGAAGTGTGCGCACTCGGCCTGGGTGAGGGCGCTCATGACCCGCTCCTTGGTGGCGGCGGGACCGGCCAGCGGCTGACAGCCCAGCTGATCGGCCACCATGTGAGCCTCCTCCTCGGCGCTGGGCATCGGACCCCACAGCCAGCGGTCCATCACTGACGGGGGCAGCCGAGGGTTCCCCACCACTGCAGCCATCGAGCTCCCTCCGTTACACAGGACAGGACCCGTCCGCCGAGGGTGGACCTGACGAACATCAGCAACACTGATCAAACACTGCATGGGTTTATTGAATATTAAAGCCAAAATACTTTTTTTTTTTCTTTTTTTTATTTACTATATTATCTATCTATCTATCTATCTGTCTATCTATCTATCTGTCTATCAATCTATCTATCTATATATCTATCTTTCTATCTATCTATCTTTCTTTCTATCTATCTATCACCATCAATCGTCTATCTATCTATCTATCTATCTATCTATCTATCTATCTATCTATCTGTCTCTATCTATCTATCTATCTATCACCATCAATCGTCTATCTATCTATCACCATCAATCGTCTATCTATCTATCTATCTATCTATCTATCTATCTATCTATCTATCTATCTATCTATCTCTAAACAAAATAAAATAAAAAAATGACAAAAGTACTGACTGAAATATAAATGAAAGATGAAAAAATAACAATAAAAGCTAATTAAAAATATAAAAAAACACCTGTATTTGAGCTCTAGTAAAATACCACAGGTGTGTGTGAGTGTGTGTGTGTGTGTGTGTGTGTGTGTGTGTGCGCGTGCGTGCGTGCGTTCGTGCGTGTGTGTGCGTGTGTGTGTGTGTCAGAAGTGTGCTTACTTTAGCTGTGGTCCCCAGGCTGCCGATGGACGGTACAGCGATGAGACTGAAGCGCTCGTACAGATACTCGTTCGACGAGCTTCCCTTCAGGAGAGCGAACGGGATGAGGTACAGCTCGCCCTCCAGGACCAGGACCAGCTGCCGGTGTCTGCCCACGGGACCGCTGGAGTGCATCAGACCCTGCCGGGGAAACAACACCAGAAATCACCAAACTAGCATTCATGCCTCCAATTATGGCTCCGGATTGGATGAGACACATTTTAATTCAAATAAAACAGCAGATATTAAAAACTTCAGGCATTCATTTAAACATTTAATCAATGCATCAAGTTGCAACAATTCATTAAAACAGTTAATGAACAATATCTCTTGGTGGAGAACTTATTAATTGTGATTATTATTAGGGGGTAACGCATTACAAGTAACATGCATTACATAATCAGATTACTGTACAAGAAGTCAATAAAAAGAGTTGTACAGTAAGTAATATAACCCATAATGTTAAGAGATCTTTTGTTTGCCATACATCGTTCTAGGGGTCAGGAAATATCCGAAGTGCTCAGAACATAAACATTTTCTAAATATGTGTTAAATATGCTATGTTGATGCATTAAACACTTGCAAAAGAGAACTTCTGAGTAAAAACATCCGCAAGGCCTGGGAGAGTAACATAACGCATTCATTTACATAAAAGTAACTAAGTAACGTAATTAGTTACTTTTTTATAGTCCCCCTGTGGTGAAAATCAAGCTTTTAATATTGTTTATATGTCTGTGGTGTTTTTAATACGCTTTAAGACAAATAATGTTAATTCATAAGTCGACAGCATTGCTGAGTATTTCCTCCTTAAAACTGCAGTGAACCAAAGACAGTCTCAAAAACACGGTGTGAAATCGCTGGTGTTTCTGACGTCACAAACGACCTTGTAACCAATCAGATCAACGTGTGATCGTCAACCAGTGGATCTCTGAGTGAGGGAGTGAGTGGAGGCGGGGCTCATTTGCATATTCATAGAACCACATATACTAAATGAGGCAAGGGTGTAGAGTTACATTCAAGATATAAAAAAAAAAAAATCAAGGAAAAACCTTGAACGGTTCAAGGTCCAAATGACAGTTTCAGTGCAGCTTCAAAGGGCTTTAAACGACACCAGACGATGAATAAGGGTCTTATCTAGACAAACCATCGGCATTTCACAAATAAATAAAAGTTTTATGCTGGCCTTGCTCTGTTCTGTGATGCGCGTTCGTGACTCAGTTACGTTGAAAAGGTCACGCTTCTGTCCTGACGGAAATTTTCTTTTAGCCTTTTTAATATTAAAACACCCAGGATACGCACACGAAATGGGCATTTTAAACGATAAACTGACACAAAGACATTTGAATATGTGTATATGGTCCTCCTTCCTCACATTCGTAAACACTGACTCGGTACTTCTGCCCGACGCGTGACCTTTTCAACGTAATTGCGTATTACGTGACGCATCACAGAACAGAGCAAGGCCAGCATTTGTGCTTATAAAACTTAAACTGTTTTATTTATTTGTGAAATGCCGATGGTTTGTCTAGATAAGACCCTTATTCATCGTCTGGTGTCGTTTAAAGCCCTTTGAAGCTGCACTGAAACTGTCATTTGGACCTTGAACCGTTTGGGTCCTGTTGAAGTCCATTATATGGAGAAAAATCCTGGAATGTTTTCATCAAAAACCTTCATTTCTTTTCGACTGAAGAAAGAAAGACATGGACATCTTGGATGACATGGGGGTGAGGAAATTATCAGCAAAAGTTTTTTTTTAAAGTGAACTAATCCTTTATGAAGAAATGGAAAATTGTAACGCATTGCTTTTAAAAGGAACCTTCCCTGACACTGATTACTACTAATAAATTGTTATGTGTGTTAGATTGGTGCAGTGAGGCAGTCTTACCCCCTCCATCGGGGCGACGAGCAGGTCGTAGAGCGCTCGTAACGGGGGTTTGCTGAGCGCACTGGAGCGCCGGGGCAGAGACGACGTGCCTTCCTTCACCGGAGACACGGTGTTACTGAAGAGACTCGTCATACTCTGACAACTCCTGAAACACACGACAAAACACACTCATCAGACTGAACCTTTACAGGCATGTTTCATTCGGGGAGGGCTGTCTAGTTACAACTCAGACTTCGTTTCACTTTTTTAATTCAGTTTTGTGTAAAAAAAAAAAGAGTCTGATGGAATAAAGAGTCAAGAATGTGATGTTAAATATAATGGTTGATATTGCTTCCAGTTCAGCCGTCAAACTGGTCATACTGATAATTAGCATACTGCACACTAGATGGCACTGTACACCTAAAAACTGCTCATTAGCTCACGGTCATGTTCCTGAGAGGAGGTCATCATGGGTCAAGACTGAACAAAAAATACAATGAAATAAAAATTAAGAGTTCTCAATTAAGAATAATTAAGAGTGTTATATACATAAAAGTATAAATAACAATAGTGTTATACTGTACACTAATGACAAATAATAATAATTATTATTATTATTATAAACAAATAATAATAATAAAACAATAATTTGAATAATTAAGAATACTTCATGTTATATTGTATACTAATAACAAATAATGATAATAATTATTATAAACAAATAATAATAATAATAATAAAACAATAATGATAATTATTAAGAATACTTAATAATGTTAAATTGTATACTAATGACAAATAATTATTATTATTATTACAATAATTAAGAATAATGAATGGTGTTATATTGTATAATATCGACAAATAATAATAATAAAAATAACAACAACAATTAATAGTTATACTGTATGCTAATGACAAATTATACTATAAAATATTATATTAAATTATTAAATATTATAAAATAATATTAATAACAGCAATAAACAATAATTAAATAATTAAGAATAATCAATAATATTATATTGTATACTAATGGAAAATATAATAATAATAATAATAATTAGAACAATTAAGAGTAATTAAGACTGTCATACACATGTATTATATAATAGCTTTATACTGTATCCTATATACTAATACTACTACTACTAATACTACTACTACTAATAATAATAATAATATATTCTTGGCAGAGGAATTGTCATTCTTATTTTTTATTAAATGTAATAATTTATTGATAATTATTGTCTTTTATCAGCTATAGATGCCATATAGCTGTGCGTTTCTGATTTGACCACATTCAGCTTTATGAATCCGCAGGTGAAATCCCTGTAACACACACAGCCTCGAGGGGTTCATAGCTTTAATCTACAGTAACACAAGACACACACCCCCTGACGGATGACATCATAAAGAATGAGTGTGTGTGTGTGACGACTGCACACACTCCACGTCTAATGGCCATCACTATGGTAACTTCCTTCCCACTTTCTGTCACGGAGGTCTATCATTACACGCCTTCAAAGAGATAACAAACCTCACACACACACACACACACACACACACACACACACACACACACACACACACGCACACACGCGCACACACACACGCGCACACACACACACACACACACACACACACACACACGCACACACGCACACACACACGCGCACGCACACGCGCACGCACGCACACGCGCACACACGCCGTTGGCTCGTTCTCCCAAACTCTGGATCCAGTTTAATTGGGTGATCAAACACGGCCCGTTTCCCCTGTGAGGCTCTCAATGTTTCATGAGCATCAGCGCCAGTCAAACCACAGGCCGAGAGACGGGTGCATTATTTGAGGGAATAATTAACTGCAAAAAAATTTATTCTGCTGTGAAATTTTAATTCTAAATTTAGTAATTTAAATTATAAATTACTTTCTTCAGTGAAAAAAAAAAGAACACAAATAAACCATAAAAATAGTCAAGTGTTGTTATTGTTAACTGAAAATAAAGCTATTAAAAATACTTTTCTTTAACTGAAATAAAGCTGAAATAAAATTTAGATATTTTTTTCCAAATTCAGGTTTTTCATTGAACATTTATTTAATTTAATTTAATCTTTATTTTATGTAAAGAAAACTAATTTTTAATAGTTTTGGAATTTTTATTACTTTAACTTTATTTCATTAAGTTTATGTCAAGTTTTTATGTTTAATTTGAAGTACTAAAATAACAAAAACTATTAAAAACGGTTTAAAAAAAAAAGCTTAAATAAAATAAACATTTAAAGAAAACATAACAAAAGTACATAACAAAATGACTAAAAACTTAAACCAAAAATCAAAATGAAATGATAAAAATAAAAGCTAATATTAATAAATACTATATAAATGCACTATATTCCATCTATATTTTATCTAGAGTATCTACCAATGATCTATACCAGATTAGTGAACAAATCACTCTCACTGATTGGATCAGATGATTCAAAAGAACGATTCATTAATTTACCAGATTAATTTATAATAGTTTAGTTCATATAAGAACAGCTGCGACTGAGACAGTCTCTGCTGTGTTGTTTTCTGTTTATTTGTGTGGATCTTGTCATTGTTAAGCACTTTGGTTGTTTTTAAATGTTATATAAATAAATTTGACCTTAAACTTGATTCATGAATTATTCTTTTGAGTTGGATCTATTTTAGTATTTAAACTATTTTCAGTGAATAAACGCTTACATTTGGGTCTGTTCCTCATGCAAATCTATCTTAAGAAGACTTGAAACATAGCATTTTAAACCAGTTTAATGATGTTTATTTTAGATGTCACATTTTAATAAATGTGTTTGTGCTGTGTAAAATTATTTTGTATATATAAGTACACACACACGTGCATTTATATATTTAAGAAAAATGTGTTATTTATATATAAAATATTTATATTTATGTATAATATAAATTATATATATACATGCAAATATTTCTTAAATATATACAAGCATGTGTATGTATTTATATATATTAAATAATTATACACAGTACACACACATTTCTTATGTAAACACAAACTTTTATTTTGGATGCGATTAATTGTGATTAATCATTTGACAGCCCTAGTTTATTTGTCATTTTGGAGTCTGACAGCCTCACTTTCACTACACAGAAAAGTTCAGGATACTCCTCAAAAATTCTCCTTGCTTTCGAACAAAAGTTTGAGTGTGAGACTGTGTGTGAACATTAACACGGTGGCACAGGCTCATTAGGCCAGACGAGGAGTCAATCGTGCTCTTTGTTTTAATGAATATAAAGAGATGTACGGCGCAGAGAAGCGAAGCTGTAATGATGACCGTTCTGACCCCGTCTTTCACAACCTCTCCTGGCCTCGCTGTTCCTGTCGCCGCTGTCGTCTTCCTCCCTCCCCCTCTTTCACTGATAATAACCAGCTTTCGTTCTCTCGTAATGAATCAGGATGTGAAGGACTCGACTGAATGCTGAACTATCATTCGTACTGGCTCCTTAATTATCAGCCGTCAGAGTCCTTCTCCTCCAGCACAGTTTAGATCCATTGTGAGCACAAATGTTTACTAATTGCTTAATGATTTGGTGTTTGATTGGGCTTTACTATTTGAGTGGTTTCTCTTCCTGTAAATTAACATCAAATGGTTATTTTGGTTAAGTATAAACATATGTGATGCGATCTGGGAAAACCCGTCGGTTGTTGCGCTGGTACGTTTTCAGTAAGGTCTAAAAAGAGGTTTTTTGTGTCAAAATTGGGTTTTCATTAAATTATTATTCTATAACATCTTGTCTATCATCTCTGAATATATATTGGAAAAATTCACTAGTTTAGAGCAGAACATTTTTTATATTTTAAAATTATTAAATTTTTTGATTTTATAGTGGCAACCTGAAAAGACTGTGTCTTTCTCGTTAAGAACACAAAAAAAATAAAAAATAAAAAAATAAAAAATCGCCAATAATGTAGCTCTCATTCTCCTTTCACTTTTTTGGGAAATAGGCTCATTTTCCAACTCCCCTAGAGTTAAACAGTTTGACCGTTTTTGAGTCCATTCAGCCGATCTATAAACACCATAGCAAAAAAACAACTAGCCTAACTGTGCGTTCACACCGCCAGCGGCGAGAGCGTCAAAGTGGCCGGAAGTCATTCATTTTCAATGAGAGCCGGCGGCGAGCTCCGGCGAGGGCGGCGCGGCGCGGCGCGTCTTGGACGGTGAGAGCGGCGAGGAGCGGCGAGAAGAAGTTGAAATCAGCTCAACTTTATGGTAATGAGCTGTGACGCGGTTCGGCGGCAACCGGCGGCAACCAATCGGAATGTAGAAGTGCTCCCCTTGAGAGGATTCAAGAGAACGCAGTCAAGTAAACTTTGGTTCCGACCACATTAGTTCCTAAGCAAAATGGAGAAGTTGATCATTTCTGTTTCAGGATTCCCAATGCTGTATGACCTGTCCCTGTTTACGTACAGGGACATAAACAAAACAAAAAAAACGATGCGTGGATGAAGGTGTCTGATATTGTTGGTGTTTCTCGTGAGTTGCTGATGTGCATTTAGCGTTATATATTGCTCATCCATAGTGTTGTCAGTTTGATAAGAAAAAGCAGCGCAACACTATTTATAGGCAACATTTTTGCAACATTTTCGCGCTAGAACACTGGTTTTTCAGCGGGAATGCAATTAATTTGCTTAACACCGATTTGACGAATTGCATTAAGGCTACAACCAGGATAGTTATTTTAATGTAGACTGCACACAAATCAATGTTAACGTTAATTAAAGACCAAGTCTAGTAACGTTAAATGTCCTATAAACTGCATATTGAAATTAGACTCGCAGTTGACAATGAACACAAAAGTCACACCACACAAATGAAATTTGTTTATTTCGTTAGCAAAGTAACTATAATTGTTAAGTTCTTTCCATCAGTCATTTTCTTACTTTCACATTTAAAAGATTTCATTAGGTTAACTTATACCCTACGTGCTTTTGCGGCCACTTTAAATAAAGTAAAAAATAAATAAAAATTCGATCTACGTCAGAGCGTCAGAGCGTCCACGAATCTTTCCACGGCGTCGTAATATAAATCTCAAGCATTATTAAAGACAAGAAAATCACATCAAATAAATACCTCAAGTATTCGATTCCAGAATATATTAATTGATTTTTAACGACATTTAAGGGGTCATGAACTGAGAAATCATTTTTACTTGAGCTTCTGACATTTCACGTCTTCTTTTTTTTTTTTTTTTTTTTTTCAGAGGTCATCATACTATAAGAATATCCTGTAAATTTCAAAACTGAAAACTTCCTTGTTTTACTGTAAGCAAGCCCAGCAAACGACTCGCCCCAGAACGTGCCCATCTATGACAGACAGGAGGACAAACACTGCCTACTTCATAAATGCTCCTTTGGCCTGTTAGTGCGATGACGAGGAGTGAAGAGCAACACAGGATCACTGGACTAAAAATAACATTACCTTCCAAAGGATCCTAATGCTTGGAATGTGGATATGTATTTTGTCTCAGTTGAGCATTATTTATTTGTATTCGGTGCATTTCATTGTGGATTCCTTGGTAAATCAGATGCAGTTTCGGCGCAGGCTTTCCAACCCGACTTTTACAATAAGGACTCGACAGTAATGCCACAACATGCAAGTGACCGTGTTAATTATAATGCCTTATCTGTGACCAGTGCTTTCTGATATGTAATGATTAATGTACAGTCAGATGTTCTTTGTCTATGAGGCAGTAAATCAAACCAGTGATGAAACGAAAGGTCAACTTCACATTAGTAGAATGAAAATAATCTGTTATTTGAACTGTGATTAAATTATATATATTATGCGATCAAAGAACGCTCCAAAGAGCTGTCAATCAAACAGCACGAGTTTATCAGCGACTTTGACTCTCGCCAAAACTCCCGTTATAATCAACTAATCTCTTATTTACATCGTGTTTGCACTGTTATGAAAGCATTCGTTATTGTGCAGAAATCAAGTTGCAATGACGAGATCACTGCATTCACGAGCTCAACATGTCTGTCGATCGGCTACAATGCTCATCACTGCAACCTTTCATGCCACGATCTAAATATAATGCTATAATCAAGACTTTTCACGATTAATTAGCCGTAATAGTAAAAACGTGCTTTCGAGAGAGTTCCACATGTAATACTTAGCTATTTCATATGCAAAGATGTCAGCCAATCACAGCAGTGGATGTTAACACTGAAGTCTCTCAGCAGACACGCCCCTTCAAACAGAGCGTTCAAATCAGAGGCTAAAATCAGGGTAGGAAAAATGCCTTTTATTTGTCAATTATGACCATTTTTGATGATTAAAAAAATCATACTCACATTATAAGTGCACCCCTGGAAACATTATAAAACAATAAAATAGTGAAGTTCATGACCCCTTTAAGATGTTTTACTGGAGAGCTAATCAAAATCATGACTCAATTTACCTTCATTTAGGTCTTGAAAAATACTCTCAGAAACAAAAAAATAACACCATAAAATAGTCCACACAACTCACAAGCTCCAGATCAACTCTTCTAAAGCAATCTGACCAAAATGTAACTTGTTATTCACTGACAATCTTTACTTCCAGTAACCAGACCAGTGAACAAATCATTCACTGGATCAAACGATTCATCAAAGAGATCCAATTCATTAATACCTGATTCACTAGATTCATTCTTTTGATTCATTGATTTTTTTCAATGAATCGTTTGATATCTACTAAAGTGAATAAAGCAGTTAAATGTGGGTCTCTTGCTTAAAAAAAAATCTATAATTTAACTTCAGATAACTTCTATCATATATCAAGCAATTTGAACCAGTTTCATGAAACTTTAATGGTGTTTATTTGTCATTTTGACCTCCTTCACTTTCATTACACTAAAAAGAACATCTTATAATACTCTCAGAAAGCTCTTAAAAGCATTCAAATGTTTTCTGAGCACTTCCTGTGAGGATTGTTGAGTGTCTGACCTGTTGAAGAGGTTGTTTCTGGAGACCATCCTCAGGAAGCCGGTCGGGTCGGTCACTGAGTTGAGTTTATTATTGAGTTCTTCAAACTGCTGGTCCAGAAGGTCTCCAGCTTCACTCTCAGTCTCGCTGCTGGAACACGCTCTGAAACACACCCAACACAACCTCATTTATGTAAGCAAGAAGACATTTTACCCCAAAACATGGTACAATCACTGCAGAGGACCTTGGCTTATTGCTTTTTTGAAAAGAAAAAAGAGCAATAAATAATTGAATGTAGTAAGACTAACAATCATAACAATAAACATTACTTCTGGCAAGTATAGTTCTTTATTCAACAACAAATGGAATACTTGATTCTGATTGGCCATTCATGGAATTAACAGGTCATAAATGTAATTCCAAAAGTAAAAATCCCATTCATTTCCTTTTAATTTTTATTAATCAATTAATAATTTTTTTAATGATAAATTGCAAAGCATTAAAAACAGACCTAATGTACACTAGGTTCTTAACTGATGATGTATGCTTTTTCTGTCAACTAATTTTTTAAATACTCGTTTTCACCTGATGAAAAATTACATTACCCAAAATTCTGCAGAAAAACGAACTCTTTAGCACTTGAACACTCCCATGACACACTGCGAATGATGTGGTCAGTTACACTGTAAAAAAAGTTGCAGCCTTAAATTTTTAAGAACAATCAACTTTAAAAATTACATAAAAAAATTACATTGTAATTTATTGAAATAAGTTAGTTTTTTTAGTTAAAGCAGTGTAAAAACAAATGTCAACTTATTGATTTTTTTTTTTACAGTGTATGCTCTCAAACTACTTAATCATTTGCATATATATATATATATATATATATATATATATATATATATATGCATATTTTGCATATTTTTATTCTGTCATGCTTCAAATCAAGGTTTGTAAGGTTGTGATTCCCCTCGTATAGATGGTCCGTTTGGTTCATGGTTTATTACTCTTTAACAAAGGCTTTTTTTTTTTAAATCCTATGGAAAAATGAATGTGAAAGAAAAATACCGGAACTCACTGCTGAAAAAGTGGGCACTCAATGGTTACAAATATGATTCAGATGTCAGTTTTAAGAAATGTATTCATGTTCCAATTCTTTCTGCATGTGAGACCGTCACTCTCCTTTCACCATGAACTACTTTAGCTTTACAACTGATTAAAATATCATTCAAACAATATATGAGCATATGCATGTTTGAGATCATATGAATCAATTCTACTGACTCTTTTATGTCAGTCTTTATTTCTCTGAAACATAACTGTTAACTCAATTAAGTTCCTCAGCTACAAAAGCACAACATCTGAGTGATGAAACGCTCCCCGCTTATCAAACACACTCGTTTTATATCGAGACAAGCACATGTTTGTTGACTTTTCATTCCCGACATCCATTGAGATGCAACACAAAATAACAGAAACAATGTTATAAACGACTGGAGCACAACGGCAGCCACAATCACTGATAATTACTCTGCGTCTGAGGAACGCGTGAGCACATTTCTCTGATTAGCTTTAATGAAAAAAACAGATCTCTTCAGTAATCCGACTCATCTGAGACGACACACTTGGACACCTCTATTGGGTTAATAAGGTTTTATCCACCTCACCTCAATTACACACTAAACGTGCTTCATTTGCACCTAATGCACGACGCAGATGCTCTGCTGATTATTTTTGGGATCAGATGGCATTAAAACATACGATGGCATGTCGATATGAAGAGATTTGAATGCTCTGAATAGCTCATTAGCACGTGTTTACTTGAGCACTTCGCTCTGAGAATGAAAGGAAACGTCTGGCAATCGTGTCCCCTAGATTTCCAAACTATTCCAAGGCACCAACGTTCCTCTACTTTTGTGTCCTTAATCTCCGCAAACATGTTCGCACTCCCTCTCGAGACGCAAGCCGTCCCAAATCCTGTTGAAATGTTAATTTAATTCTTTGTCAGGATACACTCCTCGAGGATGGGAATAATCTCGTTTTGCTGCCAACTAGAAATGAAAAGCCTCGAAGAAGCCAGAAAATGAGATCTGGTCCTGTGCTTAAAGTGACCCAGTCGTGGGGCGAGCGTTTGCATCCGCGACCCGTCTGAGCCGAGCTGTAGTGGATGTGGAAGCGTGCGTTGGAAATGAAGATGGCTGGGATGTGAAGACAGCGCCGTGGGCCACATGTGTCAGGCAGAGATACGCAGGACGCTCTGAAAGGAAAACCTTACAGGAACGGGAAGGCAGAACAAGGCTTTCCTCTGCTGCCCGCCTGTTATGTTTACCAGGTTTGTAACTAGTAGTAAGCCTGGGATATTAAAAGACCAAATTCAATATACACCTTATTGACGATGAATATTATGTACAAGAAAGCAAATGAACCCAATGTGAAATTTCTCATTAAGCGTTTCTCCATAGAAAGCCATTATAAAGAAAACAACGCTTAACCATTTTAGCAGTTGAGTTCATATTCTGGGCTCGTCGAGGAAATGTATATAGTATATGCATCATCAATGAGGTGTATGCTGAATTTTATCTGTTAATATTACTGGACGTTAAAAGGGTCCTATTGGGGTTTATATACGCAGAATAAAGGGGCGGGGCCTGGTTGAGTTAGTTAGTAGTGAGTTAAACTGGTGGTTATGGAAAGGGGCGGGACATTTCCCAAACACACTCGAAGTGCTCGACCAATCACAACACACTGATCCAGCCGACCAATCAGAGCACAGTGTGCTTTTCAGAAGGAGGGGCTTCATAGAGACAGGAAGTAAACAGAGCGTTACTGACAGACTGGGAAGAGAGGAGCCGCAACAATGGAGAATATGAGGAAAATAATGTATGTGTTTTTTTTTTACTTTCAAGCATTAACTCTATTCTAGCTGAAAAACAAAATCAAGACTTTGTCTTACAGGGACCTATTATACCCTTTTTCACTTTAAGTGTTTTTCATGTTAAGCGTTTTAGAATGTCCCACTATTTTTAGTGATCACAAGTGCCCAAAACTCACAATTTATACATATTTTTAGTTTTTCTTCTTTTGAGAGGTGATCTAAATATTAGTGGCTTGAAACAGATGGAAAAATGAACGGTCTGTCCTGCAGGTCTCCGTGCCAGTCATGTGACTGAAAACTATGAATAGTGAGCGAACCTGATTTACTGAGTTATTATAAATTAGAATATCGTGCAAAAGTTTGTGTATTTCAGTAATTCAAATTAAAAGGTGAAACTAATATACTTAGTATATATAACATATGCAGAGGGCCGACATTTCTGTATTTAAAATCCTTTTTTTTATTGATTTCATGTAATATTCTATTTTTCTGAGATTTTGAATTAGGCGTTTTCATAAACTGTAAGCCATAATCATCAAAATTATAACTTTTGCACGATATTCAAATTTTTCGAGTTTCACCTGTACTGTGTACTATTTATCATCTCAGGACAAAGTGAAATAAAACTGCAAAATGTACAATATTCTTATATGAAAGTAACAGTATTTTATAATGTGTAACTCATATGTTTATAGTGTATTTTATTGTACTTTTTTTGTGTTTATTTATTGTTGTATGCAGCCTTGACAGTTCTTTTTCTCTCGTCTGTGGGTGTAAAAATGGCAAATGCAACTCAGTGGAAGCGGTTTCCCAGCTAAAATTTAACGCTGTCTGCGGCGGATGTGTTTGAAAGCCATTTCTGCTGAGACAAGCAGCAATAAGAATGCATTAGACTATAATATGCAAATTATACATCATCAACAGCGGATTATTTCCTCAAATTAGGCCGAATTTCTTTATGAACCATAACTCAAACCACAGCTTCACATCAACCACACAAACAAACTCTTTTTGACCTGGGAAAAGACTAAACGCTGTAGTGTGAAATGCCTTAATAATTAGTGGCGTTTACTTGGTCAATTATCACTATTACTGCCACTCATACTGAGTGTTAATGATTGATCAAACCCTTAACCATATTAAATACAACTGCACAGCAACATCCGGGCAAACACTCTTCATGCCGCTGAGTTTTGCATGGACAAACACTAGTCAAATTAACAATCCAGCTGAAATTGCGTATTAATCACAGAATCTCACGAGCAACGCACTGATCTGTCTCAAATAAAGGGTGGAAGAGGTCTCGCTAAACGAAGCATAATCGCTCATATTGCAGACGGTCGCGGGTATCACAGATCCTGTTCGTGCCTCTTTCTCTCCGCACAATGAATGGGGTCTTCAAAGGTGGCATATTGCACCCAACCAAGTGGAAAAGATTGCTCGCAGCCCCTCAGTCGAGCGCTAAATTATCTTTTAATGGGCAAGGATGAGCGCAGAGCTCGCTGGGAGAAGCCATCACACCTCTAGTGACTAATGCGCTGGCACCAGAGACACGCAGCTTTCCACGCGCGTACAATAATGGCCTTTGTTTCAGGCTGCTGCTTAATTCACACCGAGAGCTTCTGACGTTCTGCCATCCTTCTCTGCATTCTGCTCCTGCAAACCTGCCAGCGTCTTCACCTAATTACATGTCAGAGACAGAGTACACTCAACCCTGTAGCAGCGACTCCTCTCCAAACCTCCATGTGAGAGGTGAATAACTCCCAGAGATCAGTGCGTTGTGGCCTCCAGCCCCGCTGTGGCGTATGACAGCATCGCTGAGATGTTCCTGCGCTCATCCATCGAGGTATATTTAGGAGGTTGCAGGCTTTCACACTAACATGCACACAGATGCATTCTGCTGCACTGTAACGCCATGTGCACTGGACATGCTCTTTTATTGGGAAAAACATTCTTAAATCTTACCTAGCAACATCTAATGCACCCTAAAAACCATCTAGGAAAGTCCTAACAAGCATCCAGAAAACCCTAGCGATGCCCATAGACTAACCTAGCAATCAGGGTTTGACATTAACACCCGTCAACCCGGGAGAAAATCAACTGTGGCGGGAAACGCTGTCAAATCACTAGGCAGTCGGCGTGTTACTGATTATATTTACTTACTTTGCTGGTGAAGTTCGTGTAAGACAAATCTGCACAGATTTAGTGCAAATACTCAACTTGTGAGTCATCATAATATATTAAATACAGCGTATTGGCAGAGTCTGCTCATATCTGGCTTACTTGAACACACACGTCACTACACAACAAATAATGGCACGCTTGTTCATTTGCATTGAAGCAGTAGCGAAGATTAAAAAGCATTGGGTTAACAGAAAAGACTGTTATTTTCCAACATCCTAAAAAAAAAATTGTCAGTGATTTTTAGTGTTGATAATTAAAGAGGAAGGGAGGAGATGGCTGGATGACAGGATCTTGTTTGAATAAGAAATTCATGTATAAAATCCAAATTTTATATAATACAGGTGAAACTTGAAAAATTTTAATATCGTGCAAAAGTTATCATTTTGATGACTATGGGTTACAGCTTATGAAACCCACAAATCTCAGAAAATTAGAATATTACATAAAAAAAAAAAAAAAAAGGATTTTAAATACAGAAATGTCGGCCCTCTGAAAAGTATGATCATGCATATGTATATAGTTATATATACTAAATATATTAGTTTCACCTTTTACTTTGAATTACTGAAATACATGAACTTTTGCACGATATTCGAATTTTTCGAGTTTCACCTGTACAGTATATACCTGCAACAATGTTAATCTGGTTTATTTCTTTTCTTTTCTTTTTTTTGCTTTTTTGGGCTAGTAGAAGTTCTGAATGGCCGGTGTCTCCACCTACTGGTGTAACGATGTAATTGATACAATCCTTATTTGAAGCACCAAGTAACTTTCAAAAGGTGATTTGCTCTATTTTAATCGCTAAAGAAATCAGTGTTTTTAAACTTTCATCTCACTTCTGTGATATTTGAATATCTGTCACACAGAAATAATGATACTGTGAGGTTGAAAAGACTGATTTATATCTATCCATGACAGCGTCTCTCTCTGGATCAGCGGCAGAGCAAACACAGATCTGAATGTTCGCTGTGATTCAGTCAAAGGTTTAAAAGATCTGCTCCATCGTTGTCATTCAGGAATAAGACCGTGTGGGTGTTTGATTCAAAATCTCAATCTTTTAACGATTAATCGTGCAGCTCTAGTTCAAAGTAATCAGTTTGCACACATGACATGCGTTCACCTGCTGTAGTAGGAGTCCACACCCAGAGCTTCACGGGCGTTAGCGATGTGTTGCTCCAGAGACGAGGGCATGACGCCACCGCCGGCCTCCTGGAAGTCCTCCGTCGCGCCCTCTCCCAGATACACCTCGTGAAACTTCAGGATACCTGTCAGATGGAGAGCAAAGGTCTTTATAACTATATTACTTACTTATCAAAACAAATATGATTATGGTGATTATTATCATTAACCCATGTTAATTATGAACAATATTGCTGGTGGTGATGTTTTATAAAAGCAGAGGTTACTCAGCACAGTGATTTCACGGTAATACTTTACAATAAGGTTAATTAGTTAACATTAGTTAACTACCTTAGTTAACATGAACTAAGAATGAGCAATGGTTCTTCAGCATTTATTAATCTTAGTTAATATTAATTTCAACATTTACTATTACGTTATTCAAATCAAAGGTTGTATTTGTTAACATTAGTTTATGCACTGTGAACTAGCATGAACAAACAATGAACAGTTGTATATTAAATATTAATAAATGCTGTAACAAATGTATTACTCATTATTAATTAATGTTAGTTAAAGCATTCATGTTAACTAATGAACCTCATTGTAAAGAGTTACTTGATTTCACCATCACACTTAAAGGTCAGAAGTAAAATAAAATCCTTCAGACTGGACAGAACAGGTCTCAAACTCCAGTGTTTCAGACATAAAGTGCATGCTTTGGCTAATAATGAAATTAGAATAATGTATAGAATAATGTATAGAGCCACACAAGAGTCACGAGCAAGGTCAGCCGTCTCCTGTGACAGGATGAAATCTAGTTAGGTGGATTTTGTATATGAGCAAAAGCACTCCCGCTTGCAGATGTACGCTGGTTTGATGTGTCTTTCTGCTACAGACGTCAATGTTGGAATAAATAAAGAAATAAAGAAATAAAGAAATAAATAAATGAGCTTCAAGTCCAGAGAGATGCTGACGTGTGTGAGTGCGTGTCCGGGGATTTTTAGTGCACTAAAACTAACACACACACACACATACACTACCGGTCAAAAGTTTTAGATCAGTAAGATTTTTTATGTTTTTAAATGAAGTCTCTTCTGCTCACCAAGGCTGCAATTATTTGATAAAAAAAAAAAAAAAACAGTAATATTGTGAAATATTATTACAATTTAAAACAGCGGTTTTCTATGTGAATATGTAGTGAAGTGTAATTTATTCCTGTGATCAAAGCTGAATTTACAGCATCATTACTCCAGTCTTCAGTGTCACATTTTTTAAATTATTATAATATGAAATTATTATAATATGATGCTCAAGAAACATTTATGATTATTATCCATGTTGAAAACAGTTTTTTACATTTTTATTTCAGGATTCTTTGATGAATAGAAAGTTCAAAAGAACAGCATTGATCTGAAATGGAAAGCTTTTGTAACATTAATCACTACCATTCAAAAGTTTGGGGTCAGTAAGAATTTATTTTTTATTTTTGGGGGAAAGAAATTAGAAAATACTTTTATTCATCAAGGATGAGTTAAATTGATCAAAAGTTACAGTAAAGACATTTATAATGTTAGAAAAGATTATATTTTAAATAAATGCTGTTCTTTTGAACTTTCTATTCATTAAAGAATCCTGAAATAAAAATGTAAAAAACTGTTTTCAACATGGATATTCATGAGCATCATATTATAATAATTTCATATTATAATAATTTTAAAAATATGACACTGAAGACTGGAGTAATGATGATGTAAATTCAGCTTTGATCACAGGAATAAATTACACTTCACTGTATATTCACATAGAAAACCGCTGTTTGAAATTGTAATAATATTTCACAATATTACAGTTTTTTTTGTATTTTTTATCAAATAATTGCAGCCTTGGTGAGCAGAAGAGACTTCATTTAAAAACATAAAAAAATCTTACTGATCTAAAACTTTTGACCGGTAGTGTATATGTATGTTTTATTCATATTTATGGAGTTATACTCCACACATTATAGTGTGTTTTACGTGTGTGTGTGTGGTTGTGACAAGTGGCATTAGGGAGGCAGGTGGTACTGCCGCTTTGCATTAATTCGCAGCTTTTTACCAGCTTCACCAAACAGCGGGCGGCACAATGAAGCCGTGGGGAACAGAAGGTGTGAGGAATACGACAGTGTGAATCTGAGCATGTGTGTGTGTGTGTGTGTGTGTGTGTGTGTCACTCGATGCTATACTTTTAAAAGTGAAGCACACCCAGATTAGGTCAAACAGTCTTTGTCTTGTAGAACGAGGTTCAGCCAAACTCACGGCGTGTTTGAGTGTGTAACAGCTGCCTTCTGGGTAAATGACTCAAAATAGCTGATATCAACTTTTAATCTAAGTATTATTTTTAAACTGTATGTGCTTTCTTCATGAAAATATGATTTTTTGTCCTGTGTTCCCAACTTGCTACATTAACAAACTTATATGTATGTACGCAGAGGTGTAAAGTCCCGGTTCAGAGAGTAAAAGTAGTTTGTTCCAATCACCTGGATTCGCTAATTAGCAGTTTTTCAGCCTGGAGATACAGCAGAACTAATTAGTGAAATCAGCTGACAGAGTTCATGGGTGGAATAAACATACGGCAGGACACCTCTGTATGTACGCAAGTACAGGTGAAACTCGAAAAATTTGAATATCATGCAAAAGTTATAATTTTGATGATTATGGCTTACAGTTTATGAAAACCCCAAATTCAAAATCTCAGAACATTTAAATATTACATGAAATCATAAAAAAAAGGATTTTAAATACAGAAATGTCGGCCCTCTGAAAAGTATAATCATGCATATGTATATAGTTATATATACTAAATATATTAGTTTCACCTTTTAATTTGAATTAATGAAATACATGAACTTTTGCACGATATTAAATTTTTTCGAGTTTCACCTGTATATGTATGTAAATATGTACATAAAGGCTATTATTTACATCAGCAGTCTTTAGTTTATTGACATATTTTTGTTTGTTTGTTCTGCATTAACCAAGTGTGTGTCCTATTGATCTGGTGTGTGTTGTGTTGGTCTGTGTTCAGACAGACAGACAGTGTCTCAGCGTGTCTGTGATGAAGGGTTCAGGCGTGTGCTGAGTCTGTCTGACACCTCCATCACCACACACACACACACACACACACACAAACACACACACACACACACACACACACACACACACACACACACACACACACACACACACACACACACACACACACACACACGCACACACACACACACACACACACACACACACACACATCACATCACTCCATCGCTTCAGTCAGTCTGAGCTCAACACACACTACATCACACATCACTGGAAGACATACACGCTTTACACTACCTGTCAAAAGTGATTTTTTTATGTTTTTGAAGTCTCTTCTGCTCACCACAGCTGCATTTATTGAATTAAAATACAGTAAAAATGTGTATTGTGAAATATTATTACAATTTAGAATAACTGTTTTCTATGTGAATATATTGTAAAGTGTAATTTATTCCTGTGATCAAAGCTGAATGTTCAGCATCATTACTCCAGTCTTCAGTGTCACATGATCCTTCAGAAATCAGGATAATATGATGATTTGCTGCTCAAGAAACAGTTGAAAACAGTTTCCACAATATTTTTGTTTGGGCTACCAGTTTTGTACCCGTTTGGGATAAAGACATTTAAAATGTTACAAAAGATTTCTATTTGAAATAAATGCTGTTCTTTTGAACTTTCTGTTCAAAGGAATCCACAAAAATCAGGGTTTCCACAAAAACATGAAGCAGCATGACTGTTTTCAACATTGATAATAATCAGAAATTATATTATACTGATTTCTGAAGGATCATGTGACACTGAAGACTGGAGTAATGATGCTGAGAATCAGGCCAGTGGGAGAATTGGGAAAAGTCCCGGTGTGCCACTCATGAAATGGACCGGCAGTACCACTTCAACATAGACAGTTTCACACGGGACGCAGGAAGTCTCTAGTTTGTTTTCAATGGAAGACAAACAGAATCGCCAAACTGGAGGAGGACCTCGCCTCCGCAAGCGGTGCTCGTACATCCGAGATCCCGTCGCCGGCACATGCACAGCTCTTCGTAACACTTATAAATATTATCATATTGCGATTAATATTTCGCATGCAGTAAGGCTAGTCACATGACTTCTTCACGCTTTCTCTCCATACTTCAAACACAAACACACACACACACACACACACGTTACATTATTGCATGAATAATAATTGAAGTAGGCCTAACTAATCACACTGGGGATATTCAAATTAATTAACCAATCACTAATACCATTGATCAGCCCTTCCAAACGTGGATGTCTTTTTTTCCACTAATAAACAAACATTGTTATGTTGTTTTGATTGATACTGTGAAGCTGCTTTGATACAATCTGTATTGTGAAAAGCGCTATATAAATATACTTGACTTGACTAATCACACATCTTTACTTTGTATTTAAAGCAGCGCATCAGTTTGTGCTATGCATTAAAAAGTGTTGTTTTCTCATGTTACCTGGCAAAGACTGTGCATGCTCTCTCTCTCTCTCTCACATGCACACTTACATTCTCACACACACACAGACACACACTCACACACTCTATACATGCATCAGACGGATGTATTTAGCTTATGTTTTTGGAGCTTCTCCATGAGTGATATGTCCTTCAGACCGTATAAAGTCTGTATTTCAGCATGGTGGGAGTTCATTAATGAACCCTTGCGGGGTTTGAAGCGGACTCTCGAGTGTCTTACCGGACCCCGGGGCCAGGAGCCAGCTGTACAGGTATCCCGCCGCCAGGGAGAAGTAGAGCACCAGGGCCCGCTGCCCATTCACGGTGTCCAGAATGTGCTCGACCGTCACGGGTGTATACGGGTCCGAGTCCTGCTGGCCCGTCTGTCTCTCCACCAGCAGATCCGCAAAAGCCCGAGTGCGTCCGCGCTCCGCCACGGCCAGAGCTTCATCGTGATGCCCTGAGTAAAACATTACAATTACAATCATATTTGTCACTGCATCAGGATACAACAACATTTTTGAGAGACTGCTCAGCGGTGCTACAATACATCATACCTGTCAACATTTGGTTTTCAAAATCCGGGAGACAATTTTTGCGGAGACCGTTCGACGGGGCGGGGGTAGGTTATGTACTTCGTTTATTTGCGGGGACACCGCATTCACCTGCCATGTCTATCGGCTCGCTTTCGGATTAAACTTTCCACGACTGCGGTTATAGACCATTTTGCAAAATGTAAACAACACTGGTCCAGAAGCACTTCCTGTTTCAGTTTTTTAACACTACATAAACGTTGGGATAAAATACAACCAACAGAACATATAAAATTGAATCAAAAAGTTAAACAAACATCTTTAAGATGTTTTCTTTACATGTGAAATAAAGAAACCAGTTACAAACTGAAACAGGAAGTGTTTCTGGACCAGTGTTGTTTACATCTTGCAAAATGGTCTATAGGTTGCCAGGTTGAGGTGACAAACGGGTTGCAATTGTATATGGTGTGTGGATTGGGTTAATATAATGCATTTCTGGCAACTGGTCAACATTAGACAAACACATTGGTCCGAGTATTCATAAAGGAGTTTGGGCCATGCAGAGGTCAAAGGTCTTTATAAAGCTATGATCAAATCAAGCATTTCTTACTTCATTTACTGAGATCATTGTCAGGCGGAAACCTTGTATCTCCATATTGAATTTTTATCCATTAATCATTACTATTCATCACCCTTTGTGTCTGTCTGTGGGTTTTACAAAATGCAAACCAATGAAAAGTGTTAAAAGAGCTTGTGACTAAACCTCATAACTCTCTCAAACTATCAGTCAAGCCTCAAAACTCAATCGTGAATGAAGTGCCGCACACGGTTCGGAACATCTCTGCTTGTTTGCAATGCAATGGTAAATCTTTACTTTACCCTACAGACACTATATACTGTACATATACAGTAATGTTTTATGTCTTTGAGATTAGGAGAGGAGTGTCTTACTCTAGCATTTGTCATCAAAACATTGTTTTATATTATAAGCTTTTTCTGTGAATTGTGGTCTATTCATCGCATATAGCTATCATACGACTTATGAAAACTAGCATATTGACCATTTTTATTGGTCTTTCATAATGCAATTTTGCGCTTTTATAGATTGTAATGCTTCTAATGTACGGAAAAGGAACTCAAATCAATATTTACACTACTCTCTAAAAATTTGGGGTCAATTTCTTTTATATAATTTTATTCAGCAAGGATGAATTACATGAATCAAAAGTGACAGTAAAGACATTTATAATGTTCCAAAATATTATATTTAAAATAAATGCTGTTCTTCTGAACTTTCTATATTGTAATATTGTACATAATACTTTCTAAATTGTAATAATATTTCAAAACATTACTGTATTATTTTTCCCCAAATAAATCTGATGAGCATAAAAGCCTATCTATAAACCCTTGAACAAAGATACATTTGCTTGAAAAGCAACACTGCATAATATATTTTTCACATTTTACATACATTTTACACAAATCTACATAAATACATGTATCATGTTTCAAGGATTTTTAGATATCTGAACTGGTAAACACGTCAAAAGAGACGAATTAACTCTTTTCTTGCAATGTAGTCATTTCATGTGCAGTCAGCTGGTCATAAACCCCTTTATAGTGACTGTACATTAATCCTTAAGCGTTTAAACACTGTTCTGTGGTCTGAATGTTTGCCGCATGATATAAGCAGTAAAGAAGAAGAAGAAGAGGAGAATGTTTATACCCAGGCTGACAAGGACCCTCTGGAGAGCCTGGTACGAGGAGGTCTGCAGGTCGAACAGCGAGAGCTTGTAGTCGGTGCTGTGCTGGGCTTCATGACGAATGGTCTCGAACAGAGCTGACGCACGGTACAGCTGTGAGGCAAAAACAAGATTCACACATGTGTTAATAATAAAGCACTGACCTGCTCTGACACCAATCACGAAACACTGCAACGTGTGTTATCACGCTACAGAGAAACCTGACGCCTAATGAGACCAGTGTGTTTATCTGCAGTGCTCAGATGGGACCAGCGGAGGGCAGCAGACTTCTACGCCTAACACACACACACACGTTTCACACATTTCTATGGTTGTTTTCTTGCTGCCTTTAATCAAATCATAGCAAGTCAAGATGAAGCCCTTATGGAGCCTTTGAGCAACATAAAACCAGTCTTGGCACGTGTGGAAATGAACGTCCTAAAACAGCCACAGTTGTGTTTGCACTGCAAGCGGCTCGTTCTCGTTTTGTGATGGAAAGTGTTTTGAGGTGAGTTAGTGTGTGGGATGACTGACGTGGTATTTCTGGCTAATGATAAGCTCTCATTCAGAGTCGGCGTACGTGTGTGTGTGGCGCTGCCAGCGCTGACAGCTCGTGTGTGTGAGGGAGGAACGAGTATGTAGCTGACATCTGAGTTGAGAACAAACCTAAAGTAGCAATGCTAACTAAAGTAAGTTTTTTAGTAGTGTGACAAATTTCTTCATGCCTTAAAATAGCTTGAATGTAACTCTACACCCTTGCCTGATTTAGTATTGAGGACCCATGAATATGCTAATTAGCCCCGCCTCCAATCATTCGCGCCAGCTCACAGATTCACTCGGTCAACTTACTGAGGTAAACGCTGCACATGCTAATGCTATCGCTCTTTACAAAGTTGGAAACATAACAGTAATTAATATGATTAGCCTTTTGCTTGACTAAGTTATCAAACAGCTAATAATGCGTTGCTAATGTTACACAATCTACCCGATCTTCTCTCGAGACTCCCCTGCTAGTTCACTGTTAATGATATGGCACGTTGATCTGATTGGTTACAAGGTCGTTTGTGACGTCAGAAACACCAGTGATTTCAAACCGTGTTTTTGAGACTGTCTTTGGTTCACTGCAGTTTTAAGGAGAAAATATTCAGCAATGCTGTCGACTTATGAATTTACACATGGTTTGTCTTAAAGCATATTAAAAACACCACATAGACATATAAACAACATTAAAAGCTCGATTTTCACCACAGGGGGACTATAAGTAGTTTTAGGATGCCTGATTCGTTTTAGTGAATTGATTCATTTGCATGGTTCATGTACAGTAAATACCAATTCACAGATCAAGTAAATGATTTACAGATCAAATTAATGATGCAATGATTAAATCGACAATTCACTGGTGAAATAACATATTCACAATTCAATAAACGATTCACTGGTGAAGATAAAAAAATTTACTAATTAAAATAAATGATTCACTAGTGAAAAGAAAGATTCACTAATTAAATAAACGATTCACTGATCAAATTTCACAGTGTCTTCTTTTTTGCAGTGAAGTATTTAGTAAAGTGCAGCTTTTTGTCTCTGAGTCTTCAACTCAGTTAATATATTTTATAATTACCCTTTAGATTAGGGTTCATTTCTCACTATTAAATATGACTTTTGCCTTAATAAACTCCTAATTACTGTTTATTAATAGTTAGTAATGTAGTTGTTAAGTTTAGGTATTGGGATGATCATGCAGAATAAGGCATTAAAATGTACTTTATAAGTACTAATAAACAGCCAATATATAAGTAATATATATATAAGTTGTATATTCAATGTATGTTCAATGTTATTCAGCATACACAACTTGCAAATATTTTTTCCTTATTTTATGCAGAAATCAAAAGTAAGTGAGGTTTATGCGTAAAACAAGAAAAACACTTGGGAAAAGAAATATTAATGCAAGTCTTAATATCTAATGCAATTTTCTCCTCAAGCAAATGTGTCTTGTTTACAAAATATTGCAATATCTTTACAGCAAAACTAGACAAAAAAACAGTTTATAAAAACGTTGCTGTGTCTATATACTGAAAAAAAAGGGTGTATGATTTATTTTTAAACCATTTCACTCAACGATTGCTAGTAAATCTCACAAATAATTACCAAGAAATGTCAAGTAACACATTGAATTAAACATGACATTTTGACAGACTGAACTAGTATTTTCTAGTAAAATACACTTTTTTTGTTTCATTTAGAACTTGTAAACACCATTGTTTGCAGTGTATTTGTCTTGTCAAGCCGTCCTCCTTCACATGAGCGTTATCTTGTGCCTCAGCGCCCCCTGTGCTGGCTGATGCTGCATGTTTGAGTATTTATGTGTTTTCAAGATATATGTGTGTGTTTGTGGCGTGGAATGCAGCGTTTCTCAGGGGTTCGGCTGCAGAGAGCCCTTCATCAGCATACAGCACAGCCAGCCTGCAATCAATTAAGAGCGGAATGCATCAGCGCACACACACACACACACACACACACACCATCTGCAATCTGCAGCGCTCCAGAACTGTCTATACATCACACACACACACACACACACCAAACTGAGTCACCAGGGAGGAAGGCCATGAAAAGCTACTATTACTACACTCACACACGCTGTACTATCAGCTGACTCGGGTTTCTTTTCATTTTCTCCACTCTACGGCCTGAAACACTCTGCAAACGCAGACACAAACACTCGGTCGGCACATTACAAGAGCATGTACACCTTCTGTCGTATTTTGAAAGCTAAAATACTTTCTCATTGCCTAGTTTAATACGCAGAGATAACTATAGTTCAATCATAGGTCAATATCCAGTGCGTCACTTTTTAAAGGGGACCCATATGCCCATATCTTGATGTTGTGTTTGTGCTCTACTAGAACAGTTTTTCCTGCTTGAATGTTGATTATTTTCCCATATTCTCCATTGTTGCAGCTCGTCTTTTCCCAGTCTGTCAGTAACGCTCTGTTTACTTCCTGTCTCTATGAACCCCCTCCTTCTGAAAAGCACACTGTGCTCTGATTGGTCGGCTGGATCAGTGTGTTGTGATTGGTCGAGCGCTTTGAGTGTGTTTGGGAAATGTCCCGCCCCTTACCATAACCGCCAGTTTAACACACCACCCTTTATTCTGCATATGAATTATTTAAATGAGGAATATTGTGACGTGTTCTTTTATGATGAGGGCAGGGCAACCTGTCACTCACATGAGATCCATCCAATAGCAAACCACAACCATCCAATCAATTCCCCATGGATAAAATCAAGCCCCGCCCACATTTCCTCTTGTTCCAGAAGATACTGTTCGAAATCACTATATGGATGAAGAGACGAGCACAACTTCCATTTCATGCCACCTTTAACAATAACAACACTGACCCATGCTATATTTAGAGACCTGAATATGAAAGACACTAAAATACCCCAGCAATCATTTAAAAAACACCCTTAAGTATTATAAAAAATAAACAATTTTGGAGGGAAAAATGTTGTTAAAGTGACGTTTCCTTGTGAGATCTTGCAGCACACACACAACTGGACGTCTCAACAAAAGCAGCCCTAATCTGAAGGTGTAGTGTAGTATGATTGACAGCTGCTGCCCGAGGCGCGCGAGGCTTGAGACTGACGGTTTCTCTCTTTCAGACGGCCCTCCCCAATGGCTCAGCTGCCTAATTGACAAGATTGGCTGTACGATGATATAAACACATTATCCTGTAATCTTCCGTCTCCCTGTAGACGTTCGGCACATATGCGATCAACATCCTCGAGACCCGCCGTAACCGAGACGCGAGAACGGCTCTGTAAATTACAGAGGGAGAAGAACAATCTGCTTTCCGGCCCAGAAGGCCATGATGTGATCCGAGCAGACGATTACAGAGCCGTCACCGTCTGAGCCGACCACCGGAAGAAATCAGCAGCAGAATATAATAAAATCTGTCGCTTTGAGCTCAATAAATAATATCAGAGGTTCGATACACCTCAGTCTGGTTTCATGGTTTTTATTGGAAAGATTATTGCTCAAAGCAATCCTAAAATGTGACAGGAAAACAAACAGCGATGTCTAATTCATAACAAAAATACACGTTTTTTTTTTTAGTAATGTTCAATATTTTCCCACATAATTTATTTTCCTGGGAGTCATTTTTTTTGTACCTTTGTACCTGACGGAATTTTTTCCTTTATTCTAATATATTTTCAATCATAAAAACACTTTAGATTAGTTTCACGTTCAGCTAAACTCATTTGTAAGACATTAAATACAGCTTTACGATTATAAATTGTTCTCACAGCGACTCACTCCAACATGAGCTCTTAAAGAGACAGCGCTCTTCAACAATTGAAGGCTTGAATCTTTACAATGATCTACTATTGCTATTTTAACTTAAATAGATTGGGATAAATAAATATACAATATTGACTGACATAAGAAAGTTTGGCGTCGGTAAGATTTTGTAATATTTTTGAAAGAACAAAACATTTTATGCTCAGCATTTATTTGATCAAAAATACATTAAAAACAGTAATATTGTGAAATATGATTACTATTTAAACTGTTTTCTATGTGAATATATAGTAAAGTGTAATTTATTCCTGTGACCAAAGCTGAATTTTCAGCATCATTACTCCAGTCTTCAGTGTCACATGATCCTTCAGAAATCAGGATAATATGATGATTTGCTGCTTAAGAAACATTTATGATCATTATAAATGTTGAAAACAGTTCATATTTTTGTGGAAATTATGATACATTTGTTTTAAGGATTCTTTGATGAATAGATAGTTCAAAATAACTTTGAAATAGAAATATTTTGTATTATTATAAATGTCTTTACTGTAAATTTTGATCAATTTAATCTCTGCTGAATAAAAGTATTAATTAAGAAAAAAAAAAAGTACTGACCCCAATGGTTTTAAACAATAGTGTACATAAAAAAAATGCCAATATCAGCTGATCTATATATCTAGTTACATACAAAGATCATATATATCATGCATCCCTATAATATTTTTAAATGATGGATTCAAACAGTTATTTAAACTAATCTATCTGTAGTATTTCTGTCACTTTCAGGTTGATTTCTGTTCTTTTAGTGATTCACTTGGACCCTTCAGCATTGACTTGAATCATTCGACTGTAAAACTGTAGCTCAAGCTGTGTTGCTCTCAAACAAAGCTCTGTTTGCACTTCAGCACGTCCATTTCTGAACTAATCGATGGTGTGCATTTAGGCCGGGACTATTTCCTTCACTTTAGCGCTGCTAGTGACACAGAAACCACACACTGCAGCTTTGAGTGACTCAAGTGAATTACTGAATCGGTTCATTGAAGCTAACGAATGAACGAATCGCGCTACATCCAAATCCTCAGCAGGGATTCCTCAAACAAACCATCAGCTGGAGTGTTTGCCGTGTGTCTCGTTTGGACTGAATCAATAGGGCCTGAATGCAGAGAGTGTGTGTTTGTGCAGGGAGACTGCCTGAACATCAAATCCAGCCTCTTTGTTTGTTTATCTCACACAATGATGAAGTCACAAGTGAAGAGTCTGATGGCGATGACAAGTCCGCAAACACACGTACGCCTACAGACACATCATTAGAAGAAGCAGAGACAGTGGAGCTCTGTCAAGAAGAGCGTTCATGAGCGTCCTGTGCATCTGTGCGGGGACTGCGGTAAAATGGCTGTGTGTGTGTGTGTGTGTGTGTGTGTTGTACCTGGTGCTGGGATTCCTCCAGATTGCCGCTGGCCCACAGCGAGAGCCCCAGACGGTGTCGAATCTTGGCCTCGTCCTCTCGACGGCCCAGCTGCTCCGCCAGACGCAGACCTGAGACACACCAAACACAGATTTACACACAAATGCTTCTCCAGGAACTGTTTTAAACGAAGTTTAAGTTCACTCATCCCAACCCCATGGCAAGTGCTTTTCTTGTTTTAATATATCAAGATTGAATGCTTTATGGCTTTTAGTCTATGTTTGTTTGCAGAACAGATGCAGTAAAGTTGTAGCCTTGGAAAACCCAGACAAATTCCGGCAAATTTAGATTTGCTCTGAAAGTTAGTCTGGCAAAGAGCTCATTCAAGCCCATTTCCAGTCCGTCGAAATCGCGGCACCAATCAGAAACGTTGGGGCGGGCTTTACACGATGACGACAGCGCTGGGATTTTGAAGCAGATTTTTGTAGCCTACATTACAAAGATGGATGCCGCCGTCGAACATCACTCGTTCGAATCAGCTATCGCGTCTGTTTTCAGCGATTTGAACGTTTCCTTTTTGTTAAAGGGGTCATGACATGTTTTTTTGTTTTGGTTTATTATGTTCCCTTATGTGCAATTATAGTATTACTATAGTTTTTTGTACAAAAAACTTAAAAAATTTAGTTATTTATGACCTTTTCCCACCCTATTTCTCAACCAGTCTGTTTTGGGGTGTTTCCCCTTTAAGACTTCAGTGTTAACGCCTATACTCTTATGATTGGCTAACGTCAGTGCTGCTTGTGCATAAATTATTAACGTTAATCATTTTTTTGTATCACATGTAGACTACACAATGCTCCACCACGTGAAACTTCGGTCTTCCGATCTTTTACCATCGTGTCAATTCTCAATTGATTTTGATACATATGCGCGAGGGAGAGAGAGAGAGAGAGAGAGAGCAAGACAGTTTGAAGGCGCGCGCACGCTCTATCTCTCTCTCTCTCTCTCTCTCTCTCACTGCTCGTTCTTTCAGTAACATGCCCTGTCACACTCATCTGATCACTCACCGATCAAATAAAGCTTTGGCGGGCTGCATATGCTGCAAATAAACTGCATCCGACTGCTTTCCCTGACGTCTGGATCGTTCGTCAGCGTATTCAAACATGTTGTTTGTCCACAGCAGGAACAGCACATCTGCGTGGCATCACAGTCATCTTGTAAACAGACCCACTCGCTGCACGTCGACTGAACACATGTGGGCGAGAGCCGCACGACAACGATGCGATGATGTGAAATGAGGCGTAGTTGTCCTGCGCTGGAGGCGGTCATATGCAAACGACTGGTACGTCACTTCATACCGTGACGTCACTAAGTTCAAAGGATCTAGAACGAGCTGTATTTAGAGCTTGATTAAATAAATGCTTCGTTTATAATGGGGAGGACGTCTTAAGCTATGAAACTCGCAGGAAGTTTTAATAGTACATAGATCTCTTATATACCAAAAGATCAAGGCAAATTTGGTTTCTCATGTCATGACCCCTTTAAAAACCGAGCAAAGAACAACACTCGGAGATGTTTCTCCGTCGCTCTGCATACGTCATCTCCTTCATCGCTCTGATTGGTTTTAGGTCTACCCACGACGTCCGTTGGTGACGCCCCTCTGGAAATGATTTGTCTATGACGCTTTGCCAGACCCTAACTCGGTTACAACTGATAATGGTCTAGTTTTAACCAGGCTAGTAAAGTTGGTAATTGTATTTAAATTGCAGTCTTTCTCTTCCAGACAAAGATTGTTATTTTAGTATTATTAGTAGTATTTATTAATATTTTGAATAAATATTTTTTTATTTTCAGTTTTTATTTTGATGTTGAGTTTTAGCTTGTCATTTTATGTAATTTGAATATATATTTAATTAATTCATTAATATATAATTTAGACATTTCTTTTTAGCTTTCATATTCCAGTTTTAGCAAGTAGATCTAAGAACACTTAGTTGACAAGGCAACTTTTCTATTTTTAAGCTTCATATTTTTACCTCATATTTATATTCCTACCAGCTATATTTCAATTGACCAAAACATTTCAAAATAGTTTTAGTTAACTTTAACAACACAGAGTGCTTCGTCCATATCGTGACCAGGTGTTGCCAAGATTCAAAAATGACAAAAAGTAGTTCATAAATTAAACCTAAAAAAAAGCTTAAATATATTAAATATACATTTAGATTTTTTGAAGGTAATTAATCCTTTTATTCAGCAAGGACATGTTAAATTGATCAAAAATAAAGACTTTTGTTTTCTGCTGTTCTTCATCAAAGAACATGGAAATAATGTATCACAGAATGATTTCTGGATCATGTGACACTAAAGACTAGATTAAAGATGCTGAAAATTCAGCTTTCATCACAGGAATAAATTACATTTGAACATATATTCAAGTAGAAAATTTTAAAAGCAGTTATTTTAAACTAATTATATATTACTGTTTTTACTGTATTTTTGATCAAATAAATGCAGCCTTGGTGAGCAGAAGAGACTTCTTTCAAAGACATGAAACAATACCAACCCCAAACATTTGAACAGTACTGTATATACTTTGATTTCTTACTTTTTCCTTCTGTTTTATCTGGAAGAGTGGTTTAGGGGGAAAAAAGATAAAATGTATTCCTTTCAATAAAAGCATAAAAACTCTCAGCACTCAAACCCAGAAGTGGTTGAAATCAGCTCTCGTATGTGTCTTGTTTTTAAATTCATATTTTGGAACGCTCTGCAATTAATCATCCAACAATAACAGCCTCCAAAACATCCCCTTGTCTTTTCTTCCTCCATTCTTTTCATTCTCTCTGTTTTTCTGTTTTTCATCATCAGACTTTGACATGGCTGTCGGGACGCGCTGGTATTTAGGTCTCATCAGCCACTGATCTAAAGAAAAGCCTCAGAAATGATTTTCCCCCGTTCAACACAGACTTTAATCGCGTTTCAATCCCACTTTGATTCCTTTCGAGTTCAAACCCAAGACAAAAGAAATGTTCAGTAAAACACTCCCCTCCTCAACACCATCTACACGACCACATCGGACTGAATTACACACACTGTATGTATTTAGTGAAGTCATGTCTTTAATGGGTAAATACGACACTAATATCCAATTATCCATTTCTTTATCCTAAAATATGTCTTCGTGAACAAGTTTTTTTTAAAACTCTGACAGAAAGTAGTTTGCATACTGTTTGACAGTCAGATATTGCACTGTTTAAAGGGGACCTATTATGCCCATAAGTCTTGATGTTGTTTTTAGGCTCTACTAGAACAGGTTTTCCTGCTTGAATGTTCATTATTTCCCCATATTCTCCATTGTTGCGGCTCCTCTCTTCCCAGTCTGTCAGTAACGCTCTGTTTACTTCCTGTCTCTATGAAGCCCCTCCTTCTGAAAAGCACACTGTGCTCTGATTGGTCGGCTGGATCAGTGTGTTGTGATTGGTCAAGCACTTCAAGTGTGTTTGGAAAATGTCCCGCCGCTTACCATAACCGCCAGTTTAAAGCATAGACTGTAAAAATATATGGATGTAGTGTCCGTGGGGTCACCCGTAGTGTTTCTGAAGAAGCCCAAAGTGGGCGGAGCCGGCCGTCGCCATCTTGGCAGCGTCACTCTCCCGGATAACAGAAAATGGAAAGAAGCGGATTAGCTGAGGTGACGTGACGCTAACAGACAGTGGACAAACGGCTAGTAGTGACATCAGCAGCAATCCACATGTCACTCAAGAGGCCACGCCCTTAATTATGCAGAACTTTAAGGCTTAATATAATTTAAACTGATGAGTTATAAAAAAATTCACCCCTCTCACAGTTGTCATGAAGGGCAAAATTAACTATATAGACCAAAACCCCTTTTTGTACTAGAATGTAAACACATTTTTTTCTGCTGTAAAGTTGGGCATTTTAACATGGGGGTTTATGGGACTGACTCTCTTTTGGAGCCTGTCTCTAGTGGCCAGTCGATAAACTGCAGTTTAAGTCACGTCTGTGTCAGATTCAAGAGAGAGACCAAAAGATTGCCTCT
>JAULUF010000003.1:14060000-14150000 GCA_031834385.1 Semotilus atromaculatus | reverse complement strand
CACATATGAAACCAAGAGCTATTTTACTCAAATAAGCTTGATATCAGCTCATAAAACAATAATTCTATTGTAGAAGACAAAATGTATCATGTAACTGTGTTTCATAAAGTACACGTCCATACTCCACAATAAATCCTAATGCATTGAGTGTCAAGAGTGAATTATAAAATACATAAGACTAGAAGCAGCTAAAAAACAATGCAATGGCTCAACATCAGTGAATCGATTAAAAACTCAGATTCAAAAATTTGCTTGCGTTATCTTTCAAAAATGTTCAGAATCTCCATGTGATTTTAAAAAAAACGAAAATGCTAAATATTTTTAAGTAAACATTGATGTTTATCAAATGCCACTTAGACTTATGTGAAAATGTGCAGATAGATCAAACTAATCTTTAAATCAGAATGTTAAAAAATGACTCCCTAATCCCTCAAACTGATTCACAGAAACAATCTGAGCGCCAACTTTGCGAGATGCTATTAATATTAAAACATATTCACAAGTTATAAGTCATAATAAAGGAAGGAAACTAATGGCCAAATAAGAAGAGCATTATTATAACGTGACACTTTTTAAAAGATGAATTCATAATATACTGTAAATATTTGATATTGCCCTGCCTGCATGTCAAGCATGCAACATAATGTACTAAATTCTTATGCAAATGTAAAAAAAAGTAATAACCAAGATCTGATTTACATGTATTTTTCAAGATTAATCCAAAGTCTACAAATTAAGATTTTGAGAGATTCTGCTGTTGACACACTCAAGCAACACTTCTAACATGTGTGTGTTAGCACAGAAAGAGCTTTTATGCATCTCGGTGGAGACCTGCATGTTAGCATGCATGGTGAAGGTGGGGTCGTGCTCTGATACAAAACAATCCCATTTTCAATCTGATGCATGTTGTGAGAGCGTTCTGTGTGCGCCTGCTGGCCTCATGGTGTCAGTCCACATGCCCTCCTGATACAGTAAATGCCTCTCTTAGATTAAAGCAACTGGAATAAAAAGCAGCCTGTTGCATCATCATTAACACGAGAATCCACAGCTCGAACATGCTAATGAATCACACGACATTATAAATGTAATCTTGTCTGTCTAATATGCGTGTCTAAAGCATATTACATTGCAGTTCTGTATGACTAGTATGACTACATAGGTGAAACTCGAAAAATTTGAATATCATGCAAAAGTTCATGTATTTCAGTAATTCAAATTAAAAGGTGAAACTAATATATTCGGTATATATAACTATATACATATGCATGATTATACTTTTTAGAGGGCCAACATTTCTGTTTTTAAAATTCTTTTTTTTTATTGATTTCATGTAATATTCAAATTTTCTGATGTATTTATAGTGGTGTCAAAAGGTATTAAGACACTTGAAGGAATAGTTCATAATTTACTGTCATAATTTTGACAAAAACAGTTGAAACAATCTTGAAAATATCTTCTTTAGTTCATTTTACTTCTTTAGAAAGTCAAGTTTTGAATGGCATATGAGTGAGTAAACCATGACAGCATTTAGATTTTTGGGTGAACTATCTCTTTAAATCACCTTAAAGTAACAACAGGTAACTTTTCAACCTTCATAATACATTTCCAAGTCTCTTGTGATGGTACATCGACTTACAATAGGTTGAATGACACGTCTGCCATAGCCTGACGGGGTCTGTAGCGTTTTTAATCGTACTTTTAAACTTCGGGTTTCTGGTAGTAACCGGCGAACAAAGAGAACTACATAATTCGACTGCTTTACGTCATTTATTTATACGTCACTTCCACCACCACCCCCACTTCCTTAAAGTCGGACGTGCGAGCCAAATTTTAAAAAGTCATGGCCGAGACAGCACAGAGAAAAAAGAAAGCAAAGGTTTTGTCGGAGGAAAGCAAAAAGAGAAAAAGAGAAAGTGATCGCATAAAAGGCAGAACGAGGATCAACATTGGGCCAGCTTTTTCTCGCTGGTGAGCTGAAAGAGGAGGAGGGGTTCCCGACCGATGCGGACTTGGCTGTCATGCTTTTGGACCAGTAAGTATATTGCGTGCATACTATCTCTTTGTTTTTTTGGCTGCCTGATTATGTTATGGAAGCTATTTTATCCTCCGTTTATCTTCATGAATGAAGTAATGATAGTAGAGTAGCGAATTATCAATCTGGTAGCTAGTAAACGCTATTCTCGTTCTTTTAGCATTCTCGTTCTGATTGGAACTTTGCAATCGATGAAATGCAAATAGCAAATGTTTGACCTAAAAAGTGTAGTCTACTCAACATGTACAAACAAAGGAGGAAGATAATAATATTATCATTGAGTTCATAGCTTCTCATTTGTTACATGTGTAAAGTTACTTGATTGTGTAATTTCCGATTATTGCAGAGGCAAACGGGATTCTTGTCGCAATTTTTTCGGATGACTAATTTCCACCCTCATGTTGTTCTTGTGCAATACTTCTGTGTGATTAGATTCTACAAACATGAAGGGTTGTTGTGTTCAGTGCATGACTAAGTTACCTCAACAAAAGTAGAATTTGCAGATTCATTTATGGTAGCTTGATATTATAATATTGACTATATATGTTTATTATCTACCACTAAAACATTGCATTGAAGTATCATATAGATTCAGAAAAACGGTAACCAATATACTAGGCTACTATAATGACGCTGGCTTGTAAACGTGATCATCGCGATCATTTGTCGTTATAAAAAAAAATAAAACACATGAAATTATATTCATATGACATGCTGAAATATATGCCACTGTACCTGGGATGAAGACATTTCACACACGCGAGAACACCTGCATGTGACCTCCTCCTACAGTGTTCAGGGCTATCATGGTTGTCAACAAATGCACGTGCATGTAGGATGACAGTTTACGACAGTAGTAGAGGACAATACTGTTTCCCAACTGTAGGGGGAGCCCGAGAGCAAAAAACGACCTGTTGTTACTTTAAAACAAAATATCAAACCAACTACCAAGTGCCGTTTCACTAAAATATGTTTGTTTGGTTTGAAATTTTTAGGTTTGTCTTGTTAAGTATTGTCCACCTTTGTGTTTCATAAAGTCCATACACCACAATATATAGGCTACTATTTTTTATACTATAGATGTACTATAGTGATGATACTATCCTATAATATAGTATTTTCAAAAAAAATACTTTAAATTAGTTTTTAAAAAACTACATTTGATTTACCACATATGTAGTTCAAACCATTAACTACACTTAAAAAAATGACATCTTATTGAGTTCTTAAGAACGGTTTTACTTATTTTCTAGTAAATATATCTAAAAATCCTTAAAACAAGATATAATTTACTTGAGAAACAACACCACATAAGATATTAGTTCTTGTTTTCATAGTTTGCATCTTGAATACAAGTGTATTTTCTCTCACTGCACCGCCAGATTTTTTCACTTGGTTTAAATATAAAAAAAATCTGCCAGTGCAGTGAGACAAAATACACTTGTATTCAAGAAACTATGAAAACAAGTCTGAATTAATGTTGCTTCTCGAGTACATGTATCTCATTTTAAGGATAGATTATTTTGACTGTAAAACAACCCAAGAAAACATTTATTTTCAGATGCAACGTTGTTTGACATGTCTTCTAACTCATAAATTTTGTTTGTGTGTGTAAATATTGTCTGGGCGCCACTATCAGATGACAAATAACACAAATGGACTTGAATTCTTACCTGTGTCCATTACCGAGACCTCTGTATGCCTTCTCCTGGTCCTGCATATGGCTGAGGCTTTGTGCAACGGAGAGATACTGGTCGTAATACTTAATTGCCTCTTCAAAATCTCCCAGCGAGTCATAGCAGTCTCCCAAGTTCCCATAAGCGCGACCACGGTCCAGCACGGCCTCGTTGCCACTGAGCTGCTGCAACATCGCCAACTGTTGCTCGAAGTAGCCAATGGCCTCCTCCATTACTCCCATGTTCATTTTTGTGATGCCCATGTTACCATAGACCTGGGCCTCAACGCTGGGGTCCTTCAGTCGCTGGCCAAGCTCAAGCTGTTCCTCGTAGCATTTGAAGGCCATGGTGTACTTTCCAAGAGACATATAGACAGCGGCGAGGTGTCCGTGAGCCTGGCACTCCCCCTGGATGTCTCCCTGCTCTTGATACACCTCCAGCTCCTGGGTGTGATAGCCTAAGGACTTGTCAAACTTCTGTAGCATCCGATAGGCGGCTCCCAGCGCTGCGTAGGCGTTCGCTTCCATCTTGCGATCCTTGACCTGATGCGCCAAGGACAACTGCTGCTCGTAAAACTTGACGGCTCCGGGAACGTCCTTTTTACAAAGGAAGATGTCGCCCAGGTTGCCCAAGGCGCGAAATCGAGCTTGCGAGTTGTTCAGCGACTGCGCCAAGGAAAGAAGGTACTTCTGGCACTCCTCTGCCTTGCTATAGTCGCCAAGAGCTTTGAAGGCCAGGCCAAGATTGCAGTAGGCTTTGGCTTGACTTAGCTTGTCGTGGAGGTCCTTAGCAAGTGCCAGGTCTTGTTCGTAATACTTCACCGCCTCCTGGAAGTTGCCCAGACAGTAGTGCGCATATCCCAAGTTGTGACAGACCTTACCCTCGCTCTCCATATCCTGCAAGTCCGGGGAAAGCCGTAGGTATTGTTCGTAGTAAGGTACGGCTTGGGGAAACTCTCCCCGTGAGCAGTGGAAATTTCCCAGGTTGCCCAAGGCTCGAGCTTCGCTCTGGATGTCCCTTAACTCTCGTGCAATGTTCAGATGATTCTGGTAATGTTGCAAAGCTCGATCGTGAGCCCCTAAAGCCTGGTACGCCACCGCCAGGTTCCCGTGTGTCGAAGCCTGCGATGCACGATCATTAACCTCCATGGAAATCTGCAGCTCTTGTCGGTGGTAGCGTACGGCCTGGTCAAAGGCACCGAGGGCATTGTAAGCGTTTCCCATGTTTCCGTACGCTCTGCCCTGGGCGGCGTAGTCATTCAGCTCCTGAGCGATGGATAGATGAACCTTATGCAGCTTCAGAGCAGTCTCGTAGTCCCCTTTCATCTGGTGGATGATTCCTGTAAAAGAGAAATAATCATTTTATTCAGCCGAATTGTGCTTATCATGCTTGACAGGATAACCAAAATGGCTTTTCGATATCTTCCATCCCTCTTCATGTGTTAAAGATTAGCTTTACATTTAAGAAAGCCCTGAACTACAATGTACCCTAAGCAAATCATCCAAACGGAAAAAAGGGAATAAGATCTGAGGAAAACCCACTGACGCTTGCAGAAATATCTTTTAATTAAAAAGGAGATCTGATCTGATTTGCATAGTCTCGAATCAAAGTTTGCGCCCCAAAGATACGCCAATATGAGGTGATGACAATCAAAACAGCCAAATCTGCTCAGTCCTGGGAGACTTCTTGCAAATTTTGGGTCCCCCTAATGTTGTCTCACCACTTTTCCACAAAATTATCATTACCGTCATAACATTACAGTCCCGCCTCTCCGGTTCCAGTGCAGTAAGTGGGGGGAAAATAGAGGAACAGGGGAGGAAAAGGGCTAATGAATACTTTTGATGGAAAAGGGGTTTGAGGGCACTAGCATAAGGAAACTTTAATTGTGGTCCACACCAGTTGGCTCCCACATCGCCTGGGTTTCTTTTCCTTTGAAAACCAGAGCTAAGTATTGGGGATCATGAAAACTGCTGGGATGAGCGGAAAACAAGACGTGTCAGTGGGGCAAAACTGGGAAGTCTGTGGCGACCATTTGTGTAATTGTCAAAGATGCCGGCTGACCTGAAAATGAGCTCTGGGAACGGGACGCCAATGAAAACACATTGGGGGAAAGTAACATGCAAGATGAAAGGGATTTTTAGAGCCATTGTTGATAGAGTGGCTTGGCATCTTGAGGGACTCACTGACTGAGTCACGGGCCATGAGCGTGTCCTTCTGCGTTTGTGCAAGCAGGAGGCGACGGGGGGTAGGTATCAGAATGGGTGAGGGGTTGTCCATCTGCTCAGTGTCAATCCTCATGTGCCAAGGCAGGATTACCAGCATGTGGTAAATCCAATTAGATCCAGTGCCAAGCGCGTATCCTGACACTGAGCGCCCATTAGAGCTCTTCTCTATTCACAAATATTTCCTCTAAAACAGCCCAGGTCTTCAGAGGCTAATTATCAATACTTAACCCCATGATTCTTCATTTATCAGTGAACAAATCTTGAGACTTTTTTGAACATGAATCCTTTGAGACATGAGAAGTGAAACGTGCCAGACACAAAAAACCTTTGATGAAAGAGATCAACACCTACAGATCTGTTTTTAAACGACTGATCCTGCTTTTACTTTTAAACACTTTTGTATTGGCTCTGTCCAATATGACTGCTGTAAACACAACAGGCGATGCTAACACACACTAAAAAAAAACTTCCTTGAGCTAAAAACAGAAATGCTGAGCTGAACAATTCTACACGGTCAGGCCATAAATACTCCCTACTGTCTGCAAATTAACAGAAGGGACTGCTAATAATTCACAAACAGTAGGGAGTGTTTGTGCACAATCTACTTAAACTAATGGATTATTTACACCAGTTGTTCTAAAAATGTGGTATGCTGAGCGCCCCCTGGTGGTATGCAACATGGCTAAAAATACACATGTGTATTAAATAATAAAATAAACACACGAGCACACAGACTCAGACAAACACAGACACACACACACACACACACATGTTGGTGCGACAGCATTATGAGGACTCTCCATAGGCGTAATGGTTTTTATACTGGACAAACTATTTATTCTATCCCCTTACACTGCCCCTGTCCCTAACACTACCCATCACAGGAGACATGCTGCATTTAATTTTTTTTTATAAAACATTGTTTTTTATGTTTTTTAAGCCATTTGATTTATGAGGACTTTTGAGATGTTCTCTAAGTTGTAATGCCAGTGTAATACACATGTCATTATACAAATTTGTGTCCTCATAAATCACATAAACAAACCCACACACACACAGTATATGTTTTGGAGTGTGTTAATCAAATATATCAAATATGGATTTAAAGTTGCCTACAGCTCATGAAGATGCCAATGTGTTAAATTCTATAAAAAACAACAACAACAACTGTTTGGGAAACACTTGTAGGTGATACCACTATGTCTAATTTGATCACAGATTTGCACAATTTAAGTGATAGTATGCTAACAAGCAACCGTGACTATAACAATCACACCCTAGCTGGCTTTATCTTCAGCACTTCGTGTTAAGAATGGGATCAGACGACAAAACAAAAAGAGCACTTCTTTGATAGGTTAGTTAAGAGGATTACACGGTCACCTGCGGACGCTGCAGGAATGCATATGGCCCCAGCGCTAAAGTTAAATCCCTTGAGCCGACACGCAGGAGAGGGAAGCATGAGATAGGGGAACAGGATCTGAGACTGATCGGAGGTCAGTGAAAAGGTTAAAAACTCCTCAGCATCTGCTGTAAGGGGTGAATAATAATTGCAATGCTGCAGTATAAGGCTGAAGAAGATGCTAGGCTCTAAGAGCCTCTGCCTACATTAGCAGAAGTGGGATTTTGATGAGGTCTTTCCAGCTTTGATGCCCTGCTATGTGGAACGAGTGATGGGCAGCCCTTCAAACAAACATTAAAAATACTTCCCTCCCCAGGCAGTCGTTTCGCCTGAATGCATGTGAAATGTAGTAATTTAATCTTCAAATGGCACAATATTCAACCCCAAATGACTGAAACGCCATGACTTTTTTATTTTATTTTTTACAGGGAGCGTCCTACTTGAACTCATTACATAGCTGTCGCTTTCAAGCTTTCCGTAAAGGCTGTGACACTCCGGATTAATTAGCTTTAGCATGGACTCGCCTTCAAAGCTCGACTTCTCTGACGAGATTTTGACAACTAAATGAAACCGATCAACCAGCAGTCATTAGATGTGTGTTAAATTCTTAATATAGTACATTTAATAATAGAACGCATATTCTCTGATTCCATGTCAAAATCATGTCATGATGACAAGTTTAACATGTTGAGCTCAAAAGGCCTGTGTGACCATAGCACATTTCTGTCCATCAATCAATATATACATAAATAAATAAAAAAGGAGAATATTGAGGGCAATTTATGAAATTTCAACATTTTTGCAAAAAAAGGTTATTTAATTTGACAAAAAAGAGATGAGAAGAGATGGACCAATCAGTATTTATGCTAAAACACTCAAAGCACTGCATATTACGTAATCGTGTCAGTCTCCCATTTCTCCATTTCATATGCGCATGCTAATAGGTCCTTAACTCATTCTGCTTGCAATCACATCATTCTCTATAGGGCACAGCTGATTGGTTCCTGCTGTATCAGTAGCCAATGAGCTCGCTGCTCATATCTCAACAACTTGGTGAGCATTTGCTGTGCTTTCAGAAACCCTCCACCTGTACACTATACTGTACATCAGCAGCATGTCCCACTTGCTCACAGCAGTGTGTGTGTGTATGTATTGGCAACAATAACCGCAGCAGCGTAGCAGATATATATACCACCAAGACCAAAAATATACGCCTTTTCACCGTTCAGAGTTGTCATGAGAGAAATCAATTAACCAGCTCTACTATTATTTCTGATTCGATTATGTTATCTGCAATTCTTCATGGGGAAAAAATATTAATTTTGCTCAATAGTCTTATAGCTTTGTCTTTTCAAACATCGTTTTGCTTCAAGTCAATGTTTATTGTGTTGTGATTCATTTTGCAGCTGGTTCACGGCTGAAGAAAAGCAGAAAACGACCAGAAGCGACCCCTCTTAATGTCTTCACCTCAAACATACACTCTACTTATTTAACGGAAACCAAAATTGTACGCAAAGTGACTGCAATAAGAGGTGGCTGACGGAAAGTAAAAACATAATAATAATAATAATAATAATAAGCGCAGCTGTATGTCAGCAGTCATGTCAATTCCAGAGCTATTTTCCTTTGTTATGATTCCTGTCTGTCTCTCAAAACCATTCCAGTCTCGTCTCCTCCCATTCAAACGGTGAACGCTAACTAGGCCCGAGATTCTGCAGTGTGATTTACAGCTCAGAGCCAGTCTCAAGGGAAAATGGGGACAAACAAATGGCAGACTTTAAACGCGTCGAGATTCTTGGGAGTCTAGGGTCAGCTTTGTTGTTGGCTTCAGTCGAACAGTAAAACTGCGGCTGGCAACAGTTTCCCAGATGCATTAATTTTGCATTAGGTCTCTTGCGGAAAAGCTTGTGTTTATTCTCTGCTTCCACTTTCGGCAAACTAGAGCGTGGTTAGTGTTTCTTCCCGGCCGCAGATTGTTGATAAACACCCTGCTTAATGTCTGAGGGAAACGGGAGTCTGGCCTTCGGAACTCTTTGGAATTTTCAAAGTTCTATTTTGGAATATTCCAGTGTTTCCTCAGTATCTCTGGTGGTTTTGGCGTGCCGTGGCATACTTGCAGCACCGCAGCGTACTGGAGACGGCACAGAGCGACTGTCTGTGGAAACAGAGCCTCAAACGTGACCGCTGGTAACAACTGTCAAAGCAACACATCAAACAGGCTTTTCACACTACACTTCACCCTGGGTTAATGCATTCTAACCTCGTGTTAATGACGCTTTTAACGGGTCTTTAAGTAACGTTTCACACTTGTAATTTGGAAATGAGGTGAGCACCCGGAGATACGAACCCTGTAGCGCTGATAATTCAGTGCAATTCTGCAAGTTGTTTAGCAGTGCTAGTCTCAATAAACATTTAATATAATATTACTTGATATATTATATTATTACTTATTTAATATATTCATTTTTGTGGTATGTTTCTGTGGTATGTATAGCACATTTCCAGATTGATAAGCACTTTAAATCTAATAAATATGCACATAAAAATGTTAACCCAGAGTTTATAAATGCGTAGTATAAATATCGATAACATTATATGATAAGTCTCATTTGTTAACTTTAGTTAATGCATTAGTTAATATAGACTAACTATGGCATCTGTAATAGTTCATATGAGTTTACGTTCCTGGTGTGATAAATAAAATAAAAAATTTATCACAAAACTAACTATGAGCAATATAGTTTTTACAGCATTTATTAATCTTTGTTAATGTTAGTTTAAAAATATACAGTTCATTGTTTGTTCATGATAGTTCACTGTGCATTAACTAATGTTAACAGATACTATTGATTTTAAAAATGTATTGGTAAATGTAGAAATGAACTAAGATTAATTAATGCTGATGAAGTACTGTTCATTGATGTTCATGTTAACTAATGTTAAATAAAACCTGATTCTAAGCCCGACTAAAGCATGTATTCATTCACACCATGCCATAATTACGACCAGCTGACCTCTGCAGATCCAGTGTTGCCATAGACAGTCTGAAGACGTGAACAGCTCCGAGCTCCAAATGGCACGTTTTGTCATCTCGAGATATTATCAATAATAATTATGATATAGTGTGAACGCAACATGTGTAGTCTTCAACCGGTGTGGGTTTCTCAACAGAAGATAATGATTTACTTCACTTCATGAGAAGCTCTTCAGTACATTAGAGAGGAGCATTACTCCTAAAGCAGCTCCATGAGTCTATAAATGACTCTGAATATTAATCTAAGGAAAAATAAAAGAGATAAACCGGCTAATATTCTGCCTGCAGCTGTGGAGCGTAGAAAATTAATACCAACAATGGGTAATGTTCTAAAACAAGAGTCATGGGAGAAAATCTCACACACGAGTGCACACACACAGACTCACACACACACAAACGCACGAACACGCGTACACACACACACGAGTGCACACACACACACACACACACACACGACTCACTCACACACACACACACACACACACACACACACACACAAGCGCGTACACACACACGAGTACACACACACAGACTCACACACACACACACACACACACACACACACACACACAGACTCACACACACACAAACGCACGAACACGCGTACACACACACGAGTGCACACACACACACACACACACACACGACTCACTCACACACACACACACACACACACACACACAAGCGCGTACACACACACGAGTACACACACACAGACTCACACACACACACACACACACACACACACACACACACAGACTCACACACACACACACACACACACACACACACACACACACACACACACACGAACACACGTACACACACACGAGTGCACACACACACACGACTCACACACACACACACACACACAAACGCGTACACACACGAGTGCACACACACAGACTCATACACAGACTCACACACACAGACTCACACACAAACGCGCACACACACACACGAGTGCACACACAAACGCGTACACACACACGAGTGCACACACACAGACTAACACACACACACACACAAACAAACACAAACAAACGCACAAACATGCGTACACACACACACACACAAACGAGTGCACACACAGACTCACACACAGACTCACACACACACACAAACAAACACAAACAAACGCACAAACATGCGTACACACACACACACACGAGTACACACACACACACAGACACACACACACACGCACACAGACACACACACAGCTAACCTTACTGAAACACACTGCTAACAATAATTGAGCCAGAAATATTACAGTAATTTACTATTTATCTGTAAAATTTAATTATTATTATATAATTTTTCTTAATTTTACAGTGAAATAATATTACAAATAATTTCTTATTTTGTTTAATATTTTGTATTATAATAATAATAAAAAAACAATAATTATTATTATTTTATTTTTTTTAGTCATATTGATATACAATCACAAAATATTTGGCCAAATTATGCAGCTCTACAAACAAGAACAGCGAACCTGGTGTTTGTTGTTGTTTGTTTAATTGCATATTAAATCACTACTTAAATTTTTATGAGAATTTTTTTTTTTTTCTAATCATTCATCCCTACTGCTAACCAAACTAAAACACACAGACATTTCACAAACAACACTGAAACCCTAATAACACACAACCCAGACACCGCTAACCCTACAGAAACACACACACACACACCTGAGCGTTGGTGTCCTCATGCTTCTGTGTGTGTGAAGTGTGTTTATGGCCTCCAGTTACGTCCACTCAGCATTATCACAACAGGGATCAAATTCACGTTGCTCAGGGCTTAAATATCGCAACAACAACCAAACTCAAATCCTGTTTTAATAAAATATGAGTTGAGAGCATTAAAGCGATACTCCATGCATCGTCCCAGCGGAGCGGGAGAGGGCTTGGAGGAGGAGGACACGTGTTTCGGCTTGACGGACAGACCTGTGACTCAATCCACACAGACCTTATGATGCCATTACAGATCACCATCTAGAAGCATTACTGCGGTAGTCAAAGCTAAAATAATCAAAGAAAATGCAGTGAAAATAATCTTTATATTGGTATAGGAATCTATAGATCGCAGAGTTCTGAATATGCATTGCAAAAATCGTTTTTGCATATTACAATAATTATGCACGAATCACAAAATAATGCATGACTGCTCACTTTTTCAGTAGCATTGATTCTGTATTTTTACGATTCATTTTTGCTCCAATAATTCTGAACATTTGTAAAACTTTTATTAGACACACAAAAAAATTTGCAAATCATAAAAAAAAAACATGATTGTGCACTTAATTCTGTTATGGGAAAATTATTACAATGATGACCTAATCAAATAAAATGGTATAACGTAAAACGATTGACTTAAAGTCACTGAGTATTTGCGTAAAACAATATTTTAAATGATTGTTTATTTTTTTATATTACATCTATTGCAAAATATTAAAGTATACTATACTGTTAAATATTACATTATACATTTTTTATATTGCATATTAAATATAAAAATATTACAAAACGCATTCATGGAAAATGCTTGAGTGCTGAACAATGTTTCTCTTTGGCTTCAATTTGGCTAAATAAGTAAATTATTAAAAAATATATATTGCAAGGATTACCATTAAAAATCAATGTCTCCATGGAGAAAATGAATGGGATTTTTTTCTTCCAGAGCACGACTGGCTTCAACTACGTGACTTTTAGGCACATTATAGATATGGACATCGCTAGCTAATAAAACATGTTTGTGGAGCTCGCTCGGTCTACGAGTAAACATGTTAAAGCTTTACACATTTGTACACATCTGTTGCCTTTCTCAGACTCAACCTTTCACAGCGAGATCAGTTTGTGCACTTCAGCGCGTGAGATTGTTAATTTTATAAGCGCTGCTATTCTTTCAGCCCTTCCAGCTATTAATAACTCTGATGGATCAAGCCGAGCCGCTCCTGTCCTGTGACTGAAAGAGTGCCGGGACGCTCCGTTTCCAAAAGCCTGCATGAGTCTGCAGAAGATGCATTATTCATCTGTGCAACCTCTCCGACATCATTAGGTCTGAACAATAAACCTGTTCGCAGAGCAGCAACCCCAGAGACACTGGGAGTAATCTAGTAATAGTTATATCCCCGGTTTAAATGAGCTCACCTGATCGTACAAGCTTCCAATACACATTTATCACAGCCGTACGCAAAAGCGGAAAGAAATTGATTGAATTTTTCACTGGCCATAAATATCACCCTATGGACTTCATTGTGCTAATATGGAAATTCATCAACACTTCAAGATCACAAAAAATAGAACAAATGGCAATAACAGTGTTTCACTAACACTACAACTCACTTATTGTTACAGATCTTAACAAACACCTAACCGCAGATATTAAACTTTGACGGGTAACTTATCGAGAAGACCCGTATTATAACTTTCCTAAGCAATTTGACTAACACTTTTTGCCTTACAGACAGTGTTGTTATTGTAAACTAAAACCAAAATTATTAAAATTTGTTTTCGGTAAGTGAAATAAAATAAAATAAATATTATATGGAAAACTTAAAAAATTATAAAGATTATTTTAGGCAGAACAGCTGAAAAATATGAATATAATCACCAGTAATATGATTGGAAAGCTTATGACTTTTGCCCATAGGTTGTGCTGTTACCACATTAATGTGGTGTGGTCAGCGTGAAGTGACAATCACACGTACACTGTAAAAATGAATTTTGATGATTTGTTATCACAACTTTTTACATTTTGTCAAATCAACTTAGATAAATAATGTAGTTCAGATAACATAATATTTTGAGTTTCTATTTATTAAACCAATATCCTTTGTTGTATTAACTCACATTTTTTATTTCAATGAACTCAAAATTTTAAGGCAACCAGGTAACTTACTTTTTTAAGTTAATCCAACTTTTTTTTTTTTACAGTGTACAAAGTTTGGTGTCATTATGCAGAATCAGCATATTCTGTGTCAGTGTGTTTCAGAATCAGCTTGGCATCATGACATCAATTTGGTGATGTCAATCAAAAAGCTTTTAATAACTTTTTATGCCGACATAGTCTGAAGATGGTCTGAGGCATTTTTGGTTCAAATTGGACCGACCAAATGGCGGACAACAATTTCGGACCAAATATGGCATAATTAGTATAATTATTTAAATCAATCTAATCTATCAAGACCAGTTTCGTTCAAATAGGCTAAATTAAATCAAAGGCTATTAGCATTTTTAATTTTTGACCACAAAAATCTTTTATCTCAAAACTTTTTGAATACCTTCAGGGCATTGTGTAGCGGACAAATACCAAGTTTTGTAATGATATGATAATGAATTCATAAAATACAGCATTTGACAACAAAATTCAAGATGGCCAACGCCCAAAATGGTAGATATGGGAAAATTGGGTATCATTCGACTAGTAAAAGGAGAATAGTAATTTTTCTTCTGACCAGTATGTGGCGCTGAACCGAAACTCTGCAAGTAGGCTCAGCTCATGCTTGTGATGACATGTACCAAGATTTGTCTCAATACGCTAAAGAGTTACGGAGATATACGGAGAAATACGGAGCGTCGCATCCATCGCAGCCACACGCTCTGTCAAATCCGTTGGTGCGTTATTCAAAAACGGTTGGGTCTATCAAAAAGCTTTTAATAACTTTTTACCAGCACGGTCTGAAGATGATCTGAGCCAATTTTCGTGAAAATCGGATCAACTAGATCATCTTGAGCCAAGGAATTAGAGGGAAAATGATTTTGTTTCTAGCCCTTATGGTTCAAAACCTAAGTGCAACTTTGGACAGTTGGTGGCGCTAGAGGGAATGAATTAGAGACTCCAAATTTTCTGCAGTTAACGTTCAGACTGTCCTCTATCTGTGTGCTAAACTTCATCATTTACCCACACGCGGTTCTATGGGCTTCTATAGAAGAAGGAGAATTAACAATACTAAGAAGAACACTAATGGACACAACACACCTTCAGTGCTTGACCGATAATAACATTGCTGACTGACTGATGATAAAATGAGCTAAATAAACCATGCATCATGTTTGAGAGTTTTTCACTCACATTTTAAATGTACAAATGCAGCACAAAAGACATGATGTGACTCCTAAAATGTTCAGTATCTTGTGCACTCTACCGTAATCCTGATATTAACAGTCCTGTGGCAACGTTTTTCTTTTGGGAGTTCATCTATTTATTTATCTGAGAGCACGGAGCGTTTCGGATCAGACTGATGGAGGAAGGGAACGTGAGATTGGAGCAATAAAAGTCAGAGTGAGAGATTAGACGGGCTTTGAAACACTCGCTTTGGACGGCTTGGATTTATCAGCCGTACGTCTGGCACACACCGATGGTTCAGACCCCTGCAGGAGAAGAGTCATCCAGCCACTAAACTGGAAATACAACCATAAATATTCATCCACGCGGTTGTTCTTAATAACTAGACAAATGTAATGCGCAAAAGCAATCATGACTGTATATTTCAAGCTAATGACATTATGTATTGGCCTTAATTTATTTTCTTGGGTAGGCTTTGCATTTTTATTTCTGCCAGTTTTATGTTTAATTAAAGGAACGGTTCACCTAAAAATGTAAACTTGTCATTTATTCAGCAAAAACAGCTGAAATTCGCCACTCTATGGAACAATTTCCTGCTGAAAAAGCCACATTAAACCAGTCTAAGCTGGTTTTCTGATGCTCTTAGCTAGTTTAAGCACCAAATTTAGAGTTGCACCAAAATTACATGATGAAATGACAAAATGAAGTGCTAATTAAACGTCACCGTGCTCAAGCATCTGATTTATTGCCCTCTGACTAGATAAGTGGTGTTTTTGCAAGACATTTATAAATATATATAAACATCAGGACTGTTAGTCACCGCTGTGAAATTAAACCACTATTAAAACAGTTCAATACAGCCAGCCTAATAGCCCTCTATTACTCTCAAAAACAAGCAAGCTAGTCTGACTTTGACATAAATTGTGTCATGCAAGGTTGGAAAACGCCATCAAAAGTAATAAAAATGCCACCAAACATTCAATAGGAATTGCTCTTGTATGAATTATTGTATTTTGTGTTTATAACATGATATAGCTAAACAATATCACACGAGCAAGAGTGCTATTTTCTCGAATATCAACAAGATTGCAAAATTTGATATTCATTTTATACACCAGTTCAAGTTGATTATATGATTCAACACTTGTTTTTGCAAGGGAGGCCCGATATAATCGACCACCATATTGTAAGAAAATTTGGGCGACATATTTAAGCCGATAAATAATGTCATATTTCCTTCTGCTAAAACACTTCACATGGGCTCTGTTCGCCATGATGTTTTCGAATTGCTTAAAAAAATTATATAAACATTTTATCAAATGTATCGGCTTTCAACTATAAAAAATGATCGGTTGTCGGTATCGTCCAAAATGTTCATATCGGTGCATCTCTAGATTTTGCTCAATTTTGCACAACAAAAACTTGGCAACGACTTGAGAAAAAGCTGAAATAAATGAGTAAGAAATAGAAACAGAAATATAAAAAAAAGCTAATAAAAATGACAAAAGCATAAACAAATGACTGAAATAAAAAGCTATTTAGAAATACTGAAATGTAATAAAATGCCAGATGCACATAACAAAACTAAAGGGTGTTGTGAAGCGTGTTCCCCAGCGCTCACCCAGATTGGACGAAGCCCTGCCCTCGGCGGCGCGGTCCTTCAGGCCTTCAGCGATGCTGAGCTGCTGCTCGTGGTACTTCTTGGCCCTCTCCAGGTCCTGCATGCATCGGGCAGCGTGTCCCAGGCCTGCGTACGCCCTCATCTCGATGCTCTTCTCCTCCAGCTCCTGAGCCAGCTCCAGCACGTGTGTGTGGTAGGACATGGCCTTGTCGAAGTTGCGCCGGTAGTGGTAAGCGCTGCCCAGGTTGCTGTACGCGCGCGCCTCCTCGCGCTTGTTTCCGAGGCTCTTGGCGATGCTCAGGTGCTGTTCGTGGCACTGCACGGCGTTCTCGAAGTCCCCCATGGCGATGTACACGGCGCCCATGTTGCCCAGCTCACGGGCCTCGGACAGCTGGTCCTTGGACTGCTTGGCCAGCAGGACACACTGCTTGTGGCTCGCCAGGGCGTTGGGATAGTCGCCGATGGCCGTGTAGACGTGACCCAGACTGCTGAGCGCTGAAGACGCCGCCTGTGGAGGAAGAGAGAGAAGATGCAATGCTCAAATCTGATTGGATGAGCCACGTCTGAGGTTTCTCACAACACTTTGAAGAGGATGAGGTCAAAACATTTCTTTCACGGCTTATCGTGAAGGTGTGCATCGTGTTTTAATGTTTGATGCATGTAATCATGCATTTTTTTATTTGTTCCTTCCATAAGCCATTTGACAAGATTCACAAACTACTTTTATAGTACTTTTTAAACAGTGTGAATCATTCAATTTTCATTATATTGGAAAAGAGCAGCATGAGCACTTGCTAACTAAAACTAAAATTATTTTAAATAAAGGTGAAATAAAATAAATACTAGACGATCAAATTAAACAAACGAACATTAGAAATGTTGGCAAATAACTGAATTAAATTAAACTAAACGTAAGTTGAAGTACTCAAATAAAATAATTAAAGAAATATAAAAAACTAATAAAAATGACAAAAGTATAACAGTTACCACAAAAAAAACAGGATTAAAAAACGTTATAGAAATATTTTAAAAGTATTAAAAAATAACAGAAACATGTAAACAGAATGACTAAAACTTAATAAAACAAAACCGAAAATATAAATATAAATTAAAGCTACATTGAAATAAAAAACTAATTTAAAAACTAATAAAAATGACGAAAGCTATAAACATAATTACCAAAATAAACTGAAACAAAAAAGCTAAATAGAAATATCTTAAACTAATAAAAATAACAAGCAATCTAAAAAACTACTAAAACTGAAATAAAAAAAATTAAAAAACTGAAAATATAAATTAAAGTTACTTACAAATATATAAATATATATAAAAACAAAAGCTAGTAAAAAAATGACAAAAGCGCATAATAAAATTACCACAAAAAAAGAAAACCAAAAATATATAAAATCTAATTCCAATATTAATAAACTATAGTATTATATGAATAATACTATGAGGATGAGATGACTTGATTATTCCTTTAATTGTGGTATAATAATACACATGGCCTCCTATGTCTCAGTGTTTTATTTGATATTAAACAGCGATTAGACGAGTAAACACAGCTCTTATCCCCGAAACATATGGCAAAGTTGTGTGATATCACAGCATCCCATTACAGAGACATGCAGAAGAGCGTGCGCTGCAGAAAGCGCTCTGCCATGTAATGTGTTGTCTACCGAGAACAAAACCCGTGAAGCCTCTCAAGTCGAAATCTTAGCAGAGGCGCTGATCTCTCGCAAAACCCGTATAAAATATGCAGAGGCCTTGTGGAAATCTCCTCGCGGCAGCCGCACGTTCAGCTGGGACTTGAGAGACAAAGGCCATCTCACAGAGTCACATGCCCATTAGCCACAAACAACTTCTCCAGCAGAATTAAAGCAACACACTCTCGACGCTCTTCGTAGAGACAAGATCACTTCAGACCAACAAGTCATAGTTTTCAGTCACATGACCTGAGCAAAATGCAGCACAGGCCTGTCAGTTTCACATCTGATTCAAGCCACGAATATTTAGATCAGCTCTCAAAAGAAGAAAATGAAAATATGTAAAAAATATGGCACTTATGATCAGATCCATATACAGCACCAGCTGCAGTAGTTCAATCACTAAAAACAGCTAAAGCGCTCACCAATGAAAACACTTCATCTACTAAAACAATGGTATTGAACGATAAACACCTCATTGATGATGCATATTATATACAGGCTAACACATGAAACCAGGATATGAATGTTATAAAGGTTTTCTATGGAAAAAATGCTTCACAAAAACTGTGCATTGCGTTTATATTTTGGTTAATCAGCTTTCCTAGGCCTACAGTACGCATCATTAAAAAGGTCTATTGAATTTGGTCTTTTAATATCAGTCTTATGAATTACATTCTGGTGAAAGATTACAAAGTGAAAAAAAAAAACGTTTCTACTTTAGATGTATGTGCAATGACAAATCGATCAAAGTAAGACCAGGAACCTTGATGAGACTACAGGGACGAGAAGGAGAGCTTATCTGTCACACCTGGTGTATGTCAGAGACACACACACACACACACACACACACCTAGACAAAACCACATTTACTACATGGTCGCTGTTTAAAAATGTTTTGTCTTTTGGTCAAATTCATCACATCCTAAAATGCATTGCAACAAAAGAGTCTATGGTTAGAATAGCATCCTAACATGCTACTATTACTATTTCTAGCGTATATGTAAACGGTGCATAGTATGCACAATTTCTGTATGCATGCAACAAACAAACACCGAATACTGTGCGAAATTCTTTATTCAACAATGCAAAGCTCTTGACTTTACCTGAAGTGGAAGTAAACTACTGTTTAAAAGTTTAGGGTTGGAAATACTTTTTAAATGTTTTTGAAAGAAGTCTCTTCTGCTCACCAAGGCTGCATTCATTTGACCAAAAAATACAGTAAAAACAGAAATATTGAAAAATATTTTTACAATTTAAAATAACTGTTTTCTATGTGAATATATTTTAAACTGTAATTTATTCCTGTGACCAAAGCTGAATTTTCAGCATCATTACTCCAGTCTTCAGTGTCACATGATCCTTCAGAAATCAGTATAATAAGCTCTAATTTGATGCTCAACAAACATTTATTATTATTATTTCAGAAAGTATAGATAAAACAATGTTTGCATGTTCTGTACAGTTCAAGATGATTAGATTAGATAATTGTCCCGTTAGCCAAGCAACATCATAACTACAAACTCTGTGCATTTCAGTCAGCATGCGGCCTATGTAGTCAACACACACAAGGCAGCTCACTAGATTCTGGCACTTATATTACACAAGCGCTTGACAAACAACAAAAGGCAGCAGGTCCAACTTTGGCCTTGACGCTACATCAATCAAACCATAAACAATGATTAAAACACAACCACATGTTGGGCAGATCTCGGCTCTATTTCGGGAGTAGGGGGACGGTTGTTTCTCGATGAGGTGCTGGGACGGATGCCCTGATACAACAGAAGGTAAAACGCTTGATTTCGGGGCTCGACGGTCCGGCCCGAGGCCTTCGACTCTCCGTTTCCCAGCGCCGCCTGGAACCAATTACCTCCAGCCATGAAAACTTCCAGCAGTTCTCCTGAGTTTAAAGGCTCCGGGACATGTTACACGGTGAGGCAATTACCCTCCATCAGGAGAGAGGTCTTCTTATGTTCAGAGATATGCTATCGTGTGCCCTGTTTGAAGCCGCGGAGCTTCATTTCGGGTCATTCCTGGTATTAAAGATGACGAACTGTGGAGGAAACTCCTTTTTCAGGAATCGTTTAAACAGTGATTCAATACACTCTAAAAGCGGTTTCATCAAGTCAACAGCTATGCTAGTGTGTACACCAAAAAATGCTGTATTATCCGCAATATAAGCCACTTTTTCAACATTTTTATAGTATTTATAAAAAGGGCAAAGAGTTTATAAGCATATTGTGTAGTTGAGTCAATTGTTTTTTTTTTTGTGATAACGCAATGCACGTGCAAAAACAAGAGAGAACCAACAAAATATTAATAACTGATTGTGTTGTAGTAGTCAATGTGATCTTTTTGTTTTTCTATGCACCTTTTTTCATAGTAAAGTAAATAGTGTAGTATTTTATGTCAAATAATTTTCTCAGATAAATACCGTAACCAAGTTTAGTGTTTCGCTCTTCCCTCATATTTAAAATACTTAAAAGTCTCAAATATGTTCCTAAAATTTTACTGGTTTAATAGAACTTGTAGGGGTTCTTAAAAACAAGCACAAACATAATTTCCAGCCACTACTGTATATCGTGAATCAGCGATGACTAGTTTAAAGTCAAACACACACACACACACCTCGCTGGACATTAATCACCTGACCGCTTACTCCTGTCTGCTTTCTCCCTGATTTTCATTCATTATTGTACAATTATGCCTTGCACCGCTATTGTTGTGTGTCCTACAAATCAGCCATTCATCTCCGGCTTTGCTCATAGTTTCAGATCCGTGGAACGGTTTCCTTGGAAACCCCACTGGATTTCTGTTAGAGGGCTGTTCACCGGGAGAGCCAATTTTCGATAAAGAGGGATTTTGCTCCCTCCTCTCACTGATTTTCCCAAGTCAGCGGCTTGCTTGTGTGTGTGTGTGTGTGTGTGTGTGTGCGCTGGCGCAGCACGGATTCACATCTCGACATAGAGAATGACAGGAGAAAACCGCACTCGCTTTAATTCTTTAACCTGCTCTCTCTCTCTCTCTCGCTCTCAAAGGTGGACAAGTTGACGTAAACCTTTGTTCTTTGTTCAGAAAGGGTCCAGAAGTGAGGTCATGAGAAAGCGGTGGACATCTTAACTTCAATAAAAAGCGTCTGCGGGGACGTCTTTGAACTGACGCTACAGACGATGATCTCAAAACTACAGTAGTGAGAGTTTAATGGACTGACATCACTGCAACTCTCGTCAAACACACACACGTTCAGACAGAAAACAGGCACACTGCAAAATACTTTCAGTACAGATATCAAAAATCTTAAATCAAGACACATTCACTTGAGAAGCATAGTGACTTGTGATATTATAGAGTAACTAATTACCGTAAATGAGTTTATGCTTAAAACAAGAAACATATCTGCCAATTGCGTAAGAAAAAATAATCTTGCTTTCTTTTTGAATTAAGTTTTTGATACAATTTTGACGCATTTATCAGAAAACAAGAGTCATTTTGCTTCTCAAGTATGGCAAATGCATCTTGATTTAAGAATGTTTAAATATTTGTACTTGAAAATGAGAGAAAAACACTGAAGAAGAATTTTTTTTTGCAGTGTAAGAGTGGGAAAAAATAAAAAAAAACAAATAAATGAAATCACAAATGTATTTAACATATTAAGAGCCAAATTTACTATCAGCTTGTGTCTTAACCCATTTAGTGCTTGACAAACACTAAAAAGAAATCGCTTTTATATCTCAACTGTTTCTTCTACACAGCAATGAGATTAAACAGTGCTTTTGGAGGTTTGAGAAAAACACTCCAGAAATATCATGTGTCTAGAGCTTTTACAAAAATGTGCTCAGATTTGCCAGGAATTTGTCTGCGATGAAAAAAATCAATGATCTCAAACTTTACTTAGTTAATAAACATCAATCTGCATTAATTTGACAGCCCTACTGTATGTCAACTGCTGACTCATTGTGTGCATCTGAACTGAAACGTCTGATAAGAACTGCCGCTTTAAACGAGCAACCCCTGACTCTGTCCTCCGGGAAGCTTTAAACACACTCACACTGTCCTGTCCTCGTGAGAAGAGGTGACACGGAAGAAATCGATGTTCGGCAGCGCATCTCTGAGCTGGCCAGTTCAAGTCGAGTGTCCGTGAGAAATGGTGTGGTCGTCTTTTGTGCACTACTGTATATCCATATAAAGTGATATTAGACAGAGACGTGCTGATATGAAGTAATATGATATATTGTGAAAATGAAAATGCATGGCATTTTTTTATTGTGGGCACTTCAAAATACCACGAATAATTCCTTATTATGAATCATTTTAATTTTTAAAATGAAAACAGCACAAATGCAGCTGTAACCCCAGTAACCCCCGTGAACAACCAGAGAGTGCTACTTTCTGTTTCTGAACAGTATTTAAATGGCGCTTTTCCATTACCAGTACCAGCTCGACTCACTTTTCGCTCCGTTTTCCATTGCAGATAGTACCTCCACAATAGTACCTGGTCGCCATAGCGACGCCGCAGGAAACTGCCGTGACGTAATCTTCTACGCGAGTCGCGACACACACTCCTCGTTTGACCACGGCGTATTCTTCCGAGTTGCCATAATAATAGTAGTAATGGGTATATCACGCAATCTCTGGCCAAACTATATAAAAATGGCGGGGTTATTCCGGATACTGCAATGATGACGCAGTGAATAGTGACGATTCTCTCTGACCAATCAGCAGTCTGCCGTGTTTACACGTCACATTTAGCTCGCTCAGAACCTCGCCGGAGGTGATACGAAAAAAAGTACCTAAAAGCAGGTACAGGTACAACTTTTACACAGTGGAAAAGGCGAGTCGAGGCGAGCTGGTACTGTGTAGTGGAAAAGCGCCAAAAGTCTCCCTGTAGTCAATCATTTTATCCCTTAAAACTCATCTTTGATCACCAAAATGACATAATAAACCACAATAAGAATTCTTTATGCCTTAAAATAGCTTGTATGTAACTCTACACCCTTGCCTCATTTAGTATTCGTGGTTCTTTGAATATGCAAATGAGCCCCGCCTCCACTCACTCACTCACTCACTCAGAGATCCACTGGTTGACGATCACACGTTGATCTGATTGGTTACAAGGTCGTTTGTGACGTCAGAAACACCAGCGATTTCACACCGTGTTTTTGAGACTGTCTTTGGTTCACTGCAGTTTTAAGGAGAAAATACTCAGCAATGCTGTCGACTTATGAACTTACACATGGTTTGTCTTAAAGCATATTAAAAACACTCATTAGACATATAAACAACATTAAAAGCTTGATTTTTTACCACAGGGCGACTTTAAATGTTTCAAACAGCCATTCAGATTTGTGTATTCGCTATAGTATATATGTTTACTTCTTTTACACTTAAACATTTTAATCTGGACTAAAACATGTCCTAGATGTTGACTGAAAAAATGCTCGGATTATTTATTGAATAAGTTACTTGCAGATTGAAAAAAAAAGATCATTCTAAAATGATATTATATTAAAATGAGCAAGAACAGTCTGAATTGGCTAAACATGCGTGAGAACCTGTTCTGCACACGAGCATTAGTGAATGAGACTCCCTGTCTACACACGGCCCCTGAAGACCAACAACTGCAAATCTGAGATCTCAGAAAAATGACTCATTGTTTCTCGTCTCTTTCATCTAGACTTGACTCATCTTTGTCTCCTGTAGGTTTTTACAGCTGGACCTTCTCCCTGTTTTTTTTTCTCTGGTTTCTCATTCACAAACACACACACATGGACGTGCTTCTCTGGTCAACAGGATTGTTGAATAAATATACTCGCTCCCCGGTGGAGCGCTGCTCTCCGCAACCTACTGGCAGCCTGTGTGTTTATCTTGGGAGAGCATGAATCATCATCTACATGTTACACACACGCACACACATTCTTGTACATCTATCTTAGCGAGGACATTCATTGACACCCAAACCCTAGCCATCACAACCACCTGACCCCTGACCCTTAACCTAACTAGAACCTGATCCCTAAAACAGCTCTCAGAAAGTGAGGACCGGCCAAAATGTCCTCACTTCAGTCTTTTGTCCACACTCTGCTGGTCTAAAACTCAAACCGGTCCTCACAAAGATAGTTGTACAAGTACACATGCACAAACACATACACACATATAAAAACACACGGACAGAAAGACGCACATGGATACTCACACACGCATACTGTACAGTGTACACACACACGCACAAACAATCGCACAGACACATACTGTACACCCACACATGCACAGACACACACATACATACACACACACGCACAGATGCACACAAGCACATACACACACGCGCACACACACACACAGGCGCAGGTAAGCACGCACACACACACACGTACCGACACGCACACGCGCACACACACAGATGCACACACATGCACGTACTGATGCGCACACACACACATGCGCGCACAGGCATGCATACACACACACACACACACACACACACACACAGACATAATGTTTTAATTATATAAAACATGTATATAAAATATATTCATATATTTCATTAGATGGGACCTAATGGTCAGGAACAATGTTATTTTTTTGGACAAAATACATGACAACATGTAAACACTATAGTACTTGTTAATTATGTGCATAAATTAAAAAAAGCCACAGTAAGGACAGATTTGAGACACACGGCTCAAAACAATGCTAGGACTAAACTTCTAATCTTTGACACCGGCTGCGTCCAATAACGGGACTCCTCATTGGTTGGATGATTAATTGGGAGGTTAATGCTATTGATTGGGAGCCTATCAGGAGCGTCTGGGGAAATCCATCGCATGAGGAAGACGGAGACATGAGGAGGAAGAATGTCCAAATTAACCCGACAAATGAAGACAAAACCAGGAGGAATGACTGGACAAACCAGAATGCTTTCCGTCTAATTAATGACTCACTTCACCAAATTAATTACTCACACATCTATTCATCATATTCTGGGGAATTATTAACCGTTTGGGCTGGAGAAAGCTTTTCCACAAGCTCTAAATTAGAGCCGGTTCAATATGGACTTTAGCCGGATCAATAGAACATCTCCAAACGTAATCCATACAGGAAAAGCTACACAAAGCGCATGTTTTGGGAAGAGGAGAGGAGAGATGAGCTCATTAATAAGCAGTGTGTGAGAGATAGACAGATCAGAGAGATGAAGAACAAAGACCTGCTCTAAATGATCATTTATGAAGACGTGAGCGCATGGACATCACCATGACACCATATAATTGCACACATTGACATTTTAGCACATATATAAACATAAAAATAAACATATTTAAATACAATTTTAATAAATCTAAATAGATCAGTATAATACTGCATATTGAAATATATCATTGCAATTACTTTATTATAATATGTATTATAATAAAAAATATAATATATAAATAAATAAAAAACATAATAAATATAAATTGATGTATGTAACTTAACCAATTAAGGCCCAAGCCATAAACCACTCATAGAAACTGTGTATGTGTATGTATATATGATAATGAGATGCATGTCTCTATAAATGATAATGAGGTGTGTGTATATATATATATAGCCTATATAAAGACTTCAGATGCAAAAAAGTCCATCTGACATGTTTCTTGAATGAGCATTTTTATGTTCTTAATTTGACTCTTATCAGTAGCCATGTTTCCATCCACACATTTTTATCCGAATTAGGTGATATCGAATGAAAAATGCCTTATGGAAACAGTCAAATTCGATTGGATTTCATGAATATCGACTCAAATGAAATACGTTCGGTCTCATCGGATTTTATCTTGATCGATATACAGCTTATGCGATAAACGCTGATGGAAACGTTATTTGCCGAATAAATAATGAATTGCGATTAAGTTTTAGGTCCTTTTATGGTTGCAACACGCCACAAAACGTAGAAGAAGAAGTTTTAGTTCATTTCCGCCCAATATTTCCGCTCTGTTTGCGCACACATGGCGGGTGTCAACAAACAGATGTAAGTGGACAAAGCAAAAACATGCTTCATTCAAAGGTTTTCCGTGTGTCACTGAACCACGATCTCCCAGCGCTGTCGTTCCCACACACACCACAGGCGCCTCCGTTGGCGTCGGGCATTTACGTGCATCTGCATCATCATAGAAATGTGTTGATATCGTCGTTGTTTTCTTATTATATCTTGTTATTACATGGCTTAGTTGGTTGAGTTCTAATGTAGAATGCGGTCTGTTATTTCTTGATAACAGACGCTGCTAACACACCGTTGCCATGAAAAACAGAGCGTTGCCATGGACGCAGTTCAGAGACGCAACGGGCTATTTTCTGTAGCGGATGGAATACAATCGTTTTTAAATCAATAAACTCCTTATTAAATCAATATTTTGTGTTACAAAACAAATTATTGATTTATTTGGTAGGTAGCCATGTAGATAATGTATACCGAGGCGGTTGTTATAGCGAATACAACCCTTCAGGCTAACAACCACCTCGCATATACATTATCCCTTAATATGCCGCTATCAGCTGGCACATAAGTAAGTTACTATTAGGCTACAACTTGTGCAATATTGATCATTTGGTAGATGGCGCGATCCATTTTGTCTAGCAAAACTTTATTCGCAAATGTTTGCTTGAATGTTGTGCGATTCAGTGCGAAAATGAATGGAAACACCTTAAAATGTCTCAAATCAATTCGATATACCAATTTGATCGCAAAACAGCATGTGACGTCATTACGCACAGGTTTTTATTCGCTTTAAAGCCGTTGGATGGAAACACACTTTCACCAGCTTTATTCGCATGAGTTTTTTAACCGAACTTCAGATAATTCGATTGACAATTGGATGGAAACTAGGCTAGTGACATTGTTTAAAATAAGGCATTAAATAACTGACAAATGTCTGATTGCACCTGAAGTCTCGATATAGTCTATAAATATAATATGGACCTGATGGTCTGGAACAAAAACGCATTAGTAGGCCTAATATGTGTACTGCTATATTATACTAAAGACATTTATTATTTTATAAAGTTTCCGTATGACGCTGAAAGTAGCTAATGCTGGGTTTGCAAGAGGTGTTTTGGAGACACTTGAACAGAAATGGATGTTGTCATGCTGGGAACCGAGCGAGAGCGCACACATGATGCAGTCGAATCACTCGCTGACTCCTGAGGGAGCACGACTCTCAGATCTGAATTTACCTCCAGCAAATCATCCTGACAATGATGTAAATAAAACATCTCCAGCGCTATCAGAGAGAGAGAGAGATGACAAACAAGAAAGCCAAGGTGAAGGAGGAATGTGACAGGGAGAGAGGGATGCGATAACGGATAAAAAAGAATGAAAAGCCAGAATCGGCGGAGATGAGAGAGCCCTGGAGGCGGCAGGTTTAAGATGAAGAGATGAATTATTTAAACGGCTTTATTAGCATGTTCTTTAGTCATTTCTCTCCCGTGCTGCGTGCGTTTCCCAAGGGAAAACACTCACCGGAAAACATCCGCAATCTACTGCCACTCACTGGAGAGATCTCCGACAGGCCTCTTCGCCCACACGACGCCCGAAAGCAACTAAACCAGATGATGCACACGTCAACAAAAGAGAGCGTCTTTGTTGCGCGGTTGTCAATAACTCTCCTCAAAGCCCTGGCGTATTCTTCACGCCTGCTAATTACACTGCAGCATTAACGAGGAACCTTGTGGAGATTAACTCGTGAAAGGAATGGAGAAAAGGCCCGTTACGCTGTGATTCACACCTCTGGGCAGGTTTTGGGTTTTGTCTTCATTTTGAGTTTGAGTTTTGAGTTCGCTGGTTTCTCTGGTGGGTTTCTCACGCTCGGCTGTCCATCACACGCGTCCCCGTGACAGTCGGGCCTGACAGCGGGTCGATAAGCATGTATAACGCTCACACCAGACACACACACACACAGATTCCCAGCACACACCTGCTGCTGCTGAATACTAAACACACACATTACAGATCTTCTTCAACTGCAGATGCTGAGCAAAGCAGAAGAGCTGAGCGAGGGAAAACTGCCAAGAAATCTACAGGTCATCTCTCACCTCAAATTCACAAGAGGGGGAAGTTTAAGAAAATATTCTACAGGTGAAACTCCAAAAATTCGAATATCGTGCAAAAGTTTATGTATTTCAGTAATTCTAATTAAAAGGTGAAACTAATTCAGTATATATAACTATATACATATGCGTGATTATACTTTTCAGAGGGCCGACATTTCTGTATTTAAAATCCTTTTTTTTATTGATTTCATGTAATATTCAAATTTTCTGAGATTTTGAATTTGGGGTTTTCATAAGCTGAAAGCCATAATCATCAAAATTATAACTTTTGCATGATATTCTAATTTTTCACCTGTATTTTAAGAAATAAATACTTTACATTGACATTGTTTATATATGTATGTATGGTATGTATGTATGTATGTATGTATGTATGGAATGTATGTATGTATGTATGTATGTATGCATGTATGCATGTATATATGCATGCATGTATGTAATGTATGTATGTATGTATGTATATATTATACACACACACACACACACACACACACACACACACACACACACACACACACACAACAGTATAATAAAATGTAACATTTTATATTTTTAATGTATACACTGCTACTAATTACTACCACTACTACTACTATTATTATTCATATAGTGTAAAAAATAACCTTGCTTTTCTTTTAATTCTGAAATATGATCACAACTTTTATTAAACCGAGAGAATAAAACTAATTTTAAAGAATAACACTCATTTTAATGGCTAAACCATGTGGTTTATTTAGAGAAGTCCCCGCAGAAGAGGAGATACTCTAGAGCCAGAGATCATTAAAATGCTTGTAAAGATATCAAAGGAGATGTCAGGTCAGACTGAGGCGTGTGAAATGAATCACAATCCTGGCATCTCGTATAACAAGATACAACCAAATTAAGAGCCAAATTAGCAAAAACCTTCAGAATACAGGGATATTGCATCTACTTCAAAGGTTGTGACTTCAAACTATTTATAGCTAAAATAAGAAATAACACTGTAAAAGTAAAAAGACTTTACTGAGACGGCAGGTAGATTAGCACATTAGCATATGAGCTGTCAACCTTGAGGTACAGTTGCAGGAAAACAGGTCACATCTAATTAGCTGCTAGCCATGTGTTTCATTAGCAAGTCATTAACCCCTCACCAGGTACAGTGCACGATGTGTTAGCCACACACACTCACAAAAATACACACACACAAACTCTGTTACGAAACAGTGAACAGAGTTCGACATTAGTATGTTGCTAAGCTACTCCACTAGCTTTCACTGGAAGCGTAGCATTGTTAGCCGTTAATTGTTACTCATTTGTTAGTCTGCTATACAACAATTTGACAGTCTGATAATCATAAATGTACATTGCACATACAAATACAGTGCTAATACAGGGCCCATGAATTTTTCCCATAAGCCGTGAATCAAACCAACCAGCCGAGGTAAAATATAACATTAGAAACTTTGATTAAAAACAAATAATTATTTGAAAGACAAAAAACTGCACTCTATACAACATAAATACAACATAAAAAGCTTTCAATGTTGTTTTATATGTCTATGTGGTGTTATTAATATGCTTTAAGACAAATCATGTGTAAATTCATAAGTCAACAGCATTGCTGAGTATTTTCTCCTTAAAACTGCAGTGAACCAAAGACAGTCTCAAAAACACGGTGTGAAATCGCTGCTGTTTCTGACATCACAAACGACCTTGTAACCAATCAGATCAACGTGTGATCGTCAACCAGTGGATCTCTGAGTGAGTGAGTGAGTGAGTGGAGGCGGGGCTCATTTGCATATGCATAGAACTGCGAATACTAAATGAGGTACGGGTGTAGAGTTACATTCAAGATATTTTAAGGCATGAAGAAATTTTTTTTTTTTCAAGGAAACCAAGGTGATCAAAGATGAGTTTTAAGTGATACAATTGTTACTACAGGGGGATTTTAAATGCAAAGTTGGCAGGTTTTGTGTTCAAGCATTCCTATAAATACACTTACATTTAGGGCTTTTGACTTGATATTTCTTTTAAAAAATGGTCTCAAATCAGGTCATTCCCTCTCACGCACTGCTGGGAGCCGATAAAAATCACTTTTTGTGAGATTCTCACTCATAAGTTATAGATTGAAGACACTTACAGCCGTTTCAACACAGATCTGCAGCTTTGGGGAATCTGTGCCCTTTCGAACGCATTTGTACTTTGCAATTACCATCAGCCTGTGTAGTCTGTGTGTAATTAGATCGATGGGTTTGATTTGATTTTTCCGTAAAGGGGAGCGAATCAACAGGAGTTTTTTCCCCAGCGCTCTGATATATTTTCGGCTGCGGTGCTGCATTGCTTTGTCATGAAGACAGTGATGAATGTGGAATGCAAATCCTTTGTTTCCGGGAGGGTAGTTTTCGAGTGTGCAAAAGGGAATCAAAGCGAGGGAAACGCTGTGAAGTTTTCAAGGCTGTTGTCTGGGCCTGATGTAGAGGTCGAATGACTCGACAATGATCGCGCATGATGGCCTCGGAGAAAGACGCGACATGACAGTGCAGAAAAAAACCCTGCTGGGCAAAAACACTATTATTGGAAACAGACACATAAAGACAAAGATCCTCTAAAAGCTTCACCCCAGAGCCGCATCGCTGTCAAGAGCAAATCACAGCGCAAGGCTTGACCCAGCGGTAAAATGTCAGCATGCCCACGTAAATATTTACAGGGTAATGGGACATTGAGCAATCAACGAGACAACAGAAACCCCTCTGAGATCATAATTGCAGACTCTTCTGAGGACGATGGGTCATTCAAAAGACTGCAGGGCTTGTGGTAAACGGGCTATTCAGACCTGAACGAGGATTATTACGCCTGTCGCCACACCTGAGCGCCTCTAAAGGCTGACGTCCAGCTCAGTGCTTTGTTTATACAATGTGTCCTCGAGTTGCTTCAAAGCCTGTTTGAAACCGTGAACCATGAATTCACCAACCAAGTTCATCCTTGCATGTTCAAAAAGCACATTATTTTCCCCATATTCTCCATTGTTGCGGCTCTCTTCCCAGTCTGTCAGTAAACGCTCTGTTTACTTCCTGTCTCTATGAAGCCCCTCCTTCTGAAAAGCACACTGTGCTCTGATTGGTCGGCTGGATCAGTGTGTTGTGATTGGTCGAGCGCTTCGAGTGTGTTTGGGAAATGTCCCGCCGCTACCATAATCACCAGTTTAACACACTACTGACTAACTCAACCAGGCCCCGCCCCTTTATTCTGCGTATGAATTATTTAAATGAGGAATATTGTGACGTGTTCGTTCCAGGAAGAAACTCAAGACTACAATGGAGGCGTTTCAGGAGTTCAGAAACACTGACACTGATATGGAGAATATATTAAATGTATGCAACAATACACGCTTCATACAGTAGTATGTTACAACATTGTTCATTTTAGTGGTATCTGGGATTGTATGTCAAGTACACATCGTTGAAATGAATAGATTTTAACAATAAAATCAATTATTTTGATTATTATTATTATATTGTACAAATCTCAGAATCAAATTTATATTTAAAATATATTTTAATACATTTTTTAATTTAGTAAAATGCTTCAGATTTTTTGCAGAACGATCAGATAAGTCAGCGAGGAGATGTTAAGGATCACGGTTGCTATTCATCACACTAGAATTGAAAGGTCAAGTAGAGTGCATTGCATTGTGGGACACTTTTTGGGGTCGGTAGGTTTTTTGAAAGAAGTTTCTTTTACTCACCAAGGACGCATTTATTTAATCAAAAATCAAGGAAAAATACTGTAATATTGTGAAATAGTATTACAATTAAAAACAACAGTTTTCTTTGATTATTTCTTAATTTATTCCTGTGATCAAAGCTGAATTTCACTATTACCAAAACTGCATCATTACTCCAGTCTTCAGTGTCACATGATCCTTCAGAAATCTTTCTAATATGATGATTTGCTGCTCAAGAAACATTTCTGATCATTATGATCAATGTTAAAAAGTTGTGCTGCTGCTTCATATTTTTGAGGAAACTTTAATAAATAGAAAGTTCAAAAGAACAGCCTTTATTTGGAATAGAATCGTTTGTAACATTACAAATGTCTTTACTGTCACTTACAATAATTTGAATGCGTCCTTGCTGAATAAAAGTATTAATCTCTTCAACTTTTGAAAGATAGTGTATTTTGCATTGCTCATTCCAAGGAAATAAATACAAGTATACATACTGCATATAGCTTTCTGTCAAAAACAGTATGTATATGTAGCATGACATACAGCAATTCCTCACTTACAGATCCATCTCATTTACCCACAAGCCCTGAGAAAACAATCTCTGATATCAGCTCAACCTCAGTCGAACAGGCCGAGGAAACACACCTAATCACATTTCCTTAAAATGCCGGAGAGGAACAAATTGCTTAAGCGGAGTGTAATGAATTGAACAGCAGATGCCAGGCCTCAGTAATGTGCTCAGACAGGCAGCCGTAAAACACAAAATCTTGTTGACAATTTTTTGCAGGAAGCAATTCCTCCTGGCAAGGCGGCGTGAGCGAGGCCTCCCACAATTCCCACATGTAAACAGATGAAAACGAGACGCGAGAACGAAAGACAACACCGCAGCCAGCTGGGCTGACAAGTGTTTGATTTCCCAAAAGAGTCCCGGGACGGCGAGGGTACTTCTCCGTTCACCAACGGCACCGGAGACGGGACTCAGGGAAGACTAATCCAGTTTACTCATCTTTCTACGGATGTCTGATTTCAAAGACACACGTCAGCCCTGGAGTAATCCGTTTCCCATTATATTCTCTTAATATGCATTAACAATAACCATAAACATTTCAATAACCATAACTCTATCAAATAGAACTTAAAACCTCAAATAGAAAAGTTTGCATACTAAGATTACAACAACTGAAATAAAAATAAATTAAAGCTAAATAGAAATAATATTGCAAAATATATAAAAAATAATAGCAGATACAGTATGCATTATGTCAACTTTATATGATTCCACAATGCAATGCAATCTCTTTCTTATTTGACCAAACTGTAAAATTTAAGATCTTTTTTACACTAAATTTGATTTGGTTAAAATGCTATAAAAAAAAAGGAATTAAAATGCATTAGTGCTTTACTAGTAGTCAGTATGCAGTAGAGGTTGCATGACTACAGATTTGTACTTGTTGACTAGTCATCCAGAAAAGCATATGTCTAGTCAACTGTAGGCAGAAGGTCAGTGTTTACCTTATAAATGACTTACTATACGCCACTATACAGTACTGTATGTCACATCAGTGGTTTTTGCAAATGGGAAAACTGACAAATAAAAAGTATCCACCTTATTTTGTAAACACGTAGGTAAGCTGTTTTCTGTGAATGTGTGACACTCTTCAGAGTCATTAGCTGCTATAGGGAAATAAAGTGAACAGTAAAACTCTTTGCGCTACAAGGCCAGTGTGTTTATGATTACGAAAGTACATTAAAATAACATGGTAAGAAAAATACCAGTTTGCAATATCAACTGGCCAGTCACGTATCACGTTAAAATTAACGTGGATATAGTATGCAGTAAGCTAGTACTCCTTCCCGAACACATTTACGAATTGGGTAAAGACTGTTATGTTTTGTGCTCATTCAGATTCACAGTGTAGTGCTTTGACTATGTGGAATGAGGAACTGGATCGTGAAGGTCAGTTCTGAAAAGAAAGAGCGAGAGAGAGAGAGAGAGAGAGAGAGAGAGAGAGAGCATGTGTGTAATCCACACACAGAGATATACCGCCACAAAAGAAAAGGCAAAGTGTAAAAGAAAGCCGAGTCAGCGGCTGCGAGGAGTGTGTTCTCTGGCAGTGTTTCAGCAGGGCTTGCGTAAGAACATTCCCTCAGCCTGAAAAAATGCAAATCCTCCTCTGGGATGCGGCACCATTTTTACAGCGGCGAGCTCCTAAAGAATGAATATCGCAGTCGTGACCTTCCCCACAGTAAGCTGTGGCGCTAGCCGACGAACACACCCGAACGCAGTGAACGTCCTAAATGATCCTTCCATAGGACTCACTTTCAACATCTCGATGTGTATACAGCGCTGACCGCAGCTGTGCTTACTGTACGAGTCTCCTGCTGTAAACAAGAAACACACACTGATGTTTAATCGGCTTGTGTCAGATATTAATGACTAAGTAAATAGTAGTCAGTGGTTCTCAACTGGTTTTGCTTTATTTTTTATATCAGACATTAAGGACTCGACACAATATGAACACTGTTTATAGTCAGTGTTGTTATTGTAACTAAAAGTAAAAATGATTACAAATAATATTAGATGAAGAACTTAAATGGAAATTAGAAGCACTGCCTTGCCAACTAACTCAAATAAAATGGGTTTAAGTTGAAATATTAAAATATTATATATATATATATATATAACAGAGCTAGAAAGAGACAAAGATCACGCTCACAAGAAGACAAATCAGCCGTGAACATGCTGCTGCGACGGAGAAACAAGCCGTTCGAACAGATTTACAACCTGATCGACTGATTGAAAACAGAGACATTTGTCAAAGACATCTAGACTTAAAAGAACTTAAAAAAAACAGTTTAATTGAATTCTATGTTCTCAGTATTTCACTGGCAATCCTCACGTCATATTTCACCTTTAAATAAAAGGAAAAAAAAAGGTATATATATATATATATATTGATTGATTGATTGGCCAAAAATTATGTCCAGATGGGATATTTGTTTTTAATGGCCCTAAATGTTTGAGTAATCCATCAAAACATGAGGAAAATATACATTTATATTTTAAATACGAGGGAAGAACAAAACACTTAACTTAGTTAAGGTATTTATCTGCCAAAATGATTTGGCAAAAGAGGCAAACTACAGCAACAGGTTTTGTTTTATGCACAAGAAAAATGCTATTATTAATATCACATTGATTCTCTCTTGTTTTTGCATGTGTTCATAATTTCTTTGTATGACAGCCTGGCCCAAAAATGATGTCGGCACAATTTGTCATGTTTTATTGCGTTATCATCACAAATAAGACCATTTTCAATTGTCAATTTTCCTAGTCCTTCCCTGACTTTTGGTCACTACCAACAAGGCTTTATTGTCCATGATATATTTATTCTCTTTTAGGGTGAAACATGATCCAGGCGTGAGATTCACCTTCCTAACAATGTTTGAGTTATTTAGACTCATCTCGGCAGTGACACACACACACACTCAGACTCAAACCCACCCCGACATCAGCTCTATTGATCTCTGACATTGACGTGCGAGCGAGCGAGAGAGTGCAGCGCAGACCTCTGGGGAGAAACGCTCATATAATCCATCACCTCCCTCTTCTCTGCTCTCCTCCTGAGGAACAATCACACATCACAGGGTGGAAAAAAGCTACAAATTTTGACTGACTGATAAGTCACTCTGTTTCTGCTGTAGCTTTCATCAATCCCAAGGTGACTCCAGGCCTCCAGGGGGCGTAGTAGAGTCAAACGCAAAACAACAGTGCCCATACACCTCTCAGAGCAAGCTCGATGATATGTAAGTGACATAATGAAAGCATGATTACAGCATGTTTACCAGATACAGTTTCTGCTCTGACAAGAAGCTAATAGAGTAACCTTGGGTGGTTTGTCGTTCCTAAATCAGTGTTCATGAGCAAATCTATTAAGTAAACGATTCAATGACTCCCTCATAAAGACACTCAATTGAACGAATCAGCATTTTTGAATGAATTTATTGAATAAATGACTCCCTCATTCACTATTCCCTACATTACTTCAATAATATTGTCCACTTGAAGGAGATGATGAAAACGAGTGAGTGAATTCAGACACTAATTTGCTTCTTCATGGTCTATATGCTTGCTGAATCATTTGAAACTTAGCAAACTCCAGTAATGATGAAACGATTTATCTGGAACTATGTTAGGTAAACTATGTGTAAATCTCAACTAACTTTAGCTGGACAATAACTTTATTCTAGATCTGCTGTGAAGCCAAAACAATCTCTGTTACTTTAATTTCCTATTATTATCTCTGTAAAGCTGCTTTGAAATAATCTATGTTGTTAAAAGCGCTATATAGATGAAGGTGACTTGACTTGATTATAAACCTTAATTAAACAATTTAACATTCAATTAAAAAGGAATTTATACCTCAGCGTGATCTCATGAAAACGCGTCTCTATAGCACGCATTGTGTTTATCGTGCAATTTATACGCGAAAATTAGTTTTTACTTGCAAATGATACACAGTTTTCGCATGCATTTAATACGCACTTTATTCCGTGTAATGCACACGCACCCAACACCACTAATCCTACCCAATCGTATAATACAAACCTAGAGACGCATTTAGTGCTAGCGGGTTGGTGTGATACTACGCTGTACCCACATTGGACCAGCGGTTTGGAAAATGGATGGATAGATGATTCAGCTGCGGTGCCATCTTCTGGCGAGCACTGATGGGCAGTAATGCGTTAGCAGTAATCTGATAACTTTTTTGAAGTAACGAGTAAAGTAAGGGATTACAATAGCAAAAACAGTAATTAGATTACTGTTACTTCTCCGTAAGCAGGCTGCGTTACTGCGTTAGTTAGTCTCGTGACATGAGTCGTGACTCGTGAGTGACAATGACGTATGACCGCCGCAACGTCAGTGGTAAACACCGACATGTGTAGTGTTGTTGAACAAGAGGCAACAGGGAGCGCGGGAGAGAGCACTGAGCAGAGCTGCCAACTCTCACGCATTGACCGTGAGACACACGCATTTGATTGGTTTCATACGCCACACCCCCCGATTTCTCACGCTGAAGTGTCAACCCGGTCGGTCAAATGACTGAAAGATAAGTTTATCTATAGATCTCCCTGTTGAGCCACTCGTGATTGACTAGTTATACCTCAAATTAGTTAAAATCTCCCGGAATCTACAGCGAGCGTGCATGCGAGACTGTGCTCCAAACCGCGTAGCGCGCGCACGGCAGGGATAGGGAAAGTGAGCGAGAGACCTTGCGTGACCGCTACATGCTGATGCGATATATATCCACTGTTTCACTCCGAAAGAAAACAAGAAAACATAGGGTCAGGGTAGCCATAAAATGAGACTGGACTAACAGCCTAAATGTGGCATGCAACAGCATTTTCTGTTTTGGTAAACTAATTTTTACTCCTCTCTGCACTTTACTGTTAAAAGACGTAAATGTTAATAATTTGGAATACAGTCAGGAGAGACTTTCATTTTATTGCTGTATTTTATTTATATTTATTCGAATGAAGGATTTTACAAAAAAATATTTTTATTTTATATGCTTGAATATGCAGAAATATAAGTTAACAGAAGAAGGACTTCCTTTATTGAATTAAAATATGGTGAAATGTGCGGAAAATAGGTTTAAATGTTCAACAATTTTCTTCAAGTCTGAGACTGTTGCATTTAATTTTATTTTTGCTTGATGCATGCAATGTGCATAAAGTTATAATATTGAAACTAATAAAGTAACTTAGTAAAGTAACTAGTAAAGTAACTAATTACTTTTGAAAATAAGTAATCAGTAAAGTAACTGGATTACTTTCTTGGAGAAGTAATCAGTAACTAATGACTTTTTCCAAGTAACTTGACCAACACTGCTGGCGAGACACGGGATTTTATTCGGCACAGTCCTCACAGTGCATTATGGGTATTCTCTAGTCCTTAGGCATCCATCAGTTGTACACTGGTTATTGCAGTGCATTATGGGATTGAATAAATGCACTCGATAACGTCCACAATGGTTTCGGACACCACTATAAATGGCTCTCCCCTGAAATAGTGCCCTATTTAAGGGTATAGGGGGCGATTTAGGACCTTTGATTCACTCATTCGGTGCTTCTCAAACATAGTGAGGCTGTGTCCTACTTACTCCAGTCTTTCAGAGGCTTGTATCTATAAAAAAGCTACCTATATTTTTAAAAAATGTTTTGATTGCTTTTCCTATCTTGTAAAGACTGTTACCTTCATATGAATTTACTCGTACTGAGAACCAAGTCTATATTTCTATAAGCGAGATGTAACTGTACCAAGTTTAATAAAATATAGAAATCCAGCATCTTTTCTTTGTGGAGTCTCTGCATTGACCCTGACTGAGGCCGAGCGCTGTGAGGAGGAGAGAAACGTGTTTATCGGTGATGAATGGTGATGGAGGATAGGTCTCCATCAGTTCAGGAACGGCTCGACCTCTTCTGCCACGGACACCTTTACACACACACACACACACACGTCACTCTCTCTCTCTCTTGACCTCTTCTGCCATGGACACCTTTACACAGCACACACACGTCACTCTCTCTCTCTCGCCATGGACACCTACAGAGCGTTTGCTACAGGAGTATCTTTACACAGCACACACACACACACACATCACTCTCTCTCTCTCTCTCTCTCTCTCTCTCTCTCTCTAGCCATGGACAACTACATAGCGTTTGCTACAGGAGTATCTTTACACAGCACACACACACACACACACGTCACTCTCTCTCTCTCTCTCTCTAGCCATGGACACCTACAGAGCGTTTGCTACAGGAGTATCTTTAAACAGCACACACACATGCATGCGTGTACACACGCGCCTCTCTCTCTCTCTCTCTCTCTCTCTCTCGCTCTCTCTCTCTCTCTCTCTCTCTCTCTCTCTCTCTCTCGCCATAGACACCTACAGAGCGTTTGCTACAGGAGTATCTTTACACAGCACACACACATGCATGCGTGTAAACACGCGCCTCTCTCTCTCTCTCTCTCTCTCTCTCTCTCTCTCTCGCCATAGACACCTACAGAGCGTTTGATACAGGAGTATCTTTACACAGCACACACACACACATCACTCTCTCTCTCTCTCTCTCTAGCCATGGACACCTACATAGCGTTTGCTACAGGAGTATCTTTAAACAGTACCACACACACACACACACACACACACACACACACACACACACACATCACTCTCTCTCTCTCTCTCTCTCTCTCTCTCTCTCTCTCTCTAGCCATGGACACCTACAGAGCATTTGCTACAGGAGTATCTTTAACACAGCACACACACACACACACACAACTACACAAGCTTCTCTCTCTCTCTCTCTCTCTCTCTCTCTCTCTCTGCCTTCATTAAAATGGAGTTCCTAAAGCTCCCATTCATCTTTCTGACAGGCGTGCCATCGATCGACCTCGGTGCAGGATGCAATTCCAGGCCTTTAAATGACTGTGCGCTTGGTCACTCCAGTCGGACGGCTCTCCGCCAGCCGTATCCCAGCGCTGGCGTGTAGAAGAGGGTCAGTTACTCAAACGACCACGGCTCATTACTGCACGACCACACCGCGGGTCACAGATCTGTGGCGTCGTTGATCTGACGTGCTTGTATGAGCGCATCAATGAGCGGCCATTGACGCTGACCATACACTGACACAAATGCATTCTGGAATCGATTGGAAAGAGGAATCGATTGGATATTTTTCTAGGATATTTACTCCATTTTAGGTTTATAGAGTGTAATAAAGTCCACTAGTGTGCTGGAAATTAATATTGTTGTGGTAACACTTTAAGGTTCATCAGTTAACTACCTTAGTTAACATGAACTAAGAATGAACAATACTTCTACAGCATTTATTAATTAAGGAATTATGGGTATTTTCTCTAGTCATTAGGCATACATCAGTTGTACACTGGTTATTGCGGTGCATTATGGGATTGAATGGTGCACTCGATAACGTCTACAAGTCTACGTTTATTTTATTTTTAGTTATTTTAGTACATCAAGCTATCCATTAATATCTGTTAATAATGTAAAGTGGATGAAATACATTATATAATATATCAATATGACAATAACACATTATTAATAAAAATATATAATAAAATATAAGAGATGCAGGAGACTCCATTAAAGAGGAGAGAAAAAATTCAATATCAGCAAAGCTATTCGTCTGTGACAATGGTGTATTTGTTCTTCTGGTGAGGCCATCATTTTAACAGCCACATGCACACGGTGTATATACAGCATGTGTATGCAGAAAAGAGAGTTGCATGCACATAGACGCACATATAGACCAATAAAAGCTCAGTTACACACAGACACACACACACACACACACACACACACTTAAGGGCCTGTGAGAGCATCACTGATCTCTGGGTTTTCCTCCATAACCAGAGGAATCCTGCCTGAGGCAAATATACAGCATCACAGCTAATAATGACCTTTAAAACACACACACACACACACACACGCATGTCTCTCTCACTGAGTAAACAGACTTTACGAAGTCTATATTGTGCAATAAAATCTAAATGGCAGGTGCTCCAGGCAAAGGTTGTGACAGGAAGAGGAAATAGGATGGAGCTATTTCCCGATCCGTCTTCATCTTCCTGGAATCTCTTTAATCTCTCAATAACACTCAAAAGTCATTATGGCACGCAATATTTGATCCGGATCACAATTCAGCAGCAACAGACCTAATCAAACCTCAATATCCTCTACACACACATATGGCTTTGAGAACCTGTCAATGGCTCCTGAATTTGGCCACGTATAAATTATCTGCTATAAAATTGCATTGTGTAAAATTTCAAAAATACAAAAATCTATTGTCATTTAACTCCTCAAATGTTAATTTTTATGGCCAGGAAGCTAGGAGATTCTGAGGCTATGTTTACACGGAAACGATCAGAAGAGAAAGCGCAAAAGTGGCGTTGCGTTATCACTTTTAGACGAGCGTTATGGGGGGGAAATCTGCGTGCATATGGTGACGCACAAGTGTGTGAAATTGGATGTAGTGTGCACTCCAGACGGCTAGGTGGCGATGTGAAGCACTGCCACACAACAACACCAATATCTGAGAATATTGAATAGAGAATAGAACTGCTGAAAAGACTCTAGTATGTTTATCAGAGCTGCGAGGGCCACTTGGAGGTCTGACATATGGAAATAATCTGAAATGTTGGTTGTTATTTTCCTGTACTGGCGCACGCCTGTGACGTAAACGCGTACGCGACGAGAGCAGATTTGCGTTTTTACCAGTTTTGACCCTTTACACGGGAACGCGACGGTGGAGCGTTGTTAAGATTTCCAATCTGGAGGGTGGTTTCATTTTTTTGTGTTTTTAAGCCCCAAAAACGCCGTTGCCGTGTAAACGAAAGGCACATCTGATAAAATATTTTTACGTTTTCACTCGGAATCGGTCTCGTGTAAACAGGGCCTAATTGTCAAATTTTTTCTTACTACTTTACTAAGCTACATTTTTGTGATTAAAGGGGACCTATATGCCCTTTTTCAAAGTCTTGATGTTGTGTTTGGGCTCTACTAGAACAGGTTTTCCTGCTTGAATGTTGATTATTTTCCCTCATATTCTCCATTGTTGCAGCTCGTCTTTTCCCAGTCTGTCAGTAACGCTCTGTTTACTTCCTGTCTCTATGAAGCCCCTCCTTCTGAAAAACACACTGTGCTCTGATTGGTCGGCTGGATCAGTGTGTTGTGATTGGTCGAGAGCTTCGAGTGTGTTTGGGAAATGTCCCTCCCCTTTCCATAACCGCCTGTTTAACTAACTCAACCAGGCCCCGCCCCTTTATTCTGCGTATTAATTATTTAAATGAGGAATATTGTGACGTGTTCGTTCCCGGAAGAAACTCAAGACTACAATGGAGGCGTTTCAGGAGTTCAGAAACATTGATATAGGGAAGAACTGCCTTTGGAAAGTTGAACTCTTTCTGTGCCATTATAGAAGAAATAAATAAAATTACAAAAATAAAGACAAAAATTTTCCTAAAAGGCTTTCCAAACACTCCTACCATTCCATTGTTTGGCTTAAACTCACGCTATTGGTTGAGTCAGGCGATGACACGTCAGACGGAAAACTGTTTTGAAATGCCACAGAACCACAACGTTTACACTCGGGACGTGAAGTCAGCATGAAAAACCACTCATGACCCGTTTAACTTTATGTTTAGGATATTTAACAAGAAAAAATGGTGAAAAGTATCTCTATATGACAAGTGGTTAAAATACAAGAGGGATTGATGATGTCAGCTGAAAAGGAAAGTCGAAGGAAAGAGGTGGAGCGAGTTATTACATTTTGATGAAATATTAAATATTTAGATATTTTATTCTTTGCAGTAATATGCACCATTGAATCATTCACAATAACACCAGGAATGTGCATGAAAATGCATTTGATTTCATGTTGACTTCATCACTTAAACTTAAAGTCAAGTGCCCTTTATTTTTATAGCACTTGATAACTTAATACAATAGAAGCAGCATCACAGTAACAAAAAGGAAAGTAACAGAATAAATGATGCAAACTTCACTAAAAACAATAAAATAAAGACTCAGTGCGAAGTAAACCATGCATTAGATTTCAATTCCAAACAGAAAATTCATACAGCGCTTTTATTTCCACAATTTTGTATTTGGCGAGGGCCTAATTCTGAGTACTACGATCGCTCTCTCACACACACACACACACACACGCCATCACCGAGAGTGTCCGCTATTTATCCCCACCTGTGAGGAAGATGGAGATTCTCCAACGGTCTGAAATGGAGCATGTCGTCTCTGCACCGGCTGTAATTAAGCGTCTGACAGTGACTGTGCCTCAGTACAGACAGACAGTGGCCTTACCCGCGCACAGAGGACGGGCCCGTCGCATAATGAATGCATTTTAACAAGATGAAACCAAACCAATTACAACTGCTGTCATATTCTGAAGTGCTCTGCTTAATGAATATAAGAACAATATGTTGCCTAAAAGAGATTAAACCGCCGGCCGGCGCTACGCTCGCTGAACCGCTAGCAAGTAACAATTGCAGAACACTTCAAACATCACAAAAGGAGACAGTTTGTGTGTGTGTGTGTGTGTGTGTGTGTGTGTGTGTGTGTGTGTGTGTGTGTGTGTGTGTGTGTGTGGACGAGAAAGGGAGAAATAAAGATTAAAAATTAGAACAAAGATGGAGAAAGAGAGGAAAAAAGACATTCAGATATGTTTGGAATGGAATACTTGCATAATGTGTATATATATATACAAATATATAATCTATACTCAATATTGTCAGCAATTTGTTAAAAAATAGTATGTGAAACACTAAGTTTCAAGCCGATGTATGCGACACTGTGATGACCTCACAGTGATTCAATTGATTAAAAGTGACATTTATAATTCTACAAAAGACTCTATTTTAAATAAATGATGTTCATTTGAACTTTCTATGCATTAATAAAGAATCCTGAGCATCATGGTTTTCACAAAAATATGAAGCCACACAACTGTTTTCAGCATTGATCATAATCAGAATTATAATTTATCATAATCAGATCATTTAATCGTAATCTATTGAGCAGCAAATCATCATATTATACTGATTTCTGAAGGATCATGTGACGCTAAAGACTGGAGAAATGATGCTGAACATTCAGCTTTGCAATAAATTACATTTTTAAATATATTCACATTGAAAACAGTTATTATAAATTGTAATAATATTTCACAATATTACTGTTTTTACTTTATTTTTGATGAAATAAATGCAGCCTGGGTGGGCAAAAACATCAGAAATCGACACCAAATCTTTGAACATTATTTTATGTATTTATAATTTCACATATAGGCTAGTATGTGAAACAGTATGCAACAATAAATGACTCAGACAGTAGTACGCCACATTGTTGTCACATGACCTGATGATGTTGCATGCGAGGACCGTCCAGGTAACGTCTTATATTAACGTCTAGACATTTTTTTAATCTTTCACACTAGCGAAGGTCAAGTTGAGCGCATTGCATTCAGTTTTCCAAACATACTTCCCATTTTGGCATGTCATTTAGGGATTTAATACATTTAATAAATTAGCATAAAGTGCAGAGTAAACACTGCATACTATCGTGTGTGTGTGTGTGTGTGTGTGTGTGTTTATATTACATTGTGAGGACCAAATGTCCCCACAAAGATAGCAATATCTGAAATCCTTGTCCTTGTGGGGAAATTTTTTGGTCCCTATGAGGAAAACAGCGTATAAATCACACTAAGTGATGTTTTTTGGAAATGCAGAAAGTTTTGTGTGATGGGCAGGTTTAGGGGTAGGGTTAGTGTAAGGGGAGAGAATATACAGTTATTACAGTATACAAATCATTATGTCTATGGAGAGTCCCCACAAAGATGTGTATGTGTGTGTGTGTGTGTGTGTGTCTGTGTGTTAGAGAAAGAAGATAGCTGGGTATTTCATGTGCACTTTTATATTTACGTTAAATCTTGACACAACAGAGATGAATTATTGAGCAGAATATAAGTTATGCCATCCATCATGACGTCTCTCCAGCTGCTGTCTGAACGCGAGCTGTTGCCGACGTGTGTTTGCTGTGTTGCACACTGCGTTTAGCGCAACATCATCATAACGCATTACAGAACGAATCCAGCAGAATGCAACCATTACTCCAGTCTTCAGCGTCACATGATCCTGCAGAAATCAGTATAATATGAGGATTTGCTGCTCAAGAAACATTTCTGATTATTATCAGTGTTGAAAACAGTTGTGCTGCCACATATTAATTCATACAGGAGAAACTCGGAAAAATAGAATATCGTGCAAAAGTTATAATTTTGATGATTATGGCTTACAGCTTATGAAAACCCCTAATTCAAAATCTCAGAAAATTAGAATGTTACATGAAATCAATAAAAAAAGGATTTTAAATACAGAAATGTTGGCCCTCTGAAAAGTATAATCATGCATATGTATATAGTTATATATATACTAAATATATTAGTTTCACCCTTTAATTTGAATTACTGAAATACTTTTGCACGATATTCAAATTTTTGGAGTTTCACCTGTATATAGTGATATTTCTGCCAGTGAGAGACTGTAAAAACAGAACATGCATGAGGAACAGCAGAAGATTTCCTCAGGCGAGGCGAGAGACATGTATATATGTAATAAGATGAGCTCATTGCTTTGGATTCCCGGGTAATGGAGCGAGGACTCTGGGAATGTTCCTCTAGCAGTCACACACGTTTACGTTTTCATTCCTAATGCTGTACCGATACAGACTGTAAGCCTCTGAAAGTCCTCCGTCTATATTAATGACTGAATTTAACACTCCTCTGTTGCTTTTAATGATGCGCTGAAGTGTTTTCACTCCATATTGACATAGACAATCTCCGAAGGAGTACTAATGGGAATATCAGGGTAGAAGAAGACACACTCCACACTGTCCTTCAACATTTTCATAAAACATCTCAGATCTTGATAAGTTTTAATGTGAGAAACAAGAACGGAAATGATACTGAGTGTAATATTGCCGTCGTAAATGTATAAATGCGCCAGACACAACGAGAACAGAAGTGAAGCACAGTCTAAAACAGAAGAGAAAGAAAACGACTTAAATTAATACGTCCATTACTTCCACAAATCTACTCAGAATATAGTATACTGTAAGTCATCATTCATAAATGTATGTTTTTATGAAGCTATTTTCATGGTCACCATCCACTATACAGGTGAAACTCGAAAAAATTAGAATATCGTGCAAAAGTTCATGTATTTCAGTAATTCAAATTAAAAGGTGAAACTAATATATTTAGTATATATAACTATATACATATGCATGACTATACTTTTCAGAGGGCCGACATTTCTGTATTTAATTTAATGTAATTTTCTAATTTTCCGAGATTTTGAATTTGGGGTTTTCATAAACTGTAATCCATAATCATCAAAAATATAACTTTTGCACGATATTCTAATTTTTCGAGTTTCACCTGTATGTACATTCAATTCAATTCACATTTATGTGTATAGCGCTTTTTAAAATTCATATCGTTTCAAAGCAGCTTTACAGAAAATGCATGAGTCCACATTACAATGTATAGTGATCAGGGACCTCACTTATAAAACTGTGCGACTCTCAGAAAAAAAGGTACAAAAGCTGTCACTCGGGTGGTACCTCTTGAAAAGGTACACTTTTGTACCTAAAGGGTGCATATTGGTACCTTAATGGTACATATTAGCACCTAAAAGGAACATATTAGTACCTAAAAGGAACAAAAGTGTACCTTTTGAAAAGGTACCGCCCCAGTGACAGCTTTGTACCTTTATTTCTGAGAGTGAGGATCCTTACTAAAAGTGTACGTGCGTCCAAAATTCAAAAATGGCGTACGCAAAAAAATATTCAGACTTATAAAACCGTGCGTACGCCAGAACCTGCGCAGAATTCACTTGATAAATCCCAGTCAGCGGAAGTTTGTGCGCACATGCGTCTCCACCCCGAAATAACCATATATGGAGCTTACAACGCCTAGTTTTACTATGCATATCCTCATCTGCATATCATTTGCATATGATTATTCATCCACGTGATAACATGTTTAACGGTACAAGACATTAGGACAATATGAAATATGGATGTGCCGTCACATTACATTAATAAAAATCATTTAGTAGCCTATATCCTTGCCTTGTTTTTGAATAAATACATCAAATAGTGTGAAATACATTTCAGAGAAAGTTTTTCTCAATCTTTTCCACTGGCCAACTAGTACTTTTAATTGATTTATATTTTTGAATGGAAACAGATAGACCTTGTTGTGCATTATTTGCATGAAAATATGTTCTCAGACAATCTGCTATCATCATGATAAGCAATTATCTCTGTAGTTAAAACATTAAAACACAGCATGCCAGAGGAAAAGTGTTGAAAAGCATTGCATCCACAACAAATATTTATATTTATTGAATATAATTTTTTTTTTTTACTTCTCAGTAGCCTAATGATTTCATGTAGGCTAGTTTAAGTGTTTAACTCCATTAATGAGAATGGCGTATTTATTCATCTAAATGTTTATATCAGAGAAGTAAAACATAGTTTAAATCATTCTTTTATTTATTTAAACTGTTATTGTGAACATGCAGTGTATTTATGATTAGGACTCATAATGAAAATTTACAGTTTTACTTCATCATGCCGTTAGATAGGCTATATATGCGTCAGTTTCACTAACGGCCCAAAGCGCTCGCTTATAATATATAATACAATTAACATCACTATTCCTTAAACAAAAGCACATCCAAAGTTGTGATGTGTAATAGGCTACAGGAATGATCTAGAGATGTTCTGTACGAAGCCTTGATAAGATTAGTGTGTGTTAGTGTGTGTTAGTGCTGATTAGGGGGGATCGTGAGTAATTAGTGTGATGGTCATGAGTGTGTTTACTGCACTACATTAGACAACAGATTTAAGAGGGGGTGCCAGTGCGCCTTACACCAAATCCATCAGCACAGACTCACTTACACCAGATGATCCATCAACACACACGTCTTACAATCACGCACTGACCCGAGAGACACAACACACACGCTTCCTGCAGATTTAACCACAAAATGGAACTTATTTAACATCTAGTCAAGAAAGAAACAGACTAAAGTAATGCAAACGCATCGAGAGCATGAAGTACTTTTGAAATGAGGCTTTTGTGTTACTGTTATGGTATCAAACTCAGTATTGTGTGACATTTACTCACATCAAGCTTGATGTAAATGTGTGAACAGTTTAAAAACCTGCTTAGTAAGATTCCCTGTAAATGAGTGTAGAAGATGACCGTTTATGAGAACACACAATAACAGTCGTGAGGATGCAACTGTATTTGCGTTGCATTACAAATTGCAGGTGAATTTCAAAATGCAACCATGCATTAAATCAACATGTTTCCCACAGTGCTGAAAAACCTGGAAATATCCGGGTAAGTGTGATATCCATTCCTGGAAAAGTCACGCAAGTTAATCAAATCTTAAAAGGTCACGGAAATGCCATTGAAATCGCTTTTGTTAATATAAATTTCACTAGATATATTCAGCCTTTCTTTGGCTAAAAATGTGTGGAGACGAGTTTACGCCGGAGAAGCATTTGCATTCACAGATTTTTACAAAGAGGATTTTTGTGCAGTAAAGTCAACATGAAATCATGGAAATTAAATAAATAAATATAATATAATATATTTCATATATTAATATATTATATATTAAATAAAATATTTCAGATTCATTGTGTTGGGGAAACAAAAACCTGTCAAGAAATTATATACAGCATAACGAAAACAGCAAAAAAGTCTTTTTTAGGACCATTAATATTTTTTTATTAAGTTTTTTATTAACTATTTTACTATGTAACTATTTTACAATAGTTTTTGTGACAATTAAGCAATTTTTTATACAAATTTGCATTACTGTAATAAAAAAAACCCTCTTTCTCATCACTGATAAGAGAAAATTATAATTACATTATTTATTATTATTTAAGATACAATTATGGACAATTTCCTCCAAATTCTCGTTACCATAATTACAAAAAATATATATAATATTTTTTTACTGTAGAATATCTTATTATTATCCATCATATTATGTTTTATAACTTATTTTTGTATTATTCATTACTGAATTTTTACAAATTTCATTTTCTAATGTAATAATAATCATTATTGAGCACAATACAAAAAAACAAATAAAAAAGCACATCCAGATTTATTGTGTTTTGTGTGGGAAAATTTGCTTAATGGTCATTATCAGATTCTGGATCTTATTGTGAATGATTTATGTCATCTAAATCTAATATATATATTAATTTTATCATACCTCTTAAACAGCATTTCTTTTCTGCTGAAGTAGTCAAGGTCGTGTGGGCAGAGAAAATAATATGAACTAATAATATCACAACCTACTTTTCAAAATCAATCTAATTCCGATGGATCAAATCCAGTCCAGTCCTGCATTACTTCCCACTGAATATTCAGTGTTTTTAATGGATGCAGGAATGCGGTCAGGTCCTCGACTGCTTCCTCAAGACTACAGTGAGTAATGAGCACAGATGTGAGGAGGTTTCTGTGCGCACACACACACACACACACACAATCTCCTCACACACTCCATTTCATAAAGGGATATGAATCAGATGATGATAAGGCATTAGCTGTGAATCTCCTGAAGCCTGTCAAAAACATCACTGGGTCATATTTCATCTCAAGATAAACAGAATTATATTTAGCATAATAAAAAGCATAGCATAAAATAATTTTTTTTAACCATGACAATCAAGCACATTTTATTCCAATTGCATTACTGTAATACGAAAACATATTGTTCTCTTTACAGAAAATGACATTACTTATTTTTATTATTTAATATTACAATTGACCCTTCGCAAAGACCCGCCCCCCTGTCGCTATGTCCGACAAGCTACGCCGCTCTCATGTTCTCACACAGTGTAAAACACATCGCGGAGCAGAGAGGAGACTGACAACACGCCGACAGACAGGACAGACCAGGTTACTTTTCGGTTACTTTTGATATTAAACATATTAAACAAAGTCTCACCTTTCAAATTTGGTCATTTTTTTAAAGAAATTTAAACAATAAATACCGTTTTGTGGCTCTTTAATGTGTTGTGACAGATCGCTGTAGAGCATCAGTTAAAGCCGCCCGTGATCCGATCATCTCTTCCTTCTAGTTCATTTATAGCGTCAAATAAACGTGAATGAACATAAGAAGGAATGTTGTTTTATCCGCGGAAAGGCGTCGGTACACTCCGTTTTCCAAGTTCAAATCCTCCCATGTTAATCTACTATCTCTCCTGACTGCTTTGTCGGACAAAATGGCGGATGGCGAAGTATGATTGGTCAGATTACCTGTCAATCAAGCTCCACGCGAAAGGGCCAATTATGCACAATTTCCCACAAATTCTTTTTACGGTAGTTAAAATATAGAATAATTTTTACTGTAATGTCGGGAAAAAATATTTGTATTTTATAATTATATTATTCTTCATATTTTTATTATTATTATTTGTATTTTATGTTTTAATAATTATTATTGAATTGTATTACAAATTGTGTTACAAATTAATATAATAGGAATCATCAATGAAAATAATGGAAAGGTAACAAATAAATAAACGTAAATAAATAATTTAAACACTATAGTAAAATTATATTTTACTATATCATTCTTTATAATTTGTTTTATTATTGAATTTTATTACAAATTGTGTTACAAATTATTATAAAAGGAATCATCACTGAGAATAATTGAAATTACAAAAACAAAAACAGATGTAAATAAAATAAATAAATAATTAAATTAACTGTCAATGCAATTTTTAAAAATAAAATAAATAAAACAAAATTTTACAATATTAATCCTATAGCAAAATAAAATTTTACTATATCACATTATTATCAATAATTTATGTTATTATTAATTATTATTGAATTTTACTACAAAACTTATTACAAATTAATATAAAATACATCAATGAGAATAATGGAAATTACAAAAAAACTAAATATATATAAAAAAAATGTACTGTCACAATTCGAAAAAAATTCAACAAACGTATAAATGTTACTTTTATACGAAACATATAATTTATATTTAATTGAACTATTATTATACCATTTTTTGATTTCAGAAGTATGAAGTTTTCACGAGGTTAGTAGGCCCGTGTGTGAGTGTGTTTTCTCAGCGCCGCTTCAGAGTGTGTAGACGTGGAGCTGAAGGAGACAGGAGTGAGACGGGAGCGTCCACAAACCTGACAGAGACGGGTGAGTCTGAGCCGCGGCTCTGACAAAAACATTCGTCACGTCCTGCGACCTGATAAAACCATCCTGCACACTTTATATCTGTGTGGGGTGAAGATACGGCCACACACACACACACACACACACACACGTACCTCTCTGTCCTTGAGCTTCATGGCCAGCACGAGCTGGTGTCTGTGGTTGCTCAAGGCCTCACGGTAATTCCCCTTGGAGAAGAAGGCCGACCCCAGGTTTCCGTGAGCGCGACATTCACCCGTCTGGTCACCTGAGAGAAACCACAGCTGGGTTACAACAAGCTTTCCATACACACACAGTCACACACACACACACGCAGACACACGACAACAGAGCATCTGAGGAAAAGGTGTTCACAGGCTTCAGGAATGGCAGGAAAACATGGGAGATCACTCAGTGGGGTTCGATAAATGTAGAATTATGTTAGTTTTGTTTGTGTTGTTTGCTTATGTATGTGTGTGTGTGGGTGGGTGTGTGTGTGTGTGTATGTGTGTGTGTGTGTGTGTACGTAGTTTTTGGGTTGAGCGAGTGAGGGAATGAGGGTGTGTATAATGTATTTTTTTGTACATGATGTATATGCCATGTTCATTTTATTTTCTGTCTGTTAGTATGAAACAGTATAAATAAATCAAAAATTGTTCACAAAAAAAAATGGAATGACAGGAAAACTGGTCAAGTTCTCTCCTACAAAAACCTCTTAAAAACACGTTTTGGTAACACTTTACAATAAGGTTTCATTAGTTAACATTAGTCAACATAAACTAAGAATGAATAATACTTCTACAGCATTTATTAATGTTCATTTCAACATTTACTATTACATTATTAAAATCAAAGGTTGTATTTGTTAACATTAGTTAATGCACTGTGAACTAACATGAACACACAATAAATAGCTGTATTTTTATTAACTAATGTTAAAAAAGATTAACTAATACTGTAACAAATGTACTGATCATTGTTAGTTCATGTTAGTTAATACACTAACTAATGTTAACTAATGAACCTTACTGTGAAAGTGTTACCCACGTTTATCTCTCAATATTACTCTTCAGCTCTCAGTCTGTAAATTAAATATTGTTATGGATATGTTATTTGCTTGAAGTTTGTATTTTTGTAAGTGTCTTCTGTATATTACGTTCTGCCCTTGGTGTGTGTGTGTGTGTGTGTGTGTGTGTGTGTGCGTGTGCTTGTGTGTGTGTGTGTGTGTGTGTGTGTGTTGTGCTTTGATGTTTGTTTGGTTCTGTTCCTTAACCTATCTTTGTAAAGCGACCTTGGGTGTTGGAAAGCCACTATATAAATACAAGTTATTATTAAAGTTGGTTGTTTCGCTTCTTTAGCTAGCAGACCAGAAACAAACCAGATAAAAAACCAGCAAGTAAACTGAAAAAATATATATATATATTTTTCAAATTGTAAATAAAACAAGGATTAATGGAGTACGGTTTACTATAAAATACTGTTTCAGACTTTCAAAATTTCACATTTAATTCAATGTTACTTCAATGTTATTTTTTTTGGTGAAATTTAGGCCTACTAGCAATTTCTGAGTAAAAAAAAAACTGTTTCAAATTAAAAAAAAATATTTTTTGGTTTCGAGAGACTTGGCCTTTGCTCAATTTATAGGTGTGTTTTTGCTTTTCAGCGGCTCAAAAACCTTACATTTTGTCTCCTGATAAAATGCTTTTGGAGAAATAAAAACAGACATAAATAGGTTCATTGCTTTGGTCTTGGCAGAAGTTTGAGTTCCAATCAAGACATTTTATTACAGACTTTGGTCTCTCTGAAAACTCGACAAAATTCGACCCTTTTCTGGCTAAACTGGACAAAGCTGGACTGTTTTTTCTGACCAAATTGGACAGATATTTGTTGGTAAATTTGTTGAGTGGTGAATGTCCAGGATCACAGCGAGGACGTCATGGCCGCCGTCTGCATCATCTGCAGATGTTCCTATCAGACTTTCATTCTGTGTGCGAGCGCAATCAGCCGCTCTGACAAGAGGAGCAGAGAGACGTCAGCTGTGTACTAATGTGTTAAAACTGAGAGCTGAACCTCCAACACACACACATTCACAGTTCAGGTGCGTCATGAGAGTGAGAAACACTCCACTCTAAAAGGCTTTCATGCCTTAAAAACCTCACGAGCCGTGACGAGAATATCTATGATCTCAATGTTAGATGTATACTTCACCATATTTACACTGTTCCTGTGCTAAACACACAGAACTAGTGGCATTTTGGGGAAAAAGGCAGAGAGACTTTTAATTAAAAAGTCCCTAATCACTGCGAGACCTTATCAGCGTGAGCTCGGCGAGGTCAAAATAATTAACTTTGTGAGAAGGTACCGAAGCTTCTCGTGCTCAAGGTCACCTGGACGTCCATCAGAGGATGTTCTCGCGGTGCAGACCATAATACACGGATCTCTCAAGAACAGGACGTGATCTCGTCAATATGCCAAATAAGCCCAATTAAACACAATTTAAAGAAACAGTTCACCCCAAAATCATCAATTACTCATCGTCGAAATTTTAAAGTGTGTGAATCAAAGTACAGGTTATTTACATTGATAGATCTTAAAGGCACAGTAGCAATAACAGTTTGTTTCTTACTAAAGGCACGTTCACACCAAGCGGCAACATTCTAATCTGAGAAATGAAGCGGAAGTGCGAAAAACTGCAATACATCTAAACTCCTCTAGGGGCCGGTCCCAATAGGGAGCAAATGTCCATAGACCCCCATGTTAAAATGTCAGTTTTCACAGCATAAATTCATGTTTTTACAGGTTGGTCCCATGGACTTTTATTGTATTTTTCGATAGGTTCTGAGTGCCTGACAACTGTGAGGGGGGTGAATTTTTTTCTAACTCGTTAGTTTAGATCGTATTTAGATATAAAATGTATGACAAATAAGGGCGTGGTTAACTTTGATTGACAGCTGATAACGGGTGGAATTCCTGAAATGTGACGTCTCGGCCATGATCTGACACATCACACCACCTCTGGATCATTTCTGAACCTTTGTATTGAAATATTTCCAAGATGGCGCCGCCCATAAACGGCCTCAAAACCGTTCTTCAGAAAGTCTATGGGTGACGTCACAGATGCTTTGTCCATATTTTTTACAGTCTATGGTTCACACCAAAGACGATAACTATGATAAAGATGTTGTTAATATAAAAATAGCAGAGTTTACACCACAACTATAATGATAACCGCACAGAGAATCGACATTGACAATCACTTCCAGAATTAGATTTTTCTCATTCGTGAGCCAATCAGAAACACTGCTTTAAAATACAATAAAAATACTATTTAAAATATGAATATATTGTAAAGTGTAATTTATTCCTGTGATGCAAAGCTGAATGTTCAGCATCATTACTCCAGTCTTCAGTGTCACATGATCCTTCAGAAATCAGGATAATATGATGATTTGCTGCTTAAGAAACATTTATGATTACTATTAATGTTGAAGCTCAAGAAACATTTCTGATTACTATTAATGTTGAAAAAAAATTTTTTTGAGGAAACAGTAACAATTTTTTTATGATTCCTCAATAGAAAGTTCAAAAGAACAACATTTGAAATAAATAAATATCTTTACTGTCACTTTTGATCAATTTAACGTGTCCTTGTTGGATAAAAATTTTGATTTCTTGTAACAACCAAACAATCGTACTGACCCAACCCTTTTGAACGGTAAAGTGTATATATTGATATAATATAAATATTCGATTATTAAACTTAATAAAAACGTAAATAAACCAATCCTTTAAATGTAAGGATTCATGAAAAATATAAGTATAAAACAAACAAATTCATTTCACATTAATATGTGCCAACATGTGTGAAATGTACAAATAAAATTTGTCTGACACATAAACAAACTGAAATATAAGTTTAAGTTGAAGGTGTACTCAAGGTACTCTTATGGAGCAAATGATGAGACACTCACCTAAAGTTTTGGCCACCTCCAGGTCCTGCTGCATGTACGCGGTGCTCTTCTCCGTGTTCCCCAGGGACCAGTACGCGCTGCTGAGGGCCGAGAACACGGAGCCGCGCAGTTTGAGGCTGCAGGTCCCGATCTTCAGCGCCGCCTCCAGAACCACCACCGAGGCCCCGTGATGAGAGCCGGTCAGGAGCTCTTGACCGATCACGGACACCACCACAAACGGGCTCTTGTCCAGCTTCATCTTCTGCAGCTGCTGGTACGTGGGCTCCAGGGACTCTGCCGAGAGCACAGATTACAGATTCAGGGCAGGAAGTCTATCTAAAGGATTTTACAAGTACTAAACATCATAGTTCAAAACAGCTGAAAACAAGAAAGGGAACTAAATCTGTTCAAATTAGACCATATCCGAAACAACTAGGCTGTTTTTTTTACTAAATCAGACAAAATAAGATAGTTTTTTGTTGGCAAATCAGACAAGATTAGACAGTGTCTGACCAAATCAGACAAGCTGGACTGTTTGTTTCCCAAATTGGACATAACTTGACAGATTGTGTTGGTAAATGGGACAAAATTAGATAATTTCTGACAAAATTTGACATCGCTAAGATTTTTTGCTAAATCTGATTAAATTAGACAGTTTCTGACCAAATAGTTTTTTTTACTAAAGCTGACATAATTAGACAGGTTTTGTTGGTACAAAATTTCTGAACAAAATTTGACATTGCTAAGATTTTTTTGTTGTTGTTGCTAAATCGGACAAAACTGGCCTGTTTTCATTTTTATATAATTTTTTTACTAAATCTACTAAAATCTACTTTTGACTAAAAAAATGTGAAAGTTTTTGTTGGCAAATCAGACAAAATTACACAGTCTCTGACCAAATCAGATAAAACTGGACTGTTTTTAGCTAAACGTAACATAATTAGACAGATTTTGATGGTAAATGGGACAAAAGTAGATCATTTCTGACCAAATTTGAAAGCTAAGCAATTTGGCTTTTTTTTTTTTTTTAATCTGACTAAATTAGACCATTTTTGTTGGCAAATCAGACAAAATTAGTCAGTTTCTGACCAAGTTGGACAAAACTCGGCTGTTTTTATGCTAAATCTAACAACATTAGCCAGTTTTTGTTGGTAAATCCGACAAATATTATTATTAACTGGGGTTCTGACTAAATCTGACATAACTAGGTTGTTTTATTGTTTCTTTTATCCTCACTAATCTGAAAAATGTAGCTGTTTTTGTTGCTAAATCTGATAAAGCTAACATGCACATTTTTAAAGCAGCACCTCATATGGCGAGAGCTTATTTTGTTCTCATTTGTTTACTAAACTTGTATTGAATTTGGATAATATATTTGTATTCAGTTGATTTATACATCACAACAACATCAAACAACAAAAAGTTATTCAGCATGTTAAAAACAAGCTCTTTTACCACACAAACATATTACAAATGACTGTACAGCTAACACAGTGTGTTGAGTGAAACAGCTTTTGTTTGCACAAGCCGAGGTGATTATTCATACGTGTCGTCTCCGCACACTCGACAGACCTTCTTGTAGAAGTTACTCCGTAATATGTTCACCTTAGAAATGCTTATCCGTAAAATAACCCCACGTGTTACTATGCGGTAAGATTTAGCGAGCAGGATAGGAACACAGCATATGTGTAGAGGTGACCGCTACAGGAGGAAGGAGACACAGTTAAAGAGTGAAACGCACACACTGTCATAAATCACCCCGGGCCACAGTCGAGTGTCACCCGCCGCCCCACAGGACCTCCAAAGATCCATTTATATCTGCCGTTCCCTCGTTTCTCTGTACTATATCTGAAGTATATTTCTTACTGTCCTTCTGGGTGTGTTTGAAAGCCAATTCAGTATGTTTCATCTCAATGTGTGAATGTCATAAGTGGTTTCATCTCTTATCATGAACACCGTACTGACCAATCAGCATCCAGGATCACAACTTTCACGGCAAGGTTTTACATGGATGTATTCTTGATTTTGAAATTGAAACGAATTGTCTGTCTGTCTGTCTGTCTATCTGTTGTCCATCCATCTTGATCCAAAATACAGTAAAAATAGTGAAATATTATTACAATTTAAAATAGCGGTTTTCTATGTGAATATATAGTAAAGTGTCATTTATTCCTGTGACCAAAGCTGAATTTTCAGCATCATTACTCCAGTCTTCAGAGTCACGTGATCCTTCAGAAATCAGGATATGATATGATGATTTGCTGCTCAAGGAATATTTATGATTATCATCAATGTTGAAAACAGTCGCTCTGCTTCAGGATTATTTGATAAATAGAAAAAGCATTTACTTGAAAACTTTTGTAATGGTATAAAAGTCTTTACTCTCACTTTTAATCAAATTAATGCATGCATGCTGAATAAAAACCATTAATTTCATAATTGACCATCAAACGGTAGCATATACAGGAATCATTAAATTATGATCAGCTGTATTATGTTTCACACGATAGACCAAGTCTAGTCTAATTCAGCATGAATGAATCTCCACCCAGTAAAAAGACACAGGTTTAATTCCCTCTCGTCGTGTAGCCGACAGGCATGAACGTCCTCTGCCGGCGGCTGCAAACACCGCTGGGTTTGTTGTACGCATTCATATCGCATAATTGCATTCAGCCTGACACTTTTACAAGTTGCATAAATCTGAATGGGGAGAAACTCTCTGGCTTGGGGACGGAAGTGAGACTGTGTGAATCTAGTTAACAGCAGACATGGGCACGATAAACAAGAGCGCAGAAGTGCTTATGCAGGGTTTAATGATGAGCCTCTGGGTGCCTATCTTTCCTTCCTCTCCATGCTTTTCTCTTTCTCTCTGTCGAGAGGCTTTGCCATGTGAAACAGAAGCTTTGACATGTCTGTCTGGCGTCTCGAGGGAAGCAGCTAAATAAAGAAATAATAACAGAGACTGACAACAACACCCACTTGCATTTCATTGTGTTTACTTTCTTTTAGTCTATTTACATTAGCATTCCTCAACTAAGCCGTGTGGATTTCCATATCTGTAATTCGCTGTGCATCCGGAGGAGGTTTAGTATTCCCCGTAGCTCAAAAATACAGGTTTCAGGTAGAAGCTGAGCTAATTCATCTCGCTTTATACCACAGGGACAGGCTAAAAACACATCTAGAAGAGTAGGAACCATCTCTGGATACAGTACAACAATAAATCAAATCAATACTGTCAAATACAATACAAATCAATACAAATCAAAACAAGTGGTTTGCAGATCACTAATGATGGGTCAGTTATAGATAGATAGATTGATAGATAGATAGATAGATAGATAGATAGATAGATAGATAGATAGACGACAGACAGAGACAGATAGATAGATAGATAGATAGATAGACATACAGACAAATAGACAGACAGACGATAGATAGACGACAGACAGACAGATAGAGATAAATAGATAGATAGATAGATAGATAGATAGATAGATAGACGACAGACAGAGACAGATAGAGATAAATAGATAGATAGATAGATAGATAGATAGACGACAGACAGAGACAGATAGATAGATAGATAGATAGATAGACGACAGACAGAGACAGATAGATACGTAGATAGATAGATAGATAGATAGATAGATAGATAGACAGACAGATAGATAGATAGAGACAGATAGATAGATAGAGACAGATAGATAGATAGATAGATGACAGACAGACAGACAGACAGACAGACAGACAGACAGACAGACAGACAGACAGACAGATAGATAGATAGATAGATAGATAGATAGATAGATAGATAGATAGATAGATAGATAGATAGATAGATAGATAGATAGATAGATAGATAGATAGATAGACAGACAGACAGACAGACAGACAGACAGACAGACAGACAGACAGACAGACAGACAGACAGACAGACAGACAGACAGACAGACAGACAGACAGACAGACAGACAGATAGATAGATAGATAGATAGATAGACAACAGACAGACGATAGATAGATAGATAGATAGATAGATAGATAGATAGATAGATAGATAGATAGATAGATAGATAGATAGATAGATAGATAGATAGACAAATCAATGGACAGACAGACAATTCGTTGTGGCCAATAAATTTCAAATTCACACTCATGAAATGAAAGGGTCAATTCTTCAATTTTGAGACTGTATAACCTTGTATAAATGTATAAATCTCAGTTGATTACGGTGTAGTGTTGCACGTCCCAAACTGAAACTAACCAACTCAACAGGCACAAGTCATCCGGCAAGTGCTGAGATTATCCTGAGTGTGATTTCACAATTCTGCAACTTCCCAACACAAACCCAGGAGCGTCTGTTATCCTGCGCCAGCAGCCGAACACAAGCGGCTCAGTTTTCTGCCGCGTCTCACCTCTCGTCTTAGCGGAAGGGCTTTGAACGGCACCTCTGATGGTGTGAAGCCGAGAAGAGAACAATTAAATTAAAGTTAGGTAATCCCACATGCAAATCCTCACACAAGTGCGCTACAAAAGCGATAAAAGGATGAGAGGAAGCGAGCGAGCGTGAGAAAGCGAGTCTCTTGTTATCAGCGAGCCCAGGGGCCGCGAGCGATCACCTCTCTGCCCGGAGCCGATTTGGAGAGACTGTTCAACATAATCTACTCTCTCCGCGGCTCAGCGTGCAGCGTCTGGCACTGAGGGACAACAGGGGGAAGTAAGGGACATAATTAGCAGATAAAACGGCCCCGTTTGGACGTCCTCCCAAAGCAACGGCTGTTTGCATGACCCTGTTTATTCCAAGACTACCATTTGCATCCCGAAAGCGTTTCTCAAATACCTATAGCGGCCGGTCAGAGGATACACAGACACACAGGTGCACATAAATTGTATTGTATTGCGCATATTTTTACTCATTCCTGCAGATTTTGTGCTCAAGCACCAAAGTATGTTCACATAAAGCCGCCTCTCAGTGCTAAATTGAGTGCTAAAAGCTTAAACAGTCAAATACACACAAACTAATGTCAAAATGCCGGTCTTGGCGAGTATTCATGTAAAAACAGTTAGTTATGATTTAAACAAACGTAAACAGTTCAGAAAGAAAACGCACGTGTAACAGTATAATGGATCCGTGCATCAGGTCTTAAAGTTATGAGATAATATTAATAATATCTATATTGTTTTTATATATCCACTGTTGCTTAGTTACCAATGAGCGCGCGCGCGAACTCGACAATCGACTACTGTGGACTTCGACCGAAAACAGGAAGAAAATACAGGTATGTGAGCTGGCTGAATTAACATAATTTTTATTCATATCTTTCACATCTACTGCAGTCAGATTTACTCCTAATAACACCACTCATATGGCTGTGCACTTGTAATAACACATCAAGGACGTTAAGAGGCGAAAAGCAGGTTTAAAACTTGCCCCATTGAAGTCAACAGGGTGCAAATTTTAAAAAGAGGATAACATGGTGTAGGCAACGCCAATTTTTGTCGTTGTTCTCTGTACTGACAGCACTCCAAATTTACAACAAAATGAGCTCAATGTTAAAATTGACCGGAGTTCTCCTTTAATGTCAAGCCCTGAATCTACAGTAGAAGATTCAGTTTATCCAAAAGGATTATACGCACAAGCATCACTTCTAGTCATCTTTTGGCATTTTTAGATTTCAAATAAAACATAATGTGGCCCAATCATGACATTCTCACAAATTATTTGGATGTTTTTTGGAATTTGAGCCAAAAACCAGTCCAAACACACGCCGTACCTCTCAGCGGGGACTTCATGGCGGCCTCCACCATTCCCACCAGCAGCTGCAGGCTCTTGGGGTCCTGGGCCAGTCCCGAGGCGAAGGCGGCCAGGGCGTCCGCATGGCGGCCCAGGTACTGAAGGGCAACACCCTGTCGGAAGTATGCCTGCAGAAAGAAAGCATGTTAGAATTAATATCCACTTCAATGAATCTTGAACAAGCGTTTATGAAAACAACAAAAAAACACATTCTGGATTATATTCATGATGGAGTTGCTCTTTACCAGTGCTGACAACTTCCTCCAAGGCTGCTTAAAGCGCACAAACCTTCTGAATCTGAAGCGTTTTGAACAAAAAACCAAACACTCCAAGCCGACGGTCAGCCATTGACCAACGCTGGGTCTTCGGTGAGCGTCCCGTCGAGCTAGTTTTTGTGGTGTGTTCCAAAGTTTAGATAGATAGTTATTTTCCAGAACAAAGCCGATAAACACAGTGAGCATTTGGAGCCGCTCGATCTTTGACATCGGCTCGGTGTGTCATGGCCTTTTAGTGTGAAACCCATTCAGACAAATGTTTCCTCAAATCATGCATCTTGAAGGAGACGCAACACTTTACAGTACGTTAACTAACATTACCTTATTGAGGAGTGTTACTGAGAGGTGTGTTGTTTAGGGATGCACGATATATCGGCCAGCAAATCGGTATCGGCCGATAAATGTTCATCTTTAATGTTATCATTATCAGCCCAATAGAAAAAAACTGCCTGATATATTAAAGCCGATAAACAATGTATTATTTCCTTCAGATGGTTTTGAATTGCTTTTAGGGATGGGCAACGATTAATCGCGATTAATCGCATCCAAAATAAAAGTTTGTTTACACATAATATATGTGTGTGTAGCGTGTATAATTATTTTGTATATAAAAATTCACACACATGCATGTATTTATTTAAGAAAAATATTTTATTAATATATCAAATATTTATATTTAAATATAATATAAATTATGTATAAATATATATACAGTATCTACATGCAAATATTTCTTAAATATATACATGCATATGTGTGTATTTATATATACAAAATAATTATACACACTACACACACATATGTTATGTGTAAACAAACTTTTATTTTGGATGCGATTAATCGCGATTAATCGTTGCCCATCCCTACTTGAAATATGATTGGAATCAGTTAAAAAAAAGAAAAGTTCAGTGCAACATGTGCAGCGCAAGTATGTCATATCGGCTACATACAATCATAATAATTGTGTGTTTGGGACATGGCTTTTAATGGTGAAACTTGTTTTTTTAATCAGGCTCTCAAAAATTATATAAAAACTGGATATAGATCTATCAGCCAATATATATTGGTTATTAGCTTTCAAATATAAAGTATTATCGGTATTGGGCAAAATGTTCGTATCGGTGCATCCCTAGTTGCACTATTTTCACCTGCTAGACAACAAAAGCAGTTGAAAAAAATACCAAAGACTTGTATTAACTTGCACATTAACTGTTAATCTTTTCCCTGTAAAGATTAACAGTACAGATATGCTAAACAAACACATTTAGGTTGTTTTCGAGCGTGTCTACGCTGTAGGTGCTGGTATGGACATCATACTGTATCTCAGACATGCATGCATTCATGTTTTCAAAGAGACTGCCGTTATTCTGATGGTGCGATGCACAGCAGAGCTCGACTGTATTAAATATCACAGCAGTTCACTTGGCGAAACACATAATGTCCTCTCTATATTCACTGTGTGGAAGATGGTCTGATAAACACCATCATTTTCACTGGCGTTTGACGGTCCGAGCGGCTCAAGAACCTCCGCTGACATACGGCTCATTCACAATTATCATCGCACACAGCCGTTTGTTAGATGGGCCGAGCGTACGGCCCACTTCCAGCAGAGCTGATAACGGTTGGGAGGGGGACCAGAGGAAGATTAAGACATGACATTGAATTTATGAAGGCCCCTATAATTAATTTCACTTTGCTACAGGGAGGCCTTTGATTACAGACTACCTCTTTTTTTTCTGGACATCTTCATTGAAACGAATGGGGATGCATATTGAATTCAACACATTAACCTTTGGTCTAACCGTGTTATTATAGGACGTTGCAGGCCACCATGCTCGGCTCGATATTAATTGCCTCTTTGTGTACGGCTCACTGCGCTGGGATTGGACGCGCTCGGCTCTGTACGTATGAACGTTGAGCGCTTTTAGGTTCCGGCATCAATATCTGCCCGGAGGCAAATGGATTCAGGGGTTTGTTTCAGATGGCTGGATTAAATCCTATTTCGGTAATGCAATTTTAAAACAAATGTGTTTTTCTTTTTAGCGAGAGTGAAACAAATACGTGATTATTCAACAAAAGCAAACAGTGCACTTGCACTCCGTCAGTTTTAAATTAGAATTAAGTTGATTAAATGACAGGCCGGGGTTTGCGTTACGTCTCGCAGCCGAAACAGAAAGCTCTAATTGGTCACTGAATTCCCAGCACAGACGCCGACAGCATCGCTCTCATTCCCACTAACACAACACCCGTCTCTCCACCTCTCATTTCACTTTATTAACTTTATGTATTTAATTTCCAATTACACTCAGAGCTGCCACAATCTGGTCTGAACAAAGCAAGCGTTCAAAAAACAAAACACTGGAACGGAATGATTTAATGAAGTTCAGTTCCAATTACGGATTCTTAAACATCAGTATTCTTGTGCTAATGTGGACAGAATTTCATTAAAACACTCTGATAACGGAATCTACAGCAATAATCTGCCTAAAGTTGCGAGTCCAAAGTCTGAATTAAATGTTAACGCTTAACATATTTATTTTAGCATGGTCCTTTCTGGTTGCACACGACAACAAACATACAGCATGACCATTATAGTCTGATTCACAAACAAATTACTCTTATGAACCATGAATCAGTGAGTTATGACTCACTCCATCACTGAATCAGACAGAGTGGCTTTTAAATTGTGTTAAATTACCAAAAACTATTTTGTTTAGTATATAATTAGGTCGAACTTATTTTCTTCCTCTACAAAAAAAAAAACTGTTAATAGAATTATTAAAGGTGATTCACAATTTTTGCTAATGTTGAAATATTTCTGTTTGTAAGTCTTGTCCAGCCTGACACAGCAACACTCACTAAACCAATGATGTGAGTTTGGGGGCGGGACTATTTGTTTGACCAAACAATGGAAGACAGGAAGTTCAGGAAACCTGTTAGAATCATAATTTTTGGCAATTTCGTTTGGTGATCGCAATTACACACATCTTTAATGAACCAGAATCTTGAAGCGAGAAATATTTAAATTCAATATTTAGTAGTGACACTATATATATACACTCACCGGCCACTTTATTAGGTACCCCATGCTAGTAACGGGTTGGACCCCCTTTTGCCTTCAGAACTGCCTCAATTCTTCGTGGCATAGATTCAACAAGGTGCTGGAAGCATTCCTCAGGGAGTTTGGTCCATATTGACATGATGGCATCACACAGTTGCCGCAGATTTGTCGGCTGCACATCCATGATGCGAATCTCCCGTTCCACCACATCCCAAAGATGCTCTATTGGATTGAGATCTGGTGACTGTGGAGGCCATTTGAGTACAGCGAACTCATTGTCATGTTCAAGAAACCAGTCTGAGATGATTCCAGCTTTATGACATGGCGCATTATCCTGCTGAAAGTAGCCATCAGAAGTTGGGTACATTGTGGTCATAAAGGGATGGACATGGTCAGCAACAATACTCAGCTAGGCTGTGGCGTTGCAACGATGCTCAATTGGTACCAAGGGGCCCAAAGAGTGCCAAGAAAATATTCCCCACACCATGACACCACCACCACCAGCCTGAACCGTTGATACAAGGCAGGATGGATCCATGCTTTCATGTTGTAGACGCCAAATTCTGACCCTACCATCCGAATGTCGCAGCAGAAATCGAGACTCATCAGACCAGGCAACGTTTTTCCAATCTTCTATTGTCCAATTTCGATGAGCTTGTGCAAATTGTAGCCTCAGTTTCCTGTTCTTAGCTGAAAGGAGTGGCACCCGGTGTGGTCTTCTGCTGCTGTAGCCCATCTGCCTCAAAGTTCGACGTACTGTGCGTTCAGAGATGCTCTTCTGCCCACCTTGGTTGTAACGGGTGGTTATTTGAGTCACTGTTGCCCTTCTATCAGCTCGAACCAGTCGTGCCATTCTCCTCTGACCTCTGGCATCAACAAGGCATTTCCGCCCACAGAACTGCCGCTCACTGGATGTTTTTTCTTTTTCGGACCATTCTCTGTAAACCCTAGAGATGGTTGTGCGTGAAAATCCCAGTAGATTAGCAGTTTCTGAAATACTCAGACCAGCCCTTCTGGCACCAACAATCATGCCACGTTCAAAGTCACTCAAATCACCTTTCTTCCCCATACTGATGCTCGGTTTGAACTGCAGGAGATTGTCTTGACCATGTCTACATGCCTAAATGCACTGAGTTGCCGCCATGTGATTGGCTGCTTAGAAATTAAGTGTTAACGAGCAGTTGGACAGGTGTACCTAATAAAGTGGCCGGTGAGTGTATATGACAATAGAAATGTATCCGGTGTGATTCTACACCCATCAGAGGATCCAGATCTCCAGTGAGTGTCAGTCCAGTGTTGTTTCTCTGGGATTCGGTGTGGCACATGGAGACCTGACTGTTCAGATCATACGTGACGTCTGGCTGCGCTGACACCTGACACCGTAAATGTGACGCTCCATCCACAGTCAGTTACATATAATCATAAGCTAGCTATGGACATAACTCTGGGACAACTGTCAAACACCTCTCAGGCGCATGACACTTTGAGCTTCCTTCAGCATTCAGAATGAAGAGCTGCTGCTTTTTTTATTTTCAAGGTTCTAGAGAAATGAGTGACAAAACACAAATGATTCAATCCCACAAAGACCGCCCGCCATGATTCAGACGTTTTCTGAGCACTTCAATTGAAAACTTGAACAGCGGTACGCTTTGCAGCGCATTACAAGGTTTGAACGTGTGCCGAATTAAAATGATTTCCTCACAGTAACCGCAGTGAGTGAAGAGGACTGAGGATATCATATTTTGTATTGCATTTGTTCTATTAATGTGATGTGCAAACTTTCTGTTCTGAATTCAAAGAAAAAAAATATGATATAATTATTTGCATGCATATATTTCTGTGAATTATATAAATTATATATATATAATTGAATATTATATATATAATAAAAATATAATTAATTTTATTATTTATAAATTATTTAGCACTGTAAATGTTCATGACATTTTAGTACATTTTCCTTGCAAATTCTCTCTCATTACAGTAATAAACAAAATAAAGATGTATGATTTACAGTTATGTACAAAACATGTACACAAGTTTTTTTATGCTGATTTACTTTAGTTTTTAGAAATACTGTATTTAGTCTAGTAAAGTAAAAAAAAAAAAAATGCATTGCAGGAATGAGAATCTAATTGAAGACATTAGGAATACCGCAACTGAAAAAAGAAAAAGTCAAGAGTCAAACATCCTGATGGGGATGAAGTGTTAATTGTCATGAAAATTAAAAATGTTTTTGGTTCTAAAGGTTCTCTTTTTTTTTATCCAAAAATAATTGCTTGTTGTTTTCATTTAAATTATGAGCGAAATAAGACCCAAACCGTGCTCTTTTGAAATGTATCCTTGTATCTGTACAACAGTTTTTACACAAGTGCCCTTAACAAGCATCATCCCTATAGGCAGGTACACGTTGCCCCCTGATGGAGTCACTGGCTGCCTAGCAACCCTCGCCTGGCAACGCTCGCCCCCTCCAGTACCTCACCTGCTGTGATTTTGGCTAAAAACACGGAGAAAAAAGTGATGCAGAGATGAAGCAAACGAGGCTGTTTAGGACTAATTACGAAGCCAGACAGTTACCGCTGTGCCACTAATCATCTGACTTACGCAAAGTACAAAGAAAACCAAATAATTATGGGCTGAAAAACTTCATTATGGCACATTTGTGCAGGTATTTAATGACTAACTTGTCCAGTGATGTGCAATATGGCGGTAATGACCCGCCATGTGTGACGGTAATGACCACAAAAGCTACAACAGGGAGGACAACAGCTGCTTTACTGTCCTAATGGACACAAGTACAGCAGATGACACACAAGTCCAAGTCTAGTGACAAAAATAGACTAAAACTTGACCTAGCCTTGGAAAAAAGACCAGGGGTCTCATTTATAAAACTGTGCGTAGGATCCTTACTAAAAGTGTACGTGCGCCCGAAAGGCAAAAATGGCGTACGCAAAAAAATATTCAGATTTATAAAACCGTGCGTACGCCAGAACCTGCGCTGAATTCACTTGATAAATCCCAGTCAGCGGAAGTTTGTGCGCACAAGCGTCTCCTCCCCGAAATAACCATATATGGAGCTTACAACGCCTAGTTTTACTATGCATATCCTCATCTGCATATCATTTGCATATGATTATTCATCCACGTGATAACATGTTTAACGGTACAAGACATTAGGAAAATATGAAATACGGATGTGCCGTCACATTACATTAATACAAATAATTTAGTAGCCTTGTTTTTGAATAAATAAATCAAATAGTATAAAATACATTTCAGAGAAAGATTTTCTCAATCTTTTCCACTGGCCAAATAGTATTTTTAATTGATTTATATTTTTAATGGAAACAGATAGTCCTTATTGTGCATAATTTCCTCGAAAATATTTTCTCAGACAATCTGCTATTATCATGATAAGCAATTATCTCTGTAAAACATTAAAACACAGCATGCTACAGGAAAAGTGTTCAAAAGCATTGCATCCACTACAAATATTTCTATTGATTGAATATAAAAATTTTTTTTGTAACTTCTCAGTAATGATTTCATGTAATTTAAGTGTTTAACTCAATGAAAGACAATGGAATATTTAATCTAAATGTTTATATCACGAGTAAAGCTTGGTTTAAATCATTATTTTATTCATTTAAACTTTTATTGTGAACATGCACTGCATTTATGATTAGGACTCATATGAAGATTTACGGTTTTACTTCATCTGCCGTTAGATAGCCCACATATGCAGCAGTTTCACTAACTAGGCCCAACGCGCTCACTGGCGCAGACATTTAAGAAGGGATGGCTATTTGGTTCAAAGTGAAATAATATTTGTATTATCTTTCTGTATATGTATCATTTTCTTTACATTTTCTGTCTAAAAGTGACCAAAAAGACATTTAACTCCAGCTCACCATTGGTGTCGCCAATTCCCTTTGTCTCCAGAATGTGCGTACGCACGGCTCAAAGTTTGCATAAAGCTGCGCACATTCTCCCGTCAAGTTTGTTTTTTATAGATCACCACCTTTGCGTGGAAACTGGCGTACGTATGTTTCCAGCCCCGTTTTGTGCGTACGCACGCTTTATAAATGAGACCCCAGATGTTTTACTAGATACTCATAATTTAAAGTCACATTCATCTTTAAAAACAAAATAAGTTATAAAATGTAGCCACACTAAAGCTATTTTGATATATTTTTAATAATGCATCTAATGCAATTAATGAACAAGCAATTGCCTGGCAGAAAAATCTTAATCTTAAAACATAAAAATTTTATTTAAATTTTACACTTTACAAATAATTTACTCAGAATCAAATCACAATTATATTGAATGAAAACATAATGACAAATAGCAGCATTTTACAAAACATTTCACAACAAAAGACAGGGACTGGAATAAATCAGTGAATCATTTACATGAATCGTTCTAATAATTGACTAAAATGAATCAAACGATTCACTAAAATGATTCACCAAAATGAATCAGATGCAAGAGTTTAGGAGGTGTTTGATTATTGTCTTGGCTTGCATTGTGTACCAGCAAGACAAAAAAAAAAAAACAACATCAAGTCTTTTGACACATCTTGCCAAACTTAAACTACCGTCACTCAACTAAAAACTAGTTAAGTTCGTAGCATGTTTATTTTTGTCTAGTTACTCCTCAACACTGAAAATCCACAAAACATTTCTGTACATATCAAATGTGACATTCATATCCAACTGCATCTCAGCAGGAGCCCGAAACACATTTACTGTGCAATCACACGCGTTCCATCGATCGACGATCCGCATCAAACTGTGAAGGGATGCGCCGAAAAAAGGTCACACTTCAGGACCGTAATCAATGCACACATTCTGCATTCAGCGCCTGTCACAACTTCCTCATGCTCCACAATGATGCACACAACCCTGCTATTGTAATCACACCTGTCTGTGGAAACATGACTCAAAAATCCACAACTCCTGATGTGGAAATCAAAGCGCTCTGGATTAATCAATCTTCAAACCTGGGGTTTCTGGGTTCATAATGCACAGACTACGGCTGAGCGGAGCTTTGCAGATTAGCAGATGCTTCACTTATTGATTGTTAAATGCATTAATAAAGGGCAGATGGCGGCTATGCCAACACTGCCTGGCTTAAGTGGGGAAGTGCTACAAAAATGCAACTGAATGCATTTACAATGCAACCATCAAAGTGTGTGCGGTGACTGATGCATCACAGACTTTCACATCTGGTGAGAAGTTTCTCAGAGAAGTGCCAACTTTTCAAGCTTGTTTCTCAAGAACTTCAACCTCATGCAGAGTAAAAGCACTGAAGAGCGTCCAGCGTGTCAGTGAAGCAGTAAATGTTGCATGTTAACCTTCTTTTCCTTCACGAACTCCCTTGGGAACGTGACGCAGAATGCATGTCGACCTTCCTTGCGTTACCTTCAGATGGTTCACCTTCAAGATATGCATCATGTAATTGCTCAGAAGAGAAGAGAGTACTGTGGTTAATGGTAAATAATAGGGCTTGGTATTACCATAAATTTCGATTAATTGGGAAATATGATGAAACTCCAAAAATTTGAATATCGTGCAAAAGTTCATGTATTTCAGTAATTCAAATTAAAAGGTGAAACTAATATATTTAGTATATATAACTATATACATATGCATGATCATACTTTTCAGAGGGCCGACATTTCTGTATTTAAAATCCTTTTTTTTATTGATTTCATGTAATATTAAAATGTTCTGAGATTTTCAATTTGAGGTTTTCATAAACTGTAAGCCATAATCATCAAAATTATAACTTGTGCACGATATTCTAATTTTTCGAGTTTCACATATCAGATGCAGTACATTTTTCCAAATTTTTCAACTAATGCTGTAAACTGAACACTGACACTGAAGAACAGTAAAGTATATAATGAATGCGTAAGCATTTTAACAAAATGCTAAATTAGTTACCTGACTAATGAGTTTATGTTCACTGAGTGGCTTTCTGAAGCCGTGACATTGTTTACAAGGTGTTATATTGACGTCTTTCCGAGGTTGAAACACTGAGAAATAGGGATTTCGGAAAACTCAGCTATACTGTATCTTTCAACATAACTTCTGATGTTCATTCATGTTAATTTGACGCTATAACTAGCAGTAAAGCTGAAGAGTTGATCGGTTCACGTGCCGCTTGAACTGAGGCGCTACAATGATCCGTCACGCCGCATTAAAGAGCCACAAAACCACATTTATAGTTCAAATTTTTTAATAAAATGGACAGAATTTGAAATGTGAGACTTTGTTTCATATCAAAAGAAACAGCACAAAGCTTATTGCGATTTATTGGATGGAAAGCGCACTATAATGTTCTGTTTATTCATTAGCTAAAAATGGCATAGACTAAAAGAAAGATTCTTGGGATTTAAGAATTGATTGAAATTGAGAAATCGATATTTTTTTACCCAGCCCTATTAAATCTGCTCCATATGAACTCCTCGTTAAAGAAGCAAAATTCGTTCTCGTTTCATGCTTTCAACAGTATTCGTGGAAATCTTTCTGGGATGCTTTACAGTACTTCTCCCTACAAAGCAACGCATCAGCAGATGTGGTTAAAAATTAATTTTGTATTAAACATAAGTGTGGGAATTAGAAAGACTTTAGAGAGCTACATCAGCAGAGCTATGATATGAGCCGTAACAGATCGGGTGAGATCCGCTGACTTTTATCTTAACTGTGAGCGTCGATGTCGAGGCATTTCAAAGCATGCAGGCATTTCTGTGAAGTCATCGAGCAAATCACGCTGCATATCTCACATACAGTATGGCGTCTCACCTCTCATCCACTTTATTAACCTTAATTAGATTTCATTATAAAACAATCAGCACCAAATCTCATGGAGCCACTCACAGGATTAGCATTTACTCACACTTGCATTAGCATTAGAGCTAGTCAAGCGCTATTGCTCATGCTTGATGTAAAGGATTGAAACAAATTCCCATTTGACACACTATTTATGCAATGAACATGAATTATACTTTTTTTTTAGCACTAAAATTTTTTAGATGCTAAAATTAGCAAAACTGGATCAGGAAGTAATCCAGAACACCCTAGCAACACACTAACAGGCCTCCAGAAAGCAAATCCTAGCAACATTATAGCAACGTGCTAACTATCACTCAGAACACTGTTGAAATCACACAGAAACATACTAACAACAACCTAAAACACCCTGGTAACCCCATAGCAATGTCTAAACAACCATCCACAACACCTTAGCAACCCCATAGCAACGCCTTAATAACCTAGAAGAACCTAGTAACATCAAAGCAGCGTGCTATCACTCAGAACACAGTTGAAATCACACAGAAACATATTAACAACCACACAGAACACCCTAGCAACTACACATAAACATCAACAACCATACAGAACACCCTAGCAACTAGACACAAACATCAACAACCACACAGAACACCCTAGCAACTACACATAAACATCAACAACCATACAGAACACCCTAGCAACTACACATAAACATCAACCACACAGAACACCCTAGCAACTACACATAAAAATCAACAACCACACAGAACACCCTAGCAACTACACATAAACATCAACAACCACACAGAACACCCTAGCAACTATACATAAACATCAACAACCATACAGAACACCCTAGCAACTACACATAAACATCAACCATACAGAACACCCTAGCAACTACACATAAAAATCAACAACCACACAGAACACCTTAGCAACTACACATAAACATCAACAGCCACACAGAACACCCTAGCAACTACACATAAACATCAACAACCATACAGAACACCCAAGCAACTACACATAAACATCAACAACCATACAGAACACCCTAGCAACTACACAGAAACATCAACAATCATACAGAACACAATAGCAAACACACATAAACATCAACAACCATACAGAACACCCTAGCAACTACACATAAACATCAACAACCATACAGAACACCCTAGCAACTACACATAAACATCAACAACCATACAGAACACCCTAGCAACTACACAAAAACATTAACAACCATACAGAACACCCTAGCAACTACACAGAAACATCAACAATCATACAGAACACAATAGCAAACACACATAAACATCAACAACCATACAGAACACCCTAGCAACTACACATAAACATCAACAACCACACAGAACACCCTAGCAACTACACATAAACATCAACAACCATACAGAACACCCTAGCAACTACACATAAACATCAACAACCATACAGAACACAATAGCAAACACACAAAAACATCAACAACCACACAGAACACAATAGCAAACACACAAAAACATCAACAACCACACAGAACACCCTAGCAACACCATATCAATGTATTAACCTTCCAGAACACCCTAGCAACTACACAAAAACATTAACAACCATACAGAACACCCTAACAAATAGACAGAAACATCAACAATCATACAGAACACCATAGCATTGTATTTACCTTACAGAACGCCCTGGCAACACCATAGCAATGTATTGACCTTTCAGAACACCCTTGCAACTACACAGAAACATCAACACCCTAGCAACACCAAAGCATTGTAGAAGAACCGCTCTTAGCATTGTAGCAAATATAAAAATCTAGTAATTTGTTTGCTAAGATGATGAGGTCTCTTTCTAAATGTGGAATATTACCTAAGCCATAATTTACTCACATTCACTACATATAAGGAGTTACGAACCCAAAGCACATGGACAACATGGCCGCCTGTGAGATGATTACAAACACAGAACGCTAAACTGAACTTGAGTGACACTGAGAAACAGGAAACCGAGGGACACTAAAATAGCAGATGTTTAGCTTGTACGTCAACTAACACGTAAACAACCGATCTGGACGAGAGGAAAAAATGCTGCTAGATGAGAGAGAACTGGGACAAGATTTTATATTCGCCCCTCATGGCTGGTTATTGTCCAGCAGCTCTGTTTCCAGCTAGCCTGGAATGCTCTCGCTCAGATCTCCCATGCGATTACCAGACAAATGAAGCCTAATTTGCAACACATGCAGTGGTATAAATATAGAACCGCTAATTTAACTAAGTTCTCCGCAGACTAGGTTTTAGCAAGTCAATTGAATTGGTGTTATTTACTGGGATGACATTTGTCTGGCATGTAAAGCGTTCCCAAGGGTCGACCCAGTTTTCCCTACTTCCAGTCTTTTAAAAGTGCAATCTGTAAGAGTTGTCATTACTCATTAGCCACAGGCTGAAAGAGGAACAGCAGCAACGGGCACCTTCAGGTAAAGATCAAAATAGTCGTCATTTATTGTCATTTATTACACGTTCCTGTTCTTATTGCCAAGGATGTAACAGTGCTCATTATTCCAACAGAAAAGAAATGCAACTTGTTTTTACACAATCTGTCATATAAAGAAACTTTTCACAGATGAAATACAAATAATAATAATAATAATAATAAATAAATAAATATCATTAGTCTCACAATTAATATTTAAATGTATTACTTTTTATTGATTTAATAATAATAACAACAATAACTAATAATCATTAAAAGCAATATTTATTATTTTAATACCACCACCAATACTACCACTACTAATAAAGTATAATTTAATTCATTAAAATGATAAAAAGTAATATCTATTAAAGTATGTTTATAGCTATAGAATATTAATAACATCACTAAAAGCAATATCTATTATTTAAATATTTTTAATTACTACCGGTATTATATTTTTAATACTAATCCTATTGATAATAATACAATTTATAATATAATTATTTTAAATGATCAATTTTTTTTTATTATTTAAAGTAATTTTTATTATTGGTCTATTTTATTGCTATAAAACATTACTATTAATAATATGCTTAAAATTATTATTTATAAAATTCCGAATTTGGTTAAAAATTAATAAAAATAATTTTAAGAAATTACAAAAAAATTTATAATTTATAAACAATAATTTAATAGTTTGATTTAAAAATTGGTTTCAAATATTGGTTATTGGACACAAAATCAGCTGTATCGATCATAAAAAAACACACACTGGCCAATCTCTACACACAACTGGCTCTCTACACACTCCATTTACATTTCTGATCTGATCTGGTTAAAGGTAGCCAGTTTTTAGAGTCCACCTGCAGTGAGATTAAGACACGACAAAGCAAACAACAAACCTTAATTGAAACTGCCGTCACCAACTGTTCATAGCATGAAGGCACAGCCTAAAATAACAGGCCTAATCTGCATGAATATTAATCTGGATTCCTGTGGGAAGCTAATCAAACGTCATTAATCTGCTCATGGTTGCTTTTGCAAGCATTTTAAAGGAGACAAATGAGTGTGCTTTCATGCCAGCTGGAGACTACTTGTCACCTGACCCGGTCCAGGACTGAGGCCCGAGACGCACGTCATGCGGTGTCAGTATCCCGCTTGCTGGAAAGGGGAAAAGCACCTGGGAATGTGACCTCAGCATGTGTGAGGAGTGTGTTTTCCATACAACGACATAACTCGCTGCTTAACTACCACAGTACGATGCATCGTTGAAGAAATCAACTAGCTAGTCACGACTGTTTCCCAAAACCGTACCGTCACAAATTGGAAGTTCAACCACGTTGGTTACTGATGTCAGGCAGGCGGTGGAGAAATAACTTCTTTTAATGAAACTGTTTGAGATTGAATTAACGCTTGATGTTTTGCAATAAATTACAGACATGGCATCTGAGGACTATTTCTCATTTTTCTCAGTTATTTAGCTTTATTTCCAGATACAATCATAGGCTCGCTCTTGCGTACTAGAGCACGTTCGCACATGCACACTCTTCAAAAACGACGCTTTAAATCTCTAGTCAAACTAAAAGACATAAATGACATTTGTATGTATTCTAAATAAAAGATATAGATTGCACTGAATGTAAGCTTGCTTATTTGGCTCAAGATAAGGATTTATTGAGTCCACATGTCATGCAAACAAAAAACTGCTTCCAACCACAGATCGAGATCTGTCGTTCCAAACACACAACTTTGCAACGCAGTTTGCGAATGTTTGCTGGAACGATGGTTTCGGGAAACACAGACTCGTTGAACTGCTGATTACGATGGAACTCGCGACCATAGTTGGCTAACGATGCTTTTGGGTAACGCACCCCTGGATGGGCGGCACTATCATGGTACCAATAGCATCCAGCAAGCCGTCCCCTGCGGACTGAAGTGCACTGGAGTAGGAAATTGAGGCCGCTGCAAGTTCAGCTTTCTTCCGAAACAGCCCTATTTCACACGATGAGGGGTTTAGGCAATTACTTGTGACAATGGCTGGCATGGCAACTGGGAGAAAGATTGATCTAGACACGAAACAACTGTGTTTGCTTTATTAAAAGTAATTCATCACTCAGCTCGTGTGTAATGGTGCTAAAGGAATGTGTGCGTACGGACATACACATGCTTGACATCAGGACATCAGGGAATCGGACGCACACAAACACACATCTAAAGCTCTGCCGGGTGTTAAAGGAAAACCATCGGAGTGTGCTAGGATCTCAGTCCTAAACTTCCTCGAATTCCACTTGAATTTCCACCATCTGCCAGCATTCAAGCACTCTCAAGTTCACTGCGGCACTCTGGGAAATACGCAATTAATCAGACTCTGAGTAGATATTGGTGCCGCAAGGCTGTGAAACCTGCGCTTTCATAGTTCATTAGACTTAAAGGGTGTGTTATGTGTTCGTCTTAAAATTCCTGAGGAGAAATAAAACGTATACAAATTATTCAATAGTTTAGAGCTTAAAATAAATGCGGGTAATTAATCAGATCATTTGGACTTGGAAGAATTTGATGAGAAGTTCATGTTGAGATATTGTGTTTGCAGGTTGGGAATCTGAACACAATCTCTCACGTGAAACTTATCTTAGATGCAAAAGTCTCAATTTGTTTCCCATTGAATTTCATTGTTCCCCATTCCATCTCATCAAAAACAGAGAAACAATTTGAGACAATTTTTAGATCTCATTAACTTGTCTAAACTGCATTGCTGTTTATGTGTTTTGTAAAATTGTGAAATTCTTGAGATTCATGAGATTACTGAGATTACAAATGTGTCAATTTGTTCTGCATTCAATCTCATTGCTTTATCCAAGAAACAACATCGACTGCGAATCTGAGAACAATGACAATTTTTAGATTAGCTGTGCATTTAATTGCATTGCTTTTTACGAGTATTGGCAAATTTGAGCAAAATTTAGATATCTAATGAAATTCTACATGAGACATATAATGAGACTTTTTAGCAGGAGGATAATCTGACTTCAACAAAAGTGTCCGTTTGTTCTGCATTCAATCTCATTGCATTATACGAGGAACAACTGAGATCTCATTAGTGCATTTGTGTCCTGTGGGCAGCAGAAACTAATAGGCATGCACTACGTATGTTTAACACAAATGAGTGCCATACGGATGGATGGAGGCCGGGAATGCTGGCGCTAATGGAGTCCAGGGCTGGACTTCCTAGTGCCGTGTCACCTTGCTCCGGGACAACCCGCTAAGCTGTTGGCACTAATGGTCGCGTGAAGGGCGGGATGAATAGAGAGAGCAAGGATGCGTGCGGAGAGACAGTGCTGGCAGGTACATACATAATTGCGATGTGAGATGCATAAGAGAAGTGAGCGCTGGGGGCCGAGATCCAGCGCTGCGTTTAGCAGAGAGAAGCTGATGAAGGTCACCAGCTGTGGGAGTCATAGAAGACAAACCCATCGCGCTCCCAGCCCTCTCCATCTGCGTGATGGGCACTGATCTACCACCACTGCCAGCGAAGAAGACATTTTAAAGGCTTTGACGCTCATTAGGGGCGCGTTTACAGTCACTACAATACACAGACTCTTAGGCTATGTTTACACGGAAACGATCTGAAGAGAAAACGCAAAAGTGCCGTTGCGTTATCACTTTTTATTCTGCGTTTAGACAAGCGTTATGGGGCGGAAATCTGCGTGCATATGGTGACGCAAAAGTGTGTGAACTTTGATGTAGTGTGCACTCCAGACGGCTAGATGGCGATGTGAAGCACTGCCACACAACGCCTGCGTACATACTAATACTCTCTGTAGTAATACTATCAGTAATACTATCTGATAATATTTCTATTTTCTATTTCTATTGGTCTCTATCTGAGAATGTTTTTTTTATAAGACTCAGAGCTGCTAGAGCAACTTGAAGGTCCGACGTATGGAAATAATCCGACATGTTGGTTGTTATTTTCCTGTACTGGCGCACGCCTGTGACGTAAACGCGTACGCGACGAGAGCAGATTTGCGTTTTTACCATTTAGACGGGAACGCGATGGTGGAGCGTTTTTAAGATTTCCACTCTGGAGGGGGGTTTCACTTTTTTGTGTTTTTAAGCCCCAAAAACGCCGTCGTCGTCTAAACGAAAGGCACATCTGATCAAATATTTTTATGTTTTCAACCGTGAGCGTTCTCGTGTAAACAGGGCCTAGTTTCGGTATAAAAATGCATCTGTTTTTTGGCTTGCTCTATTTATGGGAGGACTCAATTCAAATCAGCAAATGTTTGACTTTGTCGTCTTTGGCCTTTTGGCTTGCTTAGTTGGGGACATTTAATATTCAACAATATTATTTCCCTGCATTATATGAGAAATGAACTGAGCTGGACGATGACAGCACTGTTTTCTCCAGAGCGGCTAAATATATACTGTATATATAAATAAATGAACTAAATTAATAACTTAAGCTGGACTATGAAGCTATTATCTTCTAGGTTTGCTGTACAGCAGAAACAATCTTTGTTGAATTGATTTCATCTCTGTAAAGCTGCTTTAAAACAATGTAAAAAGCACAATATAAATGAAGGAGACTTAACTTTGTTTGTCCATTATGGGTCAATTGTATGCAATTGTGTTTGAAATCTCCAGACAGAGTGAAACTCCTGTGTGATGGCCTCTGGTCCTCTCACCGAACCCGTGATTAACACAAACACATCTGCATTAGAAACGATCCCACTCAGATGTCGTACCAAAAAGCATAAGTACTCTTATGATGATGTACCTGAAGCAAAATAATAACCCTCTTGATGTGAGGGTTTTATCTAAGCAAAAAAATGCCTCGTCTGCAGAATAACTCAAAAGCGCAGCACGTCAGGAGCCTCCCTTTCAGAGGCAGATGACAGATACAGATAGCACGGCTTAGACGGCACCATTAACGCTCGTGTGATTCAGACCGCCGGCCTCCAGGCTGACAAGAACTTCATTCAAAGAGTCTTTGTGGCTGAAGCGCAGATGAGAAGCGAGCGCTAGCATGCTGACAACACAGCGGGTTCTGCTGATGTCAGCACGGAAACCGCTTCCACTGACGGTAATGAAACTCTGAGGTTTTGCACAGCGCTCTCTTCCTGTCGTTATGCATGCAGAGCGGACCGTCAGATCCTAATTATTGCAGTGCTCGAGGTAGGAGCCTGATAACGCTTCGCTCCCTAATTGAAATCAAACCAACCCTCTAGGGAGCGCTGATGAGAGATCATCGGGGGTGCCGGTGCGCTGCGTGCCCAGCCTGACATTAGCACCGACTCTCAGACAAACTTCAAACACTGACTGGCAGGAATCGGGAATTTAACCGGATAATATTAGGGAGCATCACTTAACTTTTAACTTCTGTGCTATCACTATTTCTTATATCTCTCCTTGGTGTGGCTTGTACGGTATTTGAAACTTTGCACTTCTCATGCTGTTGCCTCCTCAACTATGCTTTTTCTGAGATTATCTTTCATGTAGTGTGTATTTTAGTGCCTTGTGAATATAAAAGGTCTGCAAAGTTTCAAAGACCAAAGTGCAGATAAATGGAGTTATTGTCTGGGAAAAGAAACGATTCTGAACTGTGCCTAAAAGAGTCGTTAGTCATTTCTAAAGTCTCACTTCCTGCTCAAACCTACGTAGGTTTGTAACACATTTACGGGGGCCCTCAAACACTAGTTGTAGCTGAGACTGGAAGAGTTTAGACCAATCTGAGACCAATCAGAGCAGAGTAGACCAATCACAACCGACTGGGCCATCTGACCAATCAGAGCAGAGCAGACCAATCACAACAGACTGGGCCATCTGACCAATCAGAGTAGAGCCGACCAATCATAACAGACTGGGCCATCTGACCAATCAGAGCAGAGTAGACCAATCACACCAGACTGGGCCATCTGACCAATCACAACTGACTGGGCCATCTGACCAATCAGAGCAGAGTAGACCAATCACAACCGACTGGGCCATCTGACCAATTAGAGCACAGTAAGCCAATCACAACAGACTGGGCCATCTGACCAATCAGAACAGAGTAGACCAATCACAACAGACTGGGTCATCTGACCAATCAGAGCAGAGTAGACCAATCACAACAGACTGGGTCATCTGACCAATCAGAGCAGAGTAGACCAATCACAACAGACTGGGCCATCTGACCAATCAGAGCAGAGTAGACCAATCACAACTGACTGGGCCATCTGACCAATCAGAGCAGAGTAGACCAATCACAACAGACTGGGCCATCTGACCAATCAGAGCAGAGTAAACCAATCACAACAGACTGGGTCATCTGACCAATCAGAGCAGAGTAAACCAATCACAACTGACTGGGCCATCTGACCAATCACAACTGACTGGGCCATCTGACCAATCAGAGCAGAGTAAACCAATCACAACTGACTGGGCCATCTGACCAATCAGAGCAGAGTAAACCAATCACAACAGACTGGGCCATCTGACCAATCAGAGCAGGTTCTCAGAAAAGGAGGAGTTTAGAAAGACTGAATGTTTTATCAAACCGTTTCAGACACTGAGAGAAAAGAGCTGATGCTACAATGAATATAATGAGAAAATGAAAGTCTTTTGACCTTGGATGCATGTAACCCTGTTGTAGGAGCCTTTAAAATAGCATAGGTGCACTTTAAGAAGAATCACTTGTTGCATTGTAAGTTTTATTTTGGATAAAAGCAGCGGTGTTATAGTTCTTTTAGAAAGAGTTCAGGTGTCGTGAGGTCACGTCTGGATTCGGCTGGAACTTTATTAAATGCCGTTTAGTCGCCCAGTCAGGCTGATAATCCACTTTCAGTGGCAATGAGGACCTGATAAAGACCCATCGGGACACACACCTAGCCTACATACAGAAAAGAGGAGCAGACTTTATGATTTAACAGCATTAGCGACTAACCTATCACCCAACTGGCGCCGGTACACTGAGGATGGTGACGGCTTTTAGAGTAAATCAAACAAGCAAATGGGTCACATGGTCAGTTTCTTTGGCACATCATCATGCGATATGAACATCAGCCAAATCCAGAGATGACTTCTCCAATACTACGGTCAATGTGATGTCACGAGAGCATAAATCATAATCAGCATTTATTGCCATTATAAAGACAACATAAATCCGCCGAACAAGCTGTAATTTTCTTTTTATGTCCATTATTTGAGTGTTTTAAAGCCATTAACGACACATACAGTTCCAGAGAGAGCACATCATCTGGAAAGCATTGCCCATTTAAAAGAGTTTCTAAACACTAAATGCAGAATGTTGTTCTAAGGTGCAAAACTGAACGTTTCTGCATGCATCTTTTATTTGCAAGTCTGCATGAAGGACAGTGTACTGACTGTGAAAAGTAGAGTAGAGTGAAAGCTGGAGCTTCTCCTTTAACAAGCTTTATAAAAGTGTCACAGGAAGAAGAGAATGACCTTTACGTGTCCCTCACCTGACACATTTCTCACTAATTCTCCTCATCGGAAAGACAAAAGCTCACCGAGCGGCCAGAAAACACGCTGAACGTGTATTGACGTTCTGCAGGGGGACTTCAGATTAATTACAGCGCCCAGCTGGACACGCGAGCCGAGCGAGACATCAGCTTTCCGAACCATCACAGGCTGAAGATCACGTCGAAAATGGGCTTTTCCTTCTATTTACGCTTGTAATGTACATGCTCATTAACTGCGACGACCGAATCAAATGTTCCTCTGAAGTCGAGCTACACACACACACACACACACACACACACACACACACACAGAATCTCTGGCTGAAACAAAAACATGGGTTGATGGGATGATAGTCTTGGGTCTCACTGACAGCCTCCAGTTCATTTACAATGGAGGAATTTGCAGCAATTAGACGAGGCCTTTCAGACGCTCCAGCCAATCAGAAGACGCCTGAAATGTCACACTACCATCAGCCGCAATTACTGAATCTCCCTCAAGGATAAGAAATCCACCTCTGCAGCACAAGAAATAAAAAGAAGCTGAATTTATAATGTCACCGGGGAGACATAACCAACTTGACTAAACACGGCCATGTCAAATGCAATGCCGTTTCCTTTATTTACATTGACTCATTTCAGGGATTTACATTCAAATGCATTGAGTTTTTATGCAAGAAGTGATGCGGACGTATCTGCTATTTCAGGGATGCTTGTGTAGACTAAACCGCGCTTACGTAGAGGGAGATACTGCGACGGATGCGGTTTAACGTGGAAGAGGATCATTCACCATGTGGAAGCGTTTGCTGACTGGCTGGAAAAGCTAGAGGAATGAGCCGTCTAGAAAGTGATCGCGCAGAGCGGAGGGTAATGCAGTAATACCTGACCAACTCAACACAAACACAAGCTTGTCCACAGTTAGCCTGGGAAATATACGCATTTAAAACAAGAGTATAGAATTAAAATTACAAATAGAGGCGTATATATTTTGTTAAGTAACATGCTGTCTAGAACACCTTCGCTGCTCCTAATAGCAAGTAGCATATCTTGGTTTTGCCAGAATAGTAATGTAAACAAATTCTGATAGGAAAAATAAAATAAAATAATAAAAAATACAGTAAGGTTAACAATTATAAAGATACATATGTGAAAATAAATAAATAAATTAAAATTAAATTAAAATAAAATACATAAAATGGCAGACCGTGATGTAAACAAATACAAATATAACAAATATGTGAAATAAATAAAAATATAAAAAGTAAAATATAAATAAAATAAAAAGGAAATATATAAAATAAGTAAAAGATTCAAATGAAAAATACTGTAAAATAATGTCAGACAGTGATGTGAATAAATAAAAATAACAAATATATGAAATAAAATAAAATATAAACAAGTAAAATTCAAAAATTTATTTTATGAAATAATGCAATAACAGAAAATAATAAAAATAGACAAAATAAAAAGTAAAATAAAATAAATCAATAAATAAAAAATTTTATTAAACCTAAGATAAAAAACTTCCTGTTTTTTGTCTGGCCTGTGTCTCAAAACCCCACCATGGTTTCATGGAGCATTAATAACATCAGGTTAAGTTCTCAATAACAGTGGAGCACAACACATCCTCACACTGACACCAACCTCTGACCGGCAACACACACACACACTCCATCTAAACTCTCAACCAGCAACACACACGCGCCATCTAAACTCTCAACCAGCAACACACACGCCATCTAAACTCTCAACCAGCAACACACACACACCATCTAAACTCTCAACCAGCAACACACACACACCATCTAAACTCTCAACCAGCAACACACACACACCATCTAAACTCTCAACCAGCAACACACACGCGCCATCTAAACTCTCAACCAGCAACACACTCCATCTAAACTCTCAACCAGCAACACACACACGCCATCTAAACTCTCAACCAGCAACACACACGCCATCTAAACCCTCAACCAGCAACACACACTCCATCTAAACTCTCAAACCAGCAACACACACACACACCATCTAAACTCTCAACCAGCAACACACACACGCCATCTAAACTCTCAACCAGCAACACACACGCCATCTAAACTCTCAACCAGCAACACACACTCCATCTTAACTCTCAAACCAGCAACACACACACGCCATCTAAACTCTCAACCAGCAACACACACTCCATCTAAACTCTCAACCAGCAACACACACACGCCATCTAAAGTCTCAACCAGCAACACACACACTCCATCTAAACTCTCAACCAGCAACACACACGCCATCTAAACTCTCAACCAGCAACACACACGCCATCTAAACTCTCAACCAGCAACACACACACGCCATCTAAACTCTCAACCAGCAACACACACACGCCATCTAAACTCTCAACCAGCAACACACACGCCATCTAAACTCTCAACCAGCAACACACACTCCATCTAAACTCTCAAACCAGCAACACACACGCCATCTAAACTCTCAACCAGCAACACACACACGCCATCTAAACTCTCAACCAGCAACACACACACGCCATCTAAACTCTCAAACCAGCAACACACACACACCATCTAAACTCTCAACCAGCAACACACACACGCCATCTAAACTCTCAACCAGCAACACACACACGCCATCTAAACTCTCAACCAGCAACACACACGCCATCTAAAGTCTCAAACCAGCAACACACACAGGCCATCTAAACTCTCAAACCAGCAACACACACACACCATCTAAACTCTCAACCAGCAACACACACACGCCATCTAAACTCTCAACCAGCAACACACACACGCCATCTAAACTCTCAACCAGCAACACACACGCCATCTAAAGTCTCAAACCAGCAACACACACGCCATCTAAACTCTCAACCAGCAACACACACACGCCATCTAAACTCTCAACCAGCAACACACGCACTCCATCTAAACTCTCAACCAGCAACACACACGCCATCTAAACTCTCAACCAGCAACACACACGCCATCTAAACTCTCAACCAGCAACACACAGACGCCATCTAAACTCTCAACCAGCAACACACACGCCATCTAAACTCTCAACCAGCAACACACACTCCTCTAAACTCTCAACCAGCAACACACACGCCATCTAAACTCTCAACCAGCAACACACACACGCCATCTAAACTCTCAACCAGCAACACACACACGCCATCTAAACTCTCAACCAGCAACACACGCCATCTAAACTCTCAACCAGCAACACACACTCCATCTAAACTCTCAAACCAGCAACACACACGCCATCTAAACTCTTAACCAGCAACACACACACGCCATCTAAACTCTCAAACCAGCAACACACACACACCATCTAAACTCTCAACCAGCAACACACACACGCCATCTAAACTCTCAACCAGCAACACACACACGCCATCTAAACTCTCAACCAGCAACACACACGCCATCTAAAGTCTCAAACCAGCAACACACACAGGCCATCTAAACTCTCAAACCAGCAACACACACACACCATCTAAACTCTCAACCAGCAACACACACACGCCATCTAAACTCTCAACCAGCAACACACACACGCCATCTAAACTCTCAACCAGCAACACACACGCCATCTAAAGTCTCAAACCAGCAACACACACGCCATCTAAACTCTCAACCAGCAACACACACACGCCATCTAAACTCTCAACCAGCAACACACACACGCCATCTAAAGTCTCAAACCAACACACACACAAACTGATCTGAGGTCAACAAACAGAGAAAGAAAACTAAGTTCACTGAAGTTCAGTGCAGCTCACAGGAATACTTCATCCAAAACATCATGGCGAATCACGTAGATTCTGCTAAATTACTCCTTTAGTGTTTCTTTGAAGCATTTGGAATGACATGAGGGAGAATAAATGACAGCATTTTCATCTTTCTTTAAGAGTGGAGGATCTTCTGACGGAGGAGCGAGAGCTTTCCGCATTGATTGAACTGTGAGAGGGGTGTCAAGCGCATGTGACGAGGGATTCACCTTTTACTTGTTGGATTTTGACAAGAAGCTTCAATCAATACAAGACGTGCAAAGAGATGAAATGACCGATGGCAACGTTTATCTTCAGATCAACGCAAGGAACAACCTTCCCATTACGGGACGCTCCTGATAGAAGATATGTGCTGATATTTCATTTACGATTATGCTTTATTTTACAGACTTTTTTACAGAAATGCTGTAGGATTTACTCAAACAATTTTCACTCAGAAATTGCTAGTACGTTTTACAAATAACTACAAGAGACGTAACGTTGCATTAAATGTGAAATTCTGAAATAGACAGACTAAAATTTTAGTCTGGAAAATGAACTCAAAAAACACCTCTTGAAGTGATTTCATACGCAACAGTCCAACCAACTAATAGAAACCGCTATGAAAATGAACTCAAAAAACACTTTTTTGGAAAATGAACTCAAAAAACACCTCTTGAAGTGATTTCATACGCAACAGTCCAACCAACTAATAGAAACCGCTATGAAAGGACTAAAGATGCGGTTTAATTTGACATGCAAAGAGATGAACAATAGCAACGTTTATCTTCAGACCAACACAAGGAACAACTTTCCCATTACGGGACGCTCCTGATTGAAGATGTGCTGATATTTCGTTTGAATTTAATTGAAATGACAGCATTTATTGTTATTATATATCTCTGTATACAACGAAATGAAGAACACTGCTCCTGACTGGTGTCAGAAAAACTAACATGTAAGATTAGGCAATAAATAAGAACAATTTTAACGACGATGCTTTATTTCCCAGATTTTAAAAATGGTGTATGATTTACTAAAACAATTTTCACACAAATAATACACGTAACATTGCATTAAAGATAAATTATAATGGTATTTTAAAGTAAAATGAAATGCAACGGAGTCCAATCAACAAATAGAAACCGTTATGAAAGATGGAATTGAATTGATTTCCGGATCGATCCAGTTCTGCGAGGAAGCGGTTTAGCCCGTTTAATGTCACGGCTCACTCCTCAATTACAGCAAGCAAGAGTAATTATCATAAAACCGAAATAAATCAGTAAAACAGGTGGTTGAAGATGAATCCTTGGCAGCGGCTAAAACACCCCGGCGATGAAGACGGTCCGTCCTTCCGTCCCTCCGTCAGTCTGTCCTTGAGGAGCGTGACCTCTGTGTGTGTTTGAGGAACAGCTGAACCTCTCTCAGCTGTCTAGTTAAAGCCCATCACTCTCTGAACCAGAGCAAACACAGCTAAGACCTGTCCTGAAAGAGCCGGTCAATCACGGCCGTGTTTGTGTTATCCGCCCCAGTGGACGAGCGCATCCTCCTCTCCTCACCTATTATTTGTTTCCACTTTATCTGTGCTCTTGATTGCCTGGGCCATTTGCCCGGGCGTTTTGAGCGTGTAAAGGCACTCGCGGTCCCCTGACAGAGGACGAATCCTCCTCCTCCTCATCCATCCATCCGTCCGTCCTCTGGATCCTGAGGGCCGCCGCTACAGTACAGCAGAGATCACGCTGTTGTTCTGGGTAATTAGGCTGTCAATCAACGCTTTCAGAAACGACCTCTGCGGGACAGGGGACGGCCCGACGGAAAGTCATGTGACCCGGATAATGTATCGTGGAGGGTTTTTGTCAATCTTTTTAAATATTGAAAAGTAATAATATTTTCCATTTTAAACTGAATTAAAGTTTTATTAATATTTTTGAATTAGATTTTATTTTGATTTTTTTGTTTTCATGTTCATTTTAGTTTAATTGTTAGTCATTTTGTTATGCACTATTTGATGTTTTTTTTTATATTGCCATTTATGATTACTTAATTTTTAACTTAGCAATATTTCTAAAAAAATATATTTGTTTAGTTCAAGGTTTTTTCCAACTAATATTTATGTTTTATTTTATTTCAGCTTTACTTTAATTATCAGAAATATTTTAATGTCTTTAGTTTTAGTTAACGACAATAACCCTGCTGTTGATATCATTTTTATATAACGTTTTTTTTTTTTTTCATTTTAAGTTGTTGTTTTTTTTAGAGTACCAATTCAACTACACTAAACAATTTTTTATGGAATATTACACAATCTCACACATATTCCATCCTAGTGTTAATTTACACAGTAAACCTCTGCTGCATTTTGCAAAAAAAAAAGAAAAAAAAAGGAATTGTTCAAATTTTATTTGATTACATTTTAAAACATTAATCGTCTTAAAGTAAAAGTTTGTTAAAGTTTTATGCATTTATAGAATTATTAAATTGTGATTAAAAATAACAGGCAACACAAAATTTCATAGCCCCTATTATTATTTTTTTATATATATATTGTTAAATTGTTAAAGTTAAACAAATTCAGATGATTAGACATCCTGTCTTAAATTTGAATGAAAATGCATATTAATTAGGGCTGTCAAATGATTAATCGCGATTAATCGCATCCAAAATAAAAGTTTGTGTTTACATAATAAATGTGTTTGTACTGTGTATAATTATTTTATATATATAAATACATACACATGCTTGTATATATTTAAGAAATATTTGAATGTATATACTATATATAGATTTATATATAATTTATATTATATATAAATATAAATATTTTATATATAAATAACACATTTTTCTTAAATATATAAATGCACGTGTGTGTAGTCTGTGTACTTATATATACAAAATAATTATACACAGCACAAACACATTTATTATGTAAACACAAACTTTTATTTTGGATGCGATTAATCGCGATTAAAAAACATGAGAAAAAAACATGAGAACACACTGACATACAACATAGTAAAATATCAGGCCACATCAGATCAGCGTTACATAAGCTACACACACAAGCATCATGAGCTGAAAGAATAAATCACACGAGGCCTAATAAGACGACTTTGAACTCCCATTCCTTTCATCCTATAGTAATATATATAAGGGACAGGAGGCTGCCAGCGTACATGTACACAGAGCTGAGAGACTCAGGCCGTACACAGCTTTGATCAGATCACCCGAGCCCGACAGTCACTGCTAGACCCTACGATGTTTTCAGCCTCAGGATAATAGAAATCTCTGGACTCTGAGCAACATACACACAATATCACAGGTAAATATACAGTGATGTGAATAAGTTTGGACACCCATGCTAAAGTTGCCTAAAAAGAGGAATAAAAAATCATCTTTTGGAAATTGATCTTAATGCCTTAATTTAAAAAATGAGGAAAAATCCAAACTTTAAGGACACCAATTTTCTTTGTGAATGAATAATGTATCATAAATAAATAAATGTTCTTCCTTAAAATACAGGGTGCATAAGTCAGGACACCCCTATGTTAAATTCCCATAGAGACAGCAGATTTTTATTTTTAAAAGCCCAGTTATTTCATGGATCCAGGATAATATGCATCCTGATAAAGTTCCCTTGGCCTTTGGAAGTAAAATATCCCACATCATCATCACACACCCTTCACCATAGAGATCATGGGGGACTTTCCATAAGATCATCTCTCAATGCAAATCAAACCAGCTATTAGGCTAACTGAAATAAAACCATGATTTTGTATTCCTCTTGTCCAAACTTATTCACATCACTGTATATGAACATGCAGCGGACAAGACGCCATGCTAAAGCACTCTTACAGTACAGTATATTACACAGCTACTGAATCTACAGTTTAAAACACACAGCGAGACCATGTAGTCCGATCCGTGAACGAATTAATCTCGTAACACAGTTCATTTTAGTGAATCAGAAACGCTTATGAATCAGTCAGAGCGGTAACTCAATGAATCAGACTCGTTTACTGAACTGCAAGATATTCATTTCATCACATCTGACTGGAAATTGACTGAAAACTGTTACTGTGTTGTTCATATGACAACATATATGTAAAAATACACTGTTAATTTATACAAATAAATCAGTAACATATTAATAATGTGTTATAGTGTTTTTCAGGGTACTTAAAGCCTTTTACATATTTAGTTTAAGTTAACTAATAAACAATTAAACAAGGATTACATTTTAAATCAATTTACAAATAATTGAACAAATATAAAATTTCTCTAACAATATTACAACTATATACTAATTTTTCCTGTATATTAACAGAACACATAAGATGAAGAAATCAATATTGATTGATTTCTTCATCATATTTTTTTAAAAAACTTTTTTAATGATGATAATATTAATATATATTAATGATAATAATAACGTTGCGTTTATGCACTACAAAAACTAGATAAATCTGATCGGATGGATGGATGGATGGATGGATGGATGGATGGATGGATGGTTGGATGGATGGTTGGATGGATGGTTGGATAGATAAAATGGATGGATAACCTCATATGAACTGCATTTCCTTTTTTCCAAATATTTCTTTTTTTCATAAGTACAAAAAGAAATGTTAATGTTATCGTGAGGTAAATGCAAAGAAGATTCAGAATCAAACGTTTAAAATCCTCACGATTCCCAAACCGTACAAGTTAAACAATTCCACAAACCATCTATTTGAGCAAAAGTCTTCATCAAGCCATTTCAAACGGATTAATAAAGTGCATGCGCTTTAACAAACCGTGCACATTATCTACCGGGATCCTTCCCAATAAATATGATTTAGGACTAAGATTGCATAACGCTATAAATACGAGCCCCATTTGAGTAGCGAACTAACCTTCAGATCTGCCAGGCACTAAAAGTTTTATCACATTTATCTTTTGTTATCGTCTCACTGGCGGAG
>JAULUF010000003.1:13970000-14057500 GCA_031834385.1 Semotilus atromaculatus | reverse complement strand
CTGCTTTTCCCTGCAGGAGCCAAACATGGCACAGAATCAGGAACGCCTGGGAATGCTAAGCGCGTCAGTCGATCCGTGACAATATGCCGTGCTCGGGTCTTTCAGAAGTGGAGAAAGGCTTTGTCGAGGCTCCCGTCTTAAATGTGCTGATTTAATAGTGACGTTCTGCTGCAGATCTGCAGTCTGAATAGACTCGGCACAAACAGGGAGGCGATACAAAAGCCAATCATTCCCTCAAAACCTCAGGATGGCTTTGAAGGATTATTTGTGAGGCAAAGTGTGGGAGATTTACGCTGTGCGGGAGTGTGTGTGGCGAAGGCCTCCTGCAAACGCCGCATTATTTATCCCTCTCTATCACAGCTCCAAATATATGCCACTCCTGCTGCTTGCCTTGTGGGTTTTTGGCCTGAATCGAAACACACTTGAGAAGACCGTAAATACTAATAAATTGGCAGTTACATACATTTTTTAAGTTAACAAACTCAAAAATTAAAAGGATAATTCACCCAAAAAATTAAATTAGCCCATGATTTATGACATTCTTCTTTCATACGAATAATCGCAGTTATGAAAAAAAAATGTCCTGGCTCTTTCGAAGCTTTATAATGGCAGTGAATCTTCCGGCAGACGGCCGTACGCATCGATTTACGGCACAAATAACACTTGACCTGACGCACAACGTAATCACGAAGCAGGAAGCGCAGAGGATAGAGCAAAACAAGTCACAAATTAGAAGTCTAAAATTAGAGTTTTTACAGAGAAATGTCTGAGAGCTTGAGTTTGTTGCCCATCCCTGTTTGTTACTACTCTACTCCTACATCTACGCCAGGGGGTAATCCGCAGCCGGAAACTGAAGCCTCCCGGGAAGTGAGAGCTTCTGATTGGCTTCACTTTTCTCCGTTGAAATCTATGGGGTCGCTGTGTCCATTTCTTTTACTGTCTATGCATCTACGTCACACATTGCCAAGTGTTACTTTTCAAGTCAACTTGAAGTCAACTACAAGTCAACTTGCGTATGGCCGTCTGCCGGAAGCTAGTTATTTTAGTTAATAAAGTTTTAAATATGGATATTTTTCTTACACAAACACATCGCTTCACTTTAAAAGGCCTTTATTAACCCCCGCTGAGCCGTGTGGAGCACTTTTATCATGGATGGACGCTCTTTGATGGACTTCAAAAAAATATACCCATTCACTGTCATTATAAAGCTTGGAAGAGCCATGACATTTTTTAATATAACTCCGATTGTATTCGTCTGAAAGAAGAATGTCATATACACATAGGATGACTTGAAGGTGAGTAAATCATGGGCTAATTTTTAATTCAAGTTTAAATTTCACTGTTCGGTTTTGCAGTGAGTGAGACACGGTCAGCGTCAGTCCAAAATGCAATGAAAAACAACACAGACGAGTGGAGTTCAACGTGGTCGTATAGACTATAAGGACTGAAGAGGCTGTGGAGAGAATGCAGGAAAAAGCAGGGCTGTAAATCAGCGTGATGTGACAGAGCTACGGTTTGCAGCCAGCAAGGAGGCCAGACCGGCAAAGCTCTCTTGCTCGCTCTTGGAATGAAAACACGATTTTTCTTCTCCTGAGCTCTGCTGTAGACGCCAGATTAAGGAATTTCTCCAGCCACACCGTAGCGAAACAATGGCTTGGCCGACCGCCACCTTGTTTATTGGAATGTCATCGATTGCATGAGATTGACCTGGAGTCACAGAAGAATAGTTACTACACGCACGAGAGTGACCTTAGTCTACGTCAGAGCTAAAGATCCCAGCTGCGCCGCTCGTCACAGACGTTAATTTGCAAAAACCACAAGTGAGCTTCATGAAGAAGCTGTGTCCTAAAACATCCACCTGCTATCCTGCATGCGTGCTTTTACTGTACAAGCGCTCTGAACAAAATATATTCAAAATGACTACTACTGTTTCTGCACTTACTTGTTCCCCAGAAGCACATGCTCCAAATTTGACCAAATTAACCCTCTATGGTATGCATTATGTTCTATCCATGAACAATTTTTTTCAAATTAGTAATTATTACATAACATAGCTTCAAATCATAAAAATCCAAAAAGATTTTTAAAAAAGATTTTTTTTTTTTTTGGTGGGGTACTTAGGGAAACATAAAATATGTTAACGCTGTACCACAATGGAAAATGGTCAAAAAGTCATTTTTCTATAAAATACTTACCTTAAGGCCATCCCTTTTAATTACCATAGTGCAATATATTGTATGGAAATGAGTAGAAATGAATTGTTGCCATAAGGAAACTTCATACCACAAAGGGTTTAAGAGCGCATAAAGAACTTTAGGGGCGCGATGAAAACATGAATACAAAAACTACACTGTTTTAAATATTTCAGCTTTAAACTGTATTTATGTAGTAATAAAAAAAATAATTACTAGCCCAATATGCAATATGACTCTTATTTTGAAATCTTTTCTTTGCTTCAAGCTGCTCATTCAACCAAAGGCTAAAATATGCACTTTTACAACCATCTAAAACATATTACAACACAAACAGCATAAACACTGTCATAAATAATCAACCGTAAATCAAAACAATAGTCTAAAAGTAGTCCGTGATCAGTGCAACAGCGCCACGTTTTGACCTTGACGCAGCACTATTAAATCATCACCAATAATCACATAAAGTCATATTGTGATTCCTGTTTTCTGGCCTCAAATTTGAGACCTCTTAAAAGGAAAATTAAAACTTTTGTTATACCATTTATGATATTCTATGGCGTTAAATTTCACGTTTTACCTTTTTTTTCTCTCACACATATACTCCTAAATACATTTCACAGTTTGCACACATCTACTTTTATTTGTACATGCGAGTGAAACTCTGGCACTGCCGAGCCCTGAGTATGCAGTACTCTACACTTTTACATTTGCCAAAATATGCAGTATACAACCAAAGTTCAAATATATCTATTTTCCAGCCATTAAGTAAACCAAAAGCAGCATTTCAAATGAATAACACTTTCAAAACTGCATCCAAACAGGTAGCATTCATTAAAAAGTAGACATGCTATAGTGAGCATCCAATTAAAACTTTTGACAAAGTCACAAAGAGCTGAAAAGCCACAAGTAGTATGTCTGGGAATGTGTTTGTACTAAACAGAAGCATCCCTGAAGATTGTACTTCAGTCAAGAAATAAGGTACATACTCACAAAGTACCTCATTTCATACACAGAGGCTGAATTTAGAATAGCATACTGATATACAATATATTTTTTATGGCAGATGACACTTTCTTTTTAAACCTCCTTGCATCTCAATATAAAATGTATGTGTTTAAGAAGTTGTACAGACACCACTAACTGAATTACATACTGTTTCTTATACTATTTATTAAAGGAGAACTCCAGCGCAAAATGAACCTTTGGTCTAATTACACATTGTTACCTATTCAACCGTTATCTGAGATTTGTTTTCATGATTATCGAATGTAAATAGTTTTATCTCTAAAAACAGTTTAGACTATAACGCTAGTATAACGCTAGTATATAGGGCACAGAGTAATGACAAATAAAAATCGCTTGTTAATACCACTAACAAGGCTCAAGATAGCCCCACACTAACACGGTAGCATAATAAGGGTCCCTACCTTCAAACCGAAGCATTGAGAACTTTGTCAGTGTCCAGACAGTTTAATAAGAAGATATTTTATACATACAGTCAGCTTCGCGAATACAGGCAGAAGCCATCTTTGAAAAACAGTCTCTACCAGTCGATCTATGAACGCCGATCCAAGTGCGCTGAAATGTGTAGAATCTCATATGGTCCGTTGTTTCCGGAAGAAAGCACTGAGCGCATAAGAGAAGCACTGAACGCAACAGAGAAAATAAATAAATAAAAATAATTTAATCACATCTCACCAGCGCACTTGGATCGGCGTTCGTAGATCGACTGGTAGAGACTGTTTTTCAAAGATGGCTTCTGCCTGTATTCGCGAAGCTGACTGTATGTATAAAATATCTTCTTATTAAACTGTCTGGACACTGACAAAGTTCTCAATGCTTCGGTTTGAAGGTAGGGACCCTTATTATGCTACCGTGTTAGTGTGGGGCTATTTTGAGCCTTGTTAGTGGTATTAACAAGCGATTTATTTTTGTCATTACTCTATGCCCTATTTACTAGCGTTATACTAGCGTTATAGGCTAAACTGTTTTTAGAGATAAAACTATTTACATTCGATAATCATGAAAACAAATCTCAGATAACGGTTGACTAGGTAACAATGTGTAATTAGACCAAAGGTTCATTTTGCGCTGGAGTTCTCCTTTAACCAAGCATGCAGTATACTCGTGCAGTATGTAGTATATCTGCAGTAGGCATTAGGCCATTTTCAGGCACATTTAAATCAGTTTGAATCAAAGTGCTGGTTTAGCGAGTTGATAGATGCCACATTAGTGCGGTTAAACGTAGGGTAACACTATACTGGCGGTAAAACACTGCCGCTTTTAACAAACAAACACACACTGCACTAACACACTCACTCTCAGAGGAAGAAAAAGTCCAGCACAATGGATAGAATTGCATTGAACATCAGAAAGCGTTAGTTTGATCCAGCTCAGAATAAGTGAAACTGGATTGGCGTCACACGGTGTGTGTTAATAGTGTCAGTGCCGTCTGCTTCCTACAGCAGGACAACTGCTATGTACATACACTTATCTTAATTTGAAATTACTCAGGTGTGGCCTCTCCTAAGTAGCTGATAATTATGATTTAATTTGTTCCGATCTTTCCAGTTTTTGCTCCTGGCCTCAATTAATTGAATCAGTTCCATTGAGTAATTATCGTTCAAAGAGTGAACTCCGCTCACCGCCTGCGAGGGAAGCGGCATCCGTCTGTGTTACAGTGCCGAACGATAAGCCAGATTTCAGTGCATTCACATTGGAGAGGATAAGCTACCACCCCCAGACATATGATTTGAAAAGCACGGCATTCGTTCAGTGTTGGGTGTATTCACAGAGTTGACACGAGAGGTTTTAGCTATGGTCTGACGCTCCAAAGCTCTACACAAATCCCTGCGGGCTCAGAGCACCTTGTCCTGCGGCATATGTGATGCCAGACTCCAGATATTGGTTTAAAACAGCTGTAAAGGTCACTGCTAGTCTGGGGCTGCATCACAATCTGTGTATTTCTACTACTGCTACTTCACTTTACTAAAGGTAGTATGTATGACAGTTTTGAGACGTAGTTCCAGTGACATTAGACATAAAAACAACAAGCATACTTGCTTACCTCAAATCTCTTTGGCATAAATTAGTGGTGTTTGCTGAGTGACTTAACATAGCAACATTCTTGCTAAAAACCTCTCATTTGTATACTTTTTGTATATTATCTATTGGTACTAAAAAGACAGTATTGGTAAATAAACATGACTTTTTTGTCATTTTATGAGGAGAAGAAAAAAAAAACATATCAATCAACAATGTGACAACGACCCAGAACAACCCACTTCACACCAAGAACGATAACTATAAAGATAACTATATTAGGATCCACACCATCTGACGATATTGTTCTGTTTATTAGAAGCATGCACTGCAGTTTTGGCATCTGTTGCTTTAAAGTCCCCCTCTAGTAAATAATCGTATCCCTTAAAACTCATCTTTGATCACCAAAATTACATATTTTAAAGTCTTCATGCCTTAAAATAGCTTGAATGTAACTCTAAACCCTTGCATCATTTAGTATTTGTTCTATGAATATGCAAATGAGCCCCGCCTCCACTCACTCACTGATCCACTGGTTGACGATCACACGTTGATCTGATTGGTTACAAGGTCGTTTGTGACGTCAGAAACACCAGCGATTTCACACCGTGTTTTTGAGACTGTCTTTGGTTCACTGCAGTTTTAAGGAGAAAATACTCAGCAATGCTGTCGACTTATGAATCTACACATGGTTTGTCTAAAGCATATTAAAAACACCACACAGACATATAAACAACATTAAAAACTTGATTTCCACCACAGGGGGACTTTAAATGGTTAAAGCTTCTTTAAAGCAGAATGAATTTTGATTGGGTGTCAAAAAAAATTATCGGCTGGAAAAAATCGTTCTGCCTTAATACCCTAATGGTGTGGAGTTTTGCACATTAAATGTCACATAACTTGACCTAGCATCAAACTGGTGACTTTTGCATGGCTAACACCAGTAAATTTTTCCTCTGAAAATAAAATCTAGTTTAGCATACTGTGATTTGGGATGCACTAATCTTCCATTCTATTTAGTTAGCGAATTGGGACACAGCCTGAATGTGCAGGGCAGGCTTTTTTGAGGCGGATTGGAAGGTGTTTCAGGATTGGCTGTTTAAACGGCTTTCCATATCAGCAGCGTCTAGAGGAGACGAGCCCAGACCGAGGGGATGAATGTGGGTTTGACCCGCCTGGATCATGCGGTGCTTTGCTCTCAGTCATAACTATGCAGCTCATATGGAAAATGCCCACTGTCACAACACATCTGCTTCCAAACGATAAGCCGTGGAGAGTCGGGAAGCACGGCAGAGCGGAGGAACAGAGGAGCTGCAATGGAAATGGAGAGCCCTGGGGGGTGCGGGCTTAGTAATGACCCGAAGAGAGGACACGAGTCCTTGGCCTTAGCCGGCAGCCGGCGCGAGAAGCCCGGGCACACTTTATTTGGTTACAAGAGATTAATAGGACTAAGCTGCTCCGCTGGATAAACCAGTGCTTCATTGTGAGGGCCGAATTACTGCGCTTGGTGATTCTCTATGTATTATTGCCCTGGAGGAAACTCCAAACACACTATCACATCGCACGAGGAGGAGTGCGAGAAATTAGCATGGTTGTTAATCCTCATAGAATGACAAAAAAACTTGCGTTTATTTACCAATAATGTGTCCTTCCGTTACCAGCAAGCAACATACTATAAGTTTTACAGTATGTGCAAAAAATCTAATGGCAAAAAAAACCACAAGAGCCATTTTGGCGTGTGTTGCTTTTTCCGATTCACAACATCATGGGTAATGTAGTTTTTCACTAGGAATTCTGCTGTTAAAACGATTATTTAAAAAAATAAGCTGGAATAATGCAGGCTGACGGCTTTAACAGAAGCAAAAAGGTTTGGAAGCGTTATGTGAAATCCGTGCTTGCAAAGTTCGTTCTTGAAATCCGTTCAGCACAATCCTCTTGTTTGTTAACATTGTCAGGGTCTGAATCTGGCTCGACATGGCTAGAAATTGACGCCATCGTTAATATTTATATCTGAGTAGAGCTTGTGGTTATGCCCTTCATAACCACAAGCTCTACTCAGGTGTAAATATTCACGATGGTGTTAATTTCAAACCATTTCAAACATGACATTTCCTGAACACATGCCCAGTGCTGCCAATCACAACACACTGGACCAGCTAACCAATCACAGCACATTTCATATTTCAGAAGGAGGGGCTTCATCGAAAACGACGCGTTCAAACAGGTTGAGGAGAGAGTTGTAATTATGTAAAATATGTGAAAAATAATACGTTTTATTTTATTTTTATATAATCAAGCATTAAAACATGTACACCCCGAAAACAAACTCAAGACTACGTAAAAGGGCATAGGACTCCTTTAAGTAAGAACTTACGAATGGCTTATACAACCTGGTCTCTAGATACAGTTCAGATAACTCAATGTAAATATGAGGGATTTTTTCCCCAATTGTTTTATTATTCGGCAGGAATCATTCATGTCTGGAGCATAAACGCAGCAGGACAACACACATACACTTTAGTTACTTAAGGTAAGGGGCTTGTTAAAATCATTATCCCTAACATGAGCAAACACCACTAATGAGATAAAGATTAGTGTGAAAATCCAGTTTAAAACAGCAGAAGGGCACAGGCTGGTACTTACAGTACTACTCATAACAAGACGATCTGGCTCGTCATGATATGAAAGCATGTCTTTATTCAGTCCTGCGAGACTATGTCCTGCGGTCTGCCTGCGGGCAGCAACGGCCCTCGCTACTCTCTCTCCTCCCTCACATTTGATAAAACACTTGATCTGGCCGCTGAACATGTCTGACACACACACACAGAGCTTCTGCATGTGTTAGATCGCGAACACGTCCCTCATTTGTGACACGTTGCGACTCTATTGATATATAGCAAAAAATAAAAAGATTTTTACATTTTCTGAAGATGATTTCTGCAGTTGCAAAGGTGTCAGCTTTTAACATGAGGACGCTATAATGTCCCACGTGGCTTTAGTATGTTGCAGTGCAGATGCTAAGGTGTTTTAAGTAGCTTTTAGCATGTTATGAAGATGCTAGGATATCTTTAGCATGTTGTACTGCAGATGCTAAGATGTTTTTAGAAGCTTTTAGCATTTTATTAAGATTCTAGGATCTTACAAATAGCTAGGATATCTTTAGCATATTGCAGTGCAGTTGCTAAAGTGTTTTAAGTAGCTTTTAGCAGTTTATGAGTATGCTAGGATCTTACAAATAGGTGTTTAAAGTGGCTTTTAGCATGTTATGCAGATACTAAGATGTTCCAAATAGCTTTAGCATATTGCTACGCAGTTGAAAATCTGTTTGTGTAGGATTTAACATGTTATGTGGCTGCTAAGATGATCAAAAATAGCTTTAGTATGTCATTATGTGGTTGCTAAGATCTTCTAAATATATTGTAACATGATGTGTGGATGCTAAGGTGTTCTGAGTAGCTTTTAGCTTCTAATATGGACACTAAGATGTTACAAATAGCTTTAGCATGATGCTATGCACTTGAAAATGTGTACTGTGTAGCTTTTAGCATGTTAAGCAGATCCTAAGATGTTCAAAAATTAGCTTTCATGATATGTGGACACACTAAGATGTTCCAAGTAGCATTAACACGTTGCTATGCAGTTCTGGCGGGATTTTGCCAGTTATATTATCCATTAGGAAAAAAATGGCAAGGCTGAGATAAACAAGTTGAGTGTTAACGGTTGTTTAAATCACTACCACCTATATGAGCAACAGTAATAGGGTTATTTGCTCTAACAAGCAACGCTAAAGCTTTATCTTCTGTGTAAAGAGACCACCAGGGTTTAATTGGGTGTGGTTTTGATATTGTTTTACAGGTAATGAATTAAATCATAAACATAACCGACCCTGTGATGCTTTACTCTCAAATTGTGGTAAACGGAGGACAGGGAGCGACTAGAGCATGCTGTCTTTACTCCACCGAGAGCTTGTGTGGTCTGTCCGCAATAAAAACACAACCCCCTACACATGACTTAACGCGGTAACTTCACCCAACAATCATGGTGTGTTTAAACAGCGGCGAGTTTAACGATCCGCTCGAGGAGTGAGCTTCATTATCCCAGCGCTCACTCGCTGCCATCTGTACTAGAGACATCAAACAAAGCCAAAAGCCCACTCTCCCAACCCCTCCCTTCTAATCCCACAATGCTCGGCTCGTTCAGAGCCAAGGAAAAGAATGTTAAGAGCCATCATTACCGGCAGATCTCTCGGATTTACTGCGGTGGGGGACGCTTGGAAAAGGGAACGGAGGAGATTTGACTTGTTTTAATCACTACAAGGTACGGGCGACTTTTCTGAAGAGAGCGGTTTGTCAACAATCGCAAGATCTGACAGAATAAAGCGTGGTGTAAGTCCGGCGAGAGAGCATTAAACAAATATACAGTCTCTCTCCGGGAGCCTTAAGAGAGGCTGAACACTCGTAAACGAATGTTGCATTCATATTAAATGAGTAAAACGTGTTTCAGCGCAGCTTTGAGTTTCAAATGCACTGAACTCCCCGCAGAGACTGGAGTCGGATATTCAAACTTCATCAAGAGATTTTTCTTCTGTAACTTTTACTTGCATTATAATTTCATGAGATCTGCACTGCTCTGTTATATTTAACAAAGTTAAAATGCCTAAACGTACACAACTGCGTCTAGAGCATGCACCTCTGCATGTGCACGTGTGGCTTAGGTCCCTGCGGTTTGACATTGCGACGCAATCGAGACACACGGGGTGCTTGTAGACTCATGCTGGCTGTTAGCACGGCAGACGTGATGGGACGCTGCCAGACATGCTGTGACAAGTCATTTGTCGTAGTTAATAATTCATATAGGCATGTTAGCACCCCAGTTGCACGCATGTGTATTAGAAAAGGCGGCTGTATTGACAGCATGAAATTTTAATGCGCTCTGAATGACTGGGCCAAAGAACAAAGGCAGTGGTGAGATGATAAAATAAAAATCGGTGATTTCTGAAAGCCGCCGAGTTTAAACACATAAACCGATCGTGAATTCATTATTGATTACTCATGAAGTGTCAGTGAAATCATGCATGCGCTGACGTGGCGCTCTCAAAGATGATGGATGCTTTGGCTGATTTGTTGCTTGTGCATTTGCGACTTGCCTGACCTCTGGTGATCTCATAAATCCTCATTACTGCGGGACAGAATCACAGGATGCAGTGCAAATGATTTCAGAGATTTTTCCATATCGGACGCTTTTCCCTGGGTGCCCGTGGCAAATAAGAGCAAGGACCTCTCGGAGCGGAGCAACAGGAGAGCGGGCGCTGTGGCGTGTGAAGAGGTCTGCTGTAAGACGCCTCCAGACACTGGAGATTATTATTTGGACTGGCACAGGCTGCTCCAGCTAATTTCAGCTGACATGAAAAGGCCCGAGCAACTCCAGGAGGTCCTTTACCCTTCACACACACTCATAAACAAGTACACACACACACACTAGTGAGCAACACCGCTATAAAGGCCAGGAGTCCAGCTCAATGGAGAATTGCGTTCTCAAAGAAATGCTCTCCTGTCAGCTGCCATACACAAACACACACACAAGCTATTTTCCAAAAGCTACTGAGATGCCCACCTAGACAGCATTTTCAGGAATAAGGCACATGGAAAAACTGTTCATGCTGCCTTCTAAAGTATACCAAGGAAACCAAAATCACATATCCTTCAACAGTATCCCAGAGGATTAAAAGAGGAGCATCCCAGAGGAGTATCCCAGATGTCTCACCTCTATTATATATATATATATATATACACACACTTTTTCAGATCATATTTTAGTATTATCTGAAATGACTGTAGAAGGGGTGAGGAAAATATATAAATGTATTTTAATCAGAAAACAGCTACATCTAAAATAAATAAAAATAGGCACAAATAAATATGCTATACAAATGTAAATGTCTAAAAGAAAGAAAAAAATCCCTATAATAGAAGAAATACCTCCGGGACGCAATTAGTTCTTGAAAAAGCTCTGGTTAGGGAAAAAACAGCCATGTTATTGTGTATTTTTATGGTACTATATGTTTTTGTCTCAAGACCGGGATCAGTAAAGTACGTGTCTGTCTATCCATCCATCCATCCATCCATCCATCCATCCATCCATCCATCCATCAAAATAAAATAATAATAAAATAATAAAATCTAAGCAGCTCACTTGAATGAAGCTAGTATTCTCTAATACTCCCTGCCCCAACATCACAAAGATGAAGGATCATCTTTCATTAACTTCATTAAACAAGACTGAATCCATCCTTGTGCTTTTATTTTCAAACCCTTTCTTCAACACAGGTTTCAGGCAGTGTTCTACTATAACACTCGCTCAGCCTGGAATAAAGCCTCTCCTGCAGTATTCCCGCCTCTGATCCACCGCGTTTGCTTTAATTCTCCTCCACATAATCACGTTTCAAACCATCTCCACTCCTCAAATTGAATTCTAATAGGCAGACAATGACCGTGACATCGGAATTTGCAGGAGAGATCACACGTAATCCAACATCTAAATTAAAGCCAAATTGGACGGCCGTTGGTAATTTGCGCAGTGCATTAATAATAATATAAAAAAGTAGGGAAGACGTGGTTTTAGACTGAGCTGGTGGAGCAGTTTGATTCCCTCGCCTGGTGTCATTACCGGTGCGTTTCATCTGGACGGCGTGACAAACGCCCCACTGTTTCTGTGCCTCTCATCGCCACATGACCAGCCTGCAGAGTACACAGCTCTTCCCCTGATCGTTTCTGTGCTGCAAAACAGACGTTTCCTAATCAATATTTTGCAATAAAAATATCTAAACATCTTTAAAATTCTGAGAGGTTGAGATGAAGATAAAAACACTTATATTTAGAGGATACATCTTGGATAAAGTTGATTTTTCTCATGCAGTTAGCAAATATTTCTTCTTGTTTTAAGCATGAACCTCATTAAATTTAGGGAAGTTTATGCTTAAAAAAAACATCTGCCATCTGGGTAAAAAAAATAAGTTTTGCCTCTACATCATTAATACTGAATAAGAAAATTACTTTTTTTGTGCATCGCATTTTTTTTTGGTTTGGATTCTGAACTGCTTGTTTTTTTTCCGCCCGTCTTTTCTTTACAATGCAAAACTGATGAAATCGCAAAAGCAGCAGTGCTGTGAGGATTACAGCTGTGTTGCATGAATACAGTCAATGCAAAGCTAGGTTATCAGCGAGCGTCAAGTGCTAACATATTGTCTCTCTGGAGTGGTGGGGCGACGTTTTTCTGTGCTTTTAGCTAAGCAAAAGAATGACTATTTGCTAGTCTATCAACACTCAGAGTGGGTTTTTATCATGCTATTGCCCCGTCTCCCGCTGAGAGGAGCATTTATCCATGGCAAGACCAATCAAATGCCCTCCTGTAGCGTCTAATCCTGCACTGATCCCCAAATGAGACTTGTTAAAGGCAGCAGAATGAAAACACAACAAAAGAAGCGATGCCAGACCCTCCCTCCAATCTCCACCGTCTGCACTTCCTGCTCGACTGCTCTCTCACTCGCCATTCTTCCTGTCTTCCCGACCTTGACCCGATTCCCCCACAATCCTATTCACTTCAGCTTCTCTTTCTGTCCCATCCGCTTCATTCAACCCTTCAGTTTTCAAATCAATGACTCATTGAAGTAATAATTCTGATTCATATTTGCACTCATGTTGTTCCAATCGGTGAGACTTTAGCTTCTGTGGAACACAAAAGGAGAAATATTATGTACTGTATGTATACATTATATGGAAGATTTCTTTTTTTTTTTTGCAAATAGTGACTTAAACATGATTTCTTCCTTTAGCAACTAAAGAAAATTAGCAACCAAAACAAGTCATATGGATATATATTTCTTGAACGGATCTGTGTTTGTACTAATAAGGGCTGTGTTTCTCAAAAGCCACCAATGTTCTATATGATCAACTTAGTCTAACAATTCTTTTGTAAGAGTCATTTCTCCTTTTGTAATTAAAAGAAGAAAAAGTCACAGGTTTGGACTGGAATGAAATGAGAGTGCATTCATTATGACAGAATTCTTATTTTTGGGTGAAATATTCCTTTAACATGATAAAATTAGCTTTTTCATTGCCTTGATTTTCCCTCTTTTGCATTCTCTCAAAGTCTCTCTCACATTCTTCTTCAGGGCTGAATATGATGCCGGAGGAGTGTATTCTGTATAAAAAAAGGAGCCTTCATTCCGGCTGCATAATTACCTCCCTTCCCTCCAGAGAGCTGGAAGAAAGGAGGCCACCAGTCGGGGGAAACCTTCCTCAACCTCAGCCTCCAGCGGGCGGCCCCCATTCACCAGCACCGGGTGTGGGTTAGTGGGGCCTGAGGGCCCTCATTCACCAGCACCGACCGTGGGTTAGTGGGGCCTGAGGGCCCCCATTCACCAGCACCGACCGTGGGTTAGTGGGGCCTGAGGGCCCCCATTCACCAGCACCGGGTGTGGGTTAGTGGGGCCTGAGGGCCCCCATTCACCAGCACCGACCGTGGGTTAGTGGGGCCTGAGGGCCCTCATTCACCAGCACCGACCGTGGGTTAGTCGTGGGTTAGTGGGGCCTGAGGGCCCTCATTCACCAGCACCGACCGTGGGTTAGTGAGGCCTGAGGGCCCCCATTCACCAGCACCGACCGTGGGTTAGTGGGGCCTGAGGGCCCCCATTCACCAGCACCGACCGTGGGTTAGTGGGGCCTGAGGGCCCTCATTCACCAGCACCGACCGTGGGTTGGTGGGGCCTGAGGGCCCTCATTCACCAGCACCGACCGTGGGTTAGTGGGGGCTGAGGGCCCTCATTCACCAGCACCGACCGTGGGTTGGTGGGGCCTGAGGGCCCCCATTCACCAGCACCGACCGTGGGTTAGTGGGGCCTGAGGGCCCTCATTCACCAGCACCGACCGTGGGTTAGTGGGGCCTGAGGGCCCTCATTCACCAGCACCGGCCGTGGGTTAGTGGGGCCTGAGGGCCCCCATTCACCAGCACCGGGTGTGGGTTAGTGGGGCCTGAGGGCCCCCATTCACCAGCACCGACCGTGGGTTAGTGGGGCCTGAGGGCCCTCATTCACCAGCACCGACCGTGGGTTAGTCGTGGGTTAGTGGGGCCTGAGGGCCCTCATTCACCAGCACCGACCGTGGGTTAGCGGGCCTGAGGGCCCCCATTCACCAGCACCGACCGTGGGTTAGTGGGGCCTGAGGGCCCTCATTCACCAGCACCGACCGTGGGTTAGTGGGGGCTGAGGGCCCTCATTCACCAGCACCGACCGTGGGTTGCTGGGGCCTGAGGGCCCCCATTCACCAGCACCGACCGTGGGTTAGTGGGGGCTGAGGGCCCTCATTCACCAGCACCGACCGTGGGTTAGTCGTGGGTTAGTGGGGCCTGAGGGCCCTCATTCACCAGCACCGACCGTGGGTTAGTGGGGCCTGAGGGCCCCCATTCACCAGCACCGACCGTGGGTTAGTGGGGCCTGAGGGCCCTCATTCACCAGCACCGACCGTGGGTTAGTCGTGGGTTAGTGGGGCCTGAGGGCCCTCATTCACCAGCACCGACCGTGGGTTAGCGGGCCTGAGGGCCCCCATTCACCAGCACCGACCGTGGGTTAGTGGGGCCTGAGGGCCCTCATTCACCAGCACCGACCGTGGGTTAGTGGGGGCTGAGGGCCCTCATTCACCAGCACCGACCGTGGGTTAGTCGTGGGTTAGTGGGGCCTGAGGGCCCTCATTCACCAGCACCGACCGTGGGTTAGTGGGGCCTGAGGGCCCTCATTCACCAGCACCGGTTGGAACAGGTACAATCAGCGACCTAAAAATAGTCAGACTTCTCGTTCTGCTCTCCCTTTCTCTCATTCTGCTTTTCTCATCAGCGCTACAGGCTAATGTTCCCTCTTTCTGGCCTTTGGAAGGAGAGTTTGAGCAGCGGTACCTGCAGAAACATGAGAACGGCAGTTCTACGAGAGTCATTGTTTTCAGCACATCTGCAGAAGCAGTTAGCGCACCGGCCGTGTTTCGAGAGGCATGTGACGAGCGCCGAGCCGTTTCCCATGATGCAACTCAAGCTGTTTGTTTGCTCCAAAAAATAGCACTCATTTACTCAATAGAAAAACTGTTTTTAAAAGATCGAAATATATACGTCTTTCTATGAAGTTGTTATGTGATGATATGCTTCTGTAAAATTATTGAAATACTACACTACTCATATAATCTTTGTCTTTTGTCAGCTTCTACATCTACAGGGAAAACTAATTTTCATATGCACTGATCAATTTGGAGGATATTTTGCATTCTTAACATGTCTTCTTTCAGACTAGGGGATAGAAAACATAAAATACCCATTTACACGTTATCTATTTTCATCTGTAGATTTCATTTGCAATACATATCTTTCAAGGTTGTGAGTTTTTTTTTTCTCCATTTTAGCAGCACTTACATACACCAAACTTTACAGATTTTTTCCTATCTATATCCTGAAGGGTTTTACTGAGGGCTTTGTTCATACTCGCCTCATTTATAGAGCATTTTAGTCCTAAAAACATTGGACGTTAAAAATATTTTCTGATTTATGGAGTGATAAAAAAATAAATCTAAAATTCAGTAAAAACCTTCAACTCTAAAATGTTGCTAAAACGAATCAAACCGATGTTCAGATTTCCGTTTTGGATATTTATGCAAATGAGTGAATATTTAATTAGAAAAGCCCTCATTTGCATATCCTAACATAACATTTCAGAAAACGTTTAATATCATATTTGTCGATGCGCTGTGTAATATTAGTTCAAACTTGCTTTAAATCAGAGTTTTGTGATTCATCTCAGTTCAAGGTTTTGAACTCTGTATTTAAAGGATTTTCTAAAATGCCAATGGAGCAAATGAATGAGAAAAAACACTTCCAATGCAGCTGAAAAAGTGGGCATCTACCATCGCGCCCTATACGCATCCTGACGCAGAGCCTATGAAGCTTCCCATGCCCAGTTTTATTATTCTAGCAGATAACGAAGCACATTTGGCCTGGCATCGATATGCAGGGCACAGACTCCCGGATCCCCACAGACGTAATGATACTAGAGAATGACACGCTCTTGAAACCCCATCAAGGAGGTCACTTTCACTGCTATAAATGTTCAATTCCAACAAGTCACGACCAATCTTGTATATTCACTGTAATTAAACATTCAATTCCAGAAGGAGGGCAGCAGTCAAATCCCTTAACAAATGACTTAGCCGCAATCAAACTAGCATGCTAGCACTGCGTGAAGGAAAGGAAGGAAGGAAGGTGCTGTGGTATTACCATGGTGATTTAGTGTTTTTACTCATTATTTTTATACATTATTACATTACATTGAGTTTCAAAGAATACCATAGTATTACCTTCAAAATAATAAGTACAGTCAAGATAACATTTTACAAAGGTTGGAAGCAACACTAAAACCCACTAATATAAAACATCACCCAAATGTATCACTGCACAAACATCAGTAGACATCAACTAAATATTTCACTACAAAATATAATGCACTGATAGTTATAATGCGCCGAAATAAGCGAAAATTCAAATGAATCAGTGAATAATTTGTTGACCTGTTAATTAAAATGCACTTTCTCAATAAACTGTCTGGCTAAAATTAATCCTCAATTCACTCAAAACTGTCATGCTATCCGCTAGTAGTAACTTGTAAGAAAAGCTACACACCGAAAAAATACATTTTTGTTTATCTTGTTTTCTAGTATATATATATATATATATATATATATATAAACTGTCTTTAACCAAGATACAATTACTTGAAAAGCAAAATAAGATATTAAGACTTGTTTTCTGAAAAATGTATAAAAATTGAGTTTACTAAAAAAATTTGAGTTTAGGACTACTTAAAAAAAGGAAAAAATGTCTGTCAATATGTCAAATTGTCAAATAAAGGGAAAATAATATTATTTTCTTAACCTATTGACAGATATTTTTCTTGCATGAACTCACTTAATTTTGATAATATTTGTAATCCTTAAAACAAGAAGATTTTTTTTAAAATAACCTTAATTTAAAGCGAAAACGATTATTTTCATACCCCGCTATTTTAAGCATACTTTTTTTTCTAAGTAATTTTACTTATCAATTAAATGTATCTGGAGTTTAGAATATTTTACATTTTTATAATGTACTTAGCAAGAAAAGTAAGAAAATGTAAGTACAATCATGTAAATACTACAGTATATGAATAAGGTAATAATAGAGTACATGTAAGGGCAAACAGTCATAGTGTCTTATCGGACTTGTTTTGCTGCAGGCCTTCCCGTGCTTCATCGAACAACTCGTGTTCCTCCAGAGGATTGTCTTTCTTCTGTAAGTCCCCACAGCTTTCCTCTCGCACCCGCAGCCTCGAGCCGCAAGCACAACTCCACCCTTACCCACAAACAGACCGAGTAAATATCGCTCCTCTGTCTCCTAAAATGTCCACAGACCCTTAATTATATGCCCACCTCTTTCCCAGCATTCCCTGCATGTCGGCAGTCCTTTAATGCGGCCCGTATTTAATGGCTCGGTTTGAATTTCCACCGTGGACTGGATCCCAGAGGGAGACGTGAAGTCTGAGTGCTATGGCAACAGAACTGATATGTTTACCTGCCGTATTGACGGACGTATCAAGTCACACGATCAGTCCTCGACGGGTGCTATTCACTGTAGCCACAGATGCTAGCTTAAACACCGCACTGGTAGGACTGTTGACACACACACACACACACGGTAATGTTGACAGATGTTCTTTAGAGTCAGAGCAGTGTACGACAACCTGAACTCTTCATGTGAGGTCTGACGCTCATGTGGCTTTAACCCGCAAGAATATTTTAGGTTCAAAACATTCAAGTGCGGCTGAATGCATAATTATCATAGCGTAATCGATTAGCACAGACTTTTTTCACTAAGAAACGAACATTGTTATGTTGTTTTGATTGATACTGTGATATAGAGCTATATATATAAAATATACTTGACTTCATCGGCTTAAAGAAAAACAAAAAACACGTTGGGCCTCTTTTGATGAAACACAAGCAGTTCAGAAATCTGTCATAAACAAACTGTTGACTAACTTAGCTAAGCTAAAAACAGCTTGGAAAACCATTTTACTAAAAAAAAAAAAAACGTACCTTGCCTTCATTTTGTGAGGCATTAAAGGGCATTACTGTAAATTAGAGATGCACCGATACTACATTTTTCCGCCGATATCGATAGCCGATTACTCAGAATGATATCTGCTGATACCGATAGTTTGATTCTTAAGGAAAAATAATCTCTCCAAAATAATTCAGTAAACTACAGGGAACCCTCTCATTTGGTACATTACTGTAATATTAGAGGTTAAAATGAACAACAGAACCCCAACTATTACATTCAGCTACATACAGCGATCTGTCATGTCACATTTAAGAGCATCAAAACACCATTTATTGTTTGACTTTCATGATCAAATGGACAGAATTTGAAAGCTGAGACTTTGTTTCTTATCAGAAGTAACAAAGCACAAATCTTTTTTGCAATTGTTGAATGGGAGACGCTTTAAATAATGTTTGGTGTAGGGAAAACCCCGGACATGGCAACCCTGGCTTGAACTACGGGTGACTCATGGGGCCCTATTTTAACGATCTGAAACGCAAGTGTCAAAGCGCAAAGCGCAAGTAACTTTGTGGGCGGATCCCGGCGCTGTTGCTATTTTCCCGGCGGGATAAATGCCTCTTGCGCCTGGCGCAAATCTAAAAGGGGTTGGTCTGAAGTAGCTTCATTATTCATAGGTGTGGAGCGTCATATCACATCCCCTTTAAGAGCATGATGAACGAGATGCGCTTGTTCCATGGCGCAATACTATTATAACGGCCAGGCGCGCTTCAGAATCGGTTCACAGCCGAGGAGATCGATGTTCTCGTCAGGGCCGTAAAAGAAAGAGAAGTGACATTGGAGATGGGACAAACCCACCCAAATTAGCTTCGGGTATACATGGATATAATAATTTGTGTAAATATGTAGGCCTAAGCTTTATGCCTATTTTTCCCATCGTCATGGACACAACATATTGATACTGTGAAGCTGCTTTGATACAATCTGTATTGTGAAAAGCGCTATATACTTGACGTGACAACAATGATTTCCCTCGTGTTTTAATATTTTTCCTTATAATAATGTATAATTTGCAAAAAGGAAAATGCATCTGTGTAGATGAGAGAATCATCTACAGTGTATGCGCGTTGTTCACACTCTGTATTATGACCAAGCACGCGCGCTTAAAATAGCATCTGAATGTACGCGCTACGCGCCAATGACTTTAGACTAGGTTTTTTCTGGTCAGTGGCGCAATTGTTTTCTGGAACTGCAAAATAGCATGAGGGAAAGTTTGCGCCGGAACACGCCTCCTCTTTGCGCTGAACCGCCCCAGGGAGCGCAAGTGTATTTCTTAGTTAACCGACGTGTGTCTGTGGAGGGAAAAGTCCGCTTTGCGCGGGTGCAAAATAGGAATGATACATGCGTCGGTGTACAAAGTCATTTGCGCCGGGTGCAAGATAGGGCCCATGGGGTCAAATAGAGCTTGCTTTAATGTAGCAAGTTTTTTTTCCTATTTTAGGTATTTATAGGTTTCTCTACATACTACAAAAATATTTCAGAACAAGGTACATTAGAACATATGTAGGAAAAAAGAAAGAAAAAAAGGGGGAGATCAGAAGACAGGCAAGGAGCCAAGACATACCCAATATAAAAGGAACAATTATTGACCCCAAATAAACATTTACAGATATCCCCAATAAAGTAACAAATATAAAATTTTTATTTTTTATTGTTAATGCGTTATTGTCACATAGACGGCCCTAAATTCAACACCAGAGATTTTTTTCACACAGTATGAGATGCAGTTTGAACGTTTTTCACCGCCGTTTGATTGACAGGTTATAATCAGCCCAGGTCATCAGCCGATGGCCGATATTGAAAAAGAACTGCTTTTATTGGCCGATTATCGGCCGATATATCTGTGCATCCCCTGCTGTAAATGCAATTTTTTGGACGAGTCAAAATTATTTTCTGTGGTGATTCACACCAATGCTGTCATCATTCCTATAACCATACGTCCTTCCTACATTTCAGAGCTGAGAAAGAGCAGAGTGCGTGTGGGAAATCAGTAAAAACACACGCTGTTGGAAAGGCCTGAACTGTTCTGGGATTCAGCGAAGTCCAGCGGCGTTTGAAGTTCAGGGCTGGCCGGGGCTCGGCACTCTTGCACCTGTGCTTTAGGGGCCACGGGAACCCGCTGAGCTCACACTTAACCGGTCCCTGTCCGGGGACACTGGCCTTTTAAAGATCTGAGCTCGGACAACATGAAAGGGAAGCCCTCTCTCTGCAGAGATATCCCTAGAGTGGGAGCAGACAATGGGAGAGAGGCAGAAACAGAAAACAGAATAAAAGAAAATAGAGGGAGAGGATGGGGCTTATATTACTCGCCTGCAGATGCTATCATAAAAAAAAAACAGATTTTTACATTTTTTAAAGAAAATGTGAGTACTGTTCGTCTGTACAGATGGTGCTACCACAATGCTGCTGTTGCTATGGTGTTCTAAGCGTTTTTTAGGGCACTGCTATTTGGTTGCTAGGGTGCTCAAATATTTTTGTAGGTTGTTGCTATTGTGATCTGATTGCTACTATGATGGGGCATTGCTAAGCTGTCACTCGGGTGTTCAGAGTGCATACAGTTACTAGTATGATGTTCTAGGTGGTTCCTAAGGAGTTGCTAGGGAATCGCTAGGATGTTGCGACTTTTCAGTGTGTTTCTTTGTGGTTGGTAAAGGGCCTTGGTTTGTTTCCATAGTGTTGCAGAGTTTATTGTAATGCATTTCTAGTGTTATGAGTGCATATGGTTGCTACTATGATGTACTAGTTGGTTTCTATGGTGCTGTGACTTCACTATGTTCATAAGTGGTTGCTAAAGAGCCCTAGATTGTTTCCAGGGTGTTGCTAAGGCATTACGAGCTGTTTAAATGCATTGCTATGCAGTTTCTAGGGTGTTCAGACTCAGAGTAATTTAGCTTGTTGCTATGGTGATCTGAGTACGTATATGGTTGCTACTTTGATGTTCTAGATGGTTTCTAGGGTGTTGCTAGGTGGTCACTAGAACGTTATTGTTTTTTCAATGTGTTTCTATGTGGTTGGTAAAGGGCATTGGGTTGTTTCCATAGGCATTCTGAGTTGTTTTAATGCATTGCTAGGCCGTTCTGAATGCATACAGTATGTTTGCTACTTCTAGGGCATTGCTAAGGTGTTTCCAGGGCGTTGCTAAGGCATTCCGAGATGTATGCAGTTGCTAGGGAGTTCCGAGTGCTGTAGCTTGTTGCTATGCAGTTGCTAGGGTGTTATTAGTGCTACATGGTTGTGATGTTGTAGGTGGATCCAATGTATTCTTAGGTCACTATGTTGTGACTTTTCAGTGTTTCTATGTGGTTGGTAAAGGGCTGTTTCCAGGGTCTAAGGCATTCAGGGTTATTTTTAACGCATTGCTATGCAGTTGCTATGATGTTTAGAGCTTTTTAGTGCTATGTGGTTACTCTATATAGCTGTAGGTGGTCACTAAGGTGTTCTAAGTGGTTTTTGAGTATGTTGCTACGCGATTGCTAGGATTTTCTGGCTGGTTGCTAGGGTTTTCTGGGTGGTTGTTAGGTGGGTGCATTATACCCAAGTAAAGAGTGACCTGTAAGATAAATGGGACTAAAGCTTAATACTTAGTACTATAATGTTTGTTCTAACATCATGTCTGAGCAACAGTCCTAGTAATGCTTGACTTAATGAGAAGGGTAGAAACATTAGAGCTGAAAATGGAATAAAATAAACGGAGCAATCGTGAGACAGCATGGGACTTATATTACTCGTCTGCAGATGCTATCATAGCAGAAAAATCTACAAAGTGATTTCCATGAAATTAGCAAGCTGAAACATATCTCCGGGCTCTAACCAGACTCTGCTCCCTATCACAAACTGAAGTTGAATCAAATTGAAATGACAAGACCCGTCTCGATTGGTGTCTGGTGAAACAAGACAGACTGTTAAGAAAAGTAAATCTCACGGAAAATGTTTCATAACACAGCTGCCATTTGGATTAAGTTAAATGTGCAGCATGAAAGATAGCTATAATAGTGAACTTCCTCTGCAGTTACGTAAATAATTGCGCTGAACTCTGGTCTTAAGAGAGTATGAGAGCGATTGAAAAACACCCAAACTACAGTGTGTGTGAGCTCGTTCCCCATTAAATCATGTTCTGCAAAAGTCGGGCTCTGCTCTACATTCATGGAGGGAAAAACTGGGACACCTACAGTGCTATCTGAGCAGACTTAGCGCAAAGCATGCTGGGTAATCGAGACAACTGCAGCCTGAAATGAGTCCGTCTTAAACAGGACAAAGGAACCGGCTGTGTATTAATGAGGTCACAATCTACACTATTTTGGCATTTTGAAGTCCACTTATAAAGATTTCGGTAACACCTTACAATAAGTTTAAATTAGTTAACTACCTTAGTTTACATGAACTAAGAATGAACAACACTTCTAAAGCATTTATTAATCTTAGTTAATATTCATTTCAACATTTACTATAACATTATTAAAATCAAACGTTGTATCTCTAAACATTTGTGAACTAACATGAACAAACAATGCTAACATTGTTATGTTAATATTAATAAAAATATGGGTTCCACTTTATTTTAAGGTGTCCTTGTATTTAAGTACAGAGTAATATTAAGTAACTACATGTACTTAGGGATAGAGTAGGATTAGGATTAGGTTGAGGGTTAGTTGCATGTAATTATGCATAATTTACTGTTACTACTACGGTAAGTACATGTAACATATGTAACAAGGGCACCGTAAAATAAAGTGTTACCAAAATATGAACTAATATTTATAAAGATTAACTAATACTGTAACAAATGTGTATTGCTCATTGTTTGTTCATGTTACAGTAGTTAATACATTAACTAATGTTAACTAATGAACCTTATTGTAAAAAGTTACCAAGATTTCTTGCACAATTGCGTTCATCATCGCCATTTTCCACCTTCTTATTCACTGCATCCCAGTTCACCTACTTATAATATGCCCTAAAACTACAGTAAATACTGTTTTTGTGAAAAAAGGACATTTTGAGTGTACATAATTGCGTCTTTAACAGTTATACTTTAATTACATGCATCCTGTCACCGTTTAAACCGATCAATCATCTTGTCACAGTTCAACTCGTCCACGTTCAATTTAATTTATTTTCCTACCATATTGGACAGAAATAGTAGCACTTTCATGCAGAGACTCCTCGTGCATTTGCATAATGACGCATTTAAAATTGTATCTTTATAAAAGTATACAATGCTGTTCCAGATGAAATATAATGTGGATAACATTGAATAAATATCTTTTCGTCAGCTTAAAAACTGATTATTAAACCCCTTTATCTAAACCTCTCTGTTTAACCACTCGCACATCCGCCATGTTTGTAGTTTTTTAACACTATTTATACATGTTTGTAGTTCTAATCAAATCGTGGACCAGGGCAATATTAGCCGTTTGAGTGTGCAACTGTGCATGGATCTGCACTTCAAATTCTAACTGGATCCAGTTATATTTGTAATACTCATTTCAACATTACAATTTGGGACACACTAACGCTACTTTCGAATACTATTTAGGACAGATACTATGGGAATTGACTTAAACAAGCTATTTATGATTTCTATATGTAAATAACATCTGTTATGATTGGCTAACCTTTGTGTATAAAGTGTGTAATTACTAAAAAGATGCTGATATGTAAATAAGAATGCTCATATGTTAACGAGCTCATGTTTCTGATTTCCATGGAACGCAGCAATGAACAGCCTTGGTTCTGCAACTTTGCTTCCCATTCATTTTCTCCACAGGGATTTCAACAAAGAGTTCTGAGCCTTGAACTAAACCATCCAGAGACGAATCACAACATTACATACTCCGTATCAAAGGAAAAAATGCAATTAAAATGTCAAAGGTACAAGACTATGTGCTTAAATTTTGTTTAAGACTTTCATGATGAACTATGAATGACATAATTGAATCAGCACCAACAACACAACACAACTTACAACCATTCAATTGTTTAGGTTTGCTTCTGAAAAATAAAAAAGTATGTGTTTGCTCAGCAAGGATGCAATAAATTGATCGAAAGTGACAGTAAAGACATCTCTAATTTTAAATAAACTCATCAAATAATCCTGAACTATGAAAATATTAGAAATATTAAGCAGCACGACTGTTTTAAACATTGAATAATTGAATAATCAGAAATGTTTGAAGGATCATGTGACACTGAAGACTGGAGTAACTATATAAGTAGTGTGAGTAATGAGTTCATTCTGAGCAATGCAACAAAAAACAATGCAGTATCAGTACCCATTTTCCATTTAATACTAAACACTGAACATTCGCACACTAGACGTCCAAGTACACAGTGTGCACTACATGGCTGGACTGTGGAGTTGTGCATTATGAACATTACAGTTAATCTACATAGTTGATCAAACTCTTTCAAAAGAGCAAGAAAACTCCTGCGACGTGCCTCTTTATAAGCCTCATCAGCGAGAGATTTCAGCGAGGCTGCCTTTTGATTTAAGTGACTTTGTCATTTCTAAAAATCTCTGGACCAGGCGTCTAATATAAGATGAAAGCATACATCAATTTGGAGTCAGAGTTGAGATAAGAAAGCAGCGCTCTCCACCCTTCAGGGTCATCTCTGGGGACGCATGGAGATATCAATCAGTTCAAAGCAATATAAACGTGTTAGAATTGCATTGCACTTCTTTCATCTTCATTTCCTTCGGACCTGAATGTTTTCTGGGGAGAGATGGTGACCTTTTCATTTACAGACGCTCATGATATTTAACTCATGAAATCTGACACAAAATAAATGAACGTGATCACACAAGTTCCTTTCAAACATACAGTTTAGAAGCGTAGGATCTCGACAGCATCTCTGCCGGGAAGGCTGGGATATTATGACAAATCCACAGAAATATCCTCTCGAATGTCCGTTCGGAGAGTTCAGGATGTTGGAAATTGGGCAGAAATGCAGGTGCTGGGATTCTTAAGGGAAATCACAGTATTAGTCTGACATTTACTAGCCGTTCACGTAATCTTTCCAAACCGTTTTAAATGTCAACATAGTTCAGCCATGGACGTGTTGTAAAATAGTTGAGAGGTTGAATTAAAAAACAAGGAAAGATGTCGGAGCAGCGGCCTAGCGGATCACGTTGAGCTGTGGTGCTCCAACGGACGTTACGGGGTTCAATGGCCAAATATATGATCACAATACGTTTTTCCATATCGTTTTATATTGATATTTATCAAAATGTTTTAAATCATTGTTAAAAACACATCTTTTTTCTTTGGCATTTCCTTCGAGTTAAGTCTTGTTATTATTCCTGGTAATTTTAATTTTAATATCACTATATATCGTATACTGTATATATTATAATGTTTTATTGCTGTACTTTTATTGTGTGTAACCTGTGAAGCACCTTGGTCAACTTTGGTTGTTTTAAGTGTGCTATATATAAATAAAATTGATTGATTGATTGAAAATATTAATTTCATACCATTAATGCCTGGAGAAAATGTATTTCACATGTTTGTTGATTTCAAGTCACCATGAAATCAAAATGGACAATTCTTGTTTTTAATGGAATATTGTAGTATTTTATATGAATTAATTATCCGTGCACATCCTTATTAAAATAAATAAATAATGAATGTGCCTTGTAATCTTGAATCAGAATAACTCCCTCCCTCTTCTTCTCTTCTCTGATGACAACCTGTCACTCACATGAGATCCACCAATAGCAAACCACAACCATCCAATCAATTCCCCACAGACACAATCAAGCCCCGCCCTAGAGTAATATATTTGTTATAATTTCAAGTTAAACACAAAAACATGAAGACTTTTAAGTGGCATGTTCCTGATCCTCTACAGATGTAGGCTAAATATCAAAAATTATTTAAATATATACTATTGATATTTTTTTTCAATCATTGTTATCAATTTATTGCCAGGCCTAGTTTCAATCATAACAACGTTGCACCAAAAAGATACTTGACTTAGCAAAAACAAACTAATAAAAAAAAGCTGTGTGTGTTTGATGGCCATCTTGGTCCACCTCTCCGACTCGACAGTCATTACTGCGCTCAGACGAAGCCACTTTTAACCCATTCCCCAACGGGACGATCAAAATTAAATTTCATAGCTGGAAAAACGACATGCCGTAATTACATTACACAAAAGCCATTTTTAAAAGAGGAGGAGGAAAAAACCCCGCTCATCCTTGATTAACTGAAACACTATTCTAATCAGGTTTGCAGAAGAGGCCAATCCGCCCTCGCTCGAAGCCCTCGGGACACGGGATCAGGGTAATGAGAGGTGCCCGGCCCTTCAAATGAGATCATTCTGCCACTAATTTCCCGAACAGGAGCGCGCTGGAGACGTGCACCTATTTACAGGAATGAATCGAGCGCATCAATAAGCAATGAGCAACATCAACTACACGATTGGTTGGAATGGAAGCTGCATCTGTTCAGGGAAACAGTCTCGTTTGTAATGATGTGAAGACGCGCTGGGATTCGTCTGGCGGACGGGAAGTGTTCTCTGGGCAGACAAGTGTTCCCGCCATACACACACACACACACACACACACACACACACACTCCGATTGTTTACCTGAGAGTTGAAGAGTCAGACAGACACAGAGATGTTTTCTGAGAGCCGGGGAAAGAAAGAAAGGCTTGGTCACGGAGATGTTGGACACATCGGAGAGACTCTCAATAATGAGCCGAGATCATTTCAAGCCAAACCACAACAAAACACTCACATCTACTCGGTGAACGGCGGATGAAAACTGTTAGCCAGAGGCTGATTCGTTTAGGGATGGGTATCGTGAGGAATTGATCAATTCTAGTTCAGTTTCAGATTTCACTAAACGACTGCCTAACGGAGATGTTAATGATTGGTTTTAGTCATTTTGAGCGAGAAAGAGAACAACTATAATTTAATTCGCTAACACCAGAAGTCTGTTGTCAAGATATATGAATCACTTTTTAGAATTTAATTAAGAATGCCATGGATGGATGGATGGATGGATGGATGGATGGATGGATGGATGGATGGATGGATGGATGGATGGATGGATGGATGGATGGATGGATGGATGGATGGATGGATGGATGGAACGATGGATGGATAGATAGATAGATAGATAGATAGATAGAACGATAGATAGACAGATAGATGGATGGATGGATAGAACGATAGATAGATAGATAGATAGATGGGTGGATAGAACGATAGAACGATAGATAGATAGATGGATGGATAGAACGATAGATAGATATATAGAACGATAGATAGACAGATAGACAGATAGACAGAACGATAGATAGATAGATAGAACGATAGATAGATAGATAGATAGATAGATAGATAGATAGATAGATAGATAGAACGATAGATAGATAGATAAATAGATAGATAGATAGATAGATAGAACGATAGATGGATGGATGGATAGAACGATAGATAGACAGATAGACAGAACGATAGATAGAACGATAGAACGATAGATAGATAGATAGATAGATAGAACGATAGATAGAACGATAGATAGATAGATAGAACGATAGATAGATAGATAGATAGATAGATAGATAGATAGATAGATAGATAGATAGATAGATGGGTGGATAGAACGATAGAACGATAGATAGATAGATGGATGGATAGAACGATAGATAGATATATAGAACGATAGATAGACAGATAGACAGATAGACAGAACGATAGATAGATAGATAGAACGATAGATAGATAGATAGATAGATAGATAGATAGATAGATAGATAGATAGATAGATAGATAGATAGAACGATAGATAGATAGATAAATAGATAGATAGATAGATAGATAGATAGAACGATAGATAGATAGATGGATGGATAGAACGATAGATAGATAGATAGATAGATAGATAGATAGATAGATAGATAGATAGATAGATAGATAGAACGATAGATGGATGGATGGATAGAACGATAGATAGACAGATAGACAGAACGATAGATAGAACGATAGAACGATAGATAGATAGATAGATAGATAGAACGATAGATAGAATGATAGATAGATAGATAGAACGATAGATAGAACGATAGATAGATAGATAGAACGATAGATAGAACGATAGATAGATAGATAGAACGATAGATAGATAGATAGATAGATAGATAGATAGATAGATAGATAGATAGATAGATAGATAGATAGATAGATAGATAGATAGATAGATAGATAGATAGATAGATAGATAGATAGATAGATAGATAGATAGACTGGTAAAGCAGGATCTTTCCTCCTGAATTAATAGTGCTTCAGTGTCTGGCACCGCCGTTTGCCACCAACTAATTTGGCTTGATCAGAAACACCTGCTCTCAACAAACACAACAGTCTGTTGGCAAACTCAAACAAACCAAGACACACAGCGTACTCGTGCTCCCGAACCGCCGGAGGAGCATATGGTGCGGACGAGCCAGTGAACATGTCATAAAGAGAGAGAGAGAGAGAGAGAGACTGAACGAAACTCCGTCAGGCTCCATTGGTCTCCGCACGGCCCAATATATCAGGAACGCTCCCGTTAAAGGGCATCTCAGGCACGGAAAATCTAGTTCAGAGTTCAGTTGTTCAAGGCCATCGCTGTTTGAGAATGAAGCCGGGCAGAAAGAGGCATGCTGGGAAATGCTAAGCGCAGCAGTCTCGCGCTATTATTCTGTGATGTTAAACCTGACACATATAACCTCACTATTGCTGGAGGGCTGAGAGGTCCAACACTGCACAGATATGAAGAACATATTCCTATATTCAAAGTTTACATTTAAGGTTCAAAACAGTATTTTAATGTTTTTGTGGAAACCGTGATACATCAAGGTTTTTTAAAAAAGAACAGCATTTATTTGAAATATAATTTTTTGTGTCCTTGATGTGTCCTTGATGTATAGAATCATTATTTATTTTTGATCTTACCCCAAACTTTTGAAATGGTAACAGTTTCCACAAAAACATGAAGCAACTGTTTTCAACACTGATGATAATCATAAATGTTTCTTGAGCATCAGATCATCATATTAGACTGATTTCTGCAGGATCATGTGACACTGAAGACTGGAGTAATGATGATGATAAATTCAGCTTTGGTCACAGGAATAAATTACAGTTTACAATACATATACTTAGAAAACAGTTATTTTAGATTGTAATATTTCACAAAATTACAGATTTTACTGTATTTTTGATTAAATAAATGCAGCCCTAGTGAGCAAAAACGTTAAACAATCGTAATTAACTTTTTTTGACATGTAGTCTTACATATACAGTAAAGTGTGTGTGTGTGTGTGTGTGTGTGTGTGTGTGTGTGTGTGTGTGTGTGTGTGTGTATGGTAGGTTTAGGGGTCGGGTTAGAGTGTGAGTGTGTGTGTGTGTGTGTGTGTGTAGGTTTAGGGGTCGTGTTAGTGTAAGGGGAGAGAATATACAGTTTGTACAGTATAAAAACCATTACATCTATGGAATGTCCGCATTTAGATAGCTAAGTAAACGTGTGTGTGTGTGTGTGCGTGCGTGCGTGCGTGCGTGCGTGCGTGCGTGCGTGCGTGCGTGCGTGCGTGCGTGCGTGCGTGCGTGCGTGCGTGTGTGTGTGTGTGTGTGTGTGTGTGTGTGTGTGTGTGTGTGTGTGTGTGTGTGTTCCTCAAGTATGGAACATTCCGGGATAGAGAGAGAAATCCTATTGCAGTCTTTCCTACAGGGACGCTGTCTCTCAGATGCCCATATGTATTTGTGGCAGCAAACATTTCTCTGGCACTCTCTTCACCTCCTCTCTCCTGCACACTATTTCCCATCCCGTCATTTTTCACAGCTCCTCTGAGACAGGATTTATACGCATTGCTAAGCATCTGTGTGTGTGCGTGTGTGTGTGTAACGTGCTGGTGTATGTGGACTGCAGGGGGGTTCCAGTGTAATTTCTGCCGGCCTCCAGATCTCCAATTAAAGCTCTCACACACACACACACACACACCCTTCCCCCTCTATACTGGTGATGAGGACACGTCCTCTCTCAGTACACTGAGTGTAAAAGTATTTTAAAAGAAAGTGATCTCTCCTAAATACTGTTGAGATTGAGAAGTGCTTTATGCTCACCAAAAGTGCAGTAATATTGTAAAATATTATTATTACAATTTAAATTAATAATTTTCTATTCTAATATATTGTATAATGTAATTTATTTCTGTGATCAAAGCTGAATTTTCAGCATCATTACTTCAGCCTTAAGAGTCACATGATCCTTCAATGGCATCGGGACGAGAGAATCGATCAAGTATAGTGTGTTATAGTGGACGACAAGCAATAGCACATACGCTTCAGAGCAGGGGCGTAGGAATGAGTTCAACACTGGGGGGGACCAGGGGCGATTGTAGGATTTAAATTTTAGGGAGGCTCAGTCCCCAATGAGAATAGTACGCAGGGTTTTTCTTGGCTCAAAACGAGGAGGAAGACGTGAAATCCTGATCATGTACGTATTTATAAGATAATTAGAATTGTATTTTTCACAGACCATAGGCTGTTATTCCCACAGTATTTTTGTGGATGTAGCCCAGTACCTGGGGGGTAAGAAAATGTTGTACATTTTAAAGATAAATTCATTAATCTGGTGCACTTTTAGTCATCCAAATCCACTGTTGAAAATAAATAATCCACCCGCCAATCGACGAACCTATGAATTCTCTGATTTAGATATCTGCATCTGATTTTTTCAAATTATTCAAATTGAATAATATTCTCCAACGGGGGGTCCTGTTTCTAAATCAGGATGCTCTCGGCACACGCAAGGTCTCTCGCTCGCTCGCTCTCTCTCTGCCGTGCACGCTCGCTCTAGATTCCGGGAGATTTTAACTAATTTGTGGTATATCTAGTCGATCACGAGTGGCTCAACAGAGAGATCTATAGACAAACTCATCTTTCAGTCATTTGACCGACCGGGTTGACACTTCAGCGTGAGAAATCGGGGGTGGCGTGTGAAACCGATCAAATACGTGTGTCTCACGGCCAATGCGTGAGAGTTGGCAAATATTTTTGTCCTCCGCGGTGTAATTTTTGGGTGGGACAAATGCGACTGTCTCCAATATTGGTTCCTACGCCAGTGCTTCAGAGCGTCACGACAGATCGTCTGCATCCGAAACCACACACTGTGTTTAGTGGGCAAAACACAGTATGAGACAAAAGAAGTATGTCTGAATTCACAGTACTCATAAAAGTAGGCAAAAAGTACCCAGATGATAGCCTGGCATGCCAGACCTACATCACGATGTTAGGTCTGGGAACTCTCCGTTGACTGGGCTCAATACGAGGGGCGGGATTAACGGTTGTCTTTCAAATTCCCCCTGCACGCAATAGGACAGCGCTACAACCAACCAGAGCAATGAAGAAGTCGACGTCTTTTGTATCTTCCTTTTATTAAAATGACTCAAGTGATGTTCTTTGTTCATGTTTCAAAGAAAAGTTTAACTTTAAATCCTCCTGAGTCGCGGTCAAAGCCGATTTGAAATACATATGTTCGCCAGCAGCAGGAGCCATTCTTTGTTTTCAAGTACCAGTGAACCGACGCAACTCTGTCGTCATTATGTTAAGCCCGCCCGCCGACTCTATACACGATGTGATTGGCCTGACCAGAGTTTGGTTTTTCCAGCTAAAACGTCTATGGAGAGTTGCTAGACTACACTCTCGCTGCGAAAAAATTTTTGCAGCCGCTAGGTGGAGTCTAGATTTCTAGGCTACCCAGATGACCCATGATGATTCTGAAGTGTGCAATTGATAGACACTTTACTATCCCATGATGCCTCGGGAGAGAATTTGTGAATCACAACGAAGCGACGCAACTGACGCTGGTAGGTCACATGCTAATGTCAACATGGCAGTTGTAGTGCGTGCAGATTACGTTTTACACACATTCATACTGTATAGGACATACCTTTTTAGTGTCCGTGAAGTAATTACTTATTAAAAAATATTTAAATTTCAAGAGACTATGCGATTTTGGACGCAGCCATAGACTAGCATGTTTATTTTGTGGTTAATCGATTGGTGCTGCGCGGTGGGTTGAAAAATGTTGAAGCTACTATCGTAACAGAAAATATTGTGTCATCTGAACCCAGCATAAACTCAAAAGATGGGTTTTTTTTGTTCAAAACATAACACAAATGTAATATAATAATAATAATTTTGTCAAGATACCAAAGTCTGCAATGAAAATTTTAATATTTATGAATATTTCAATAATTTCTAAATGGTTTCTCCTAAACATCAGTGCTGTGATTGAATGGTGAGCAAACTGAGATTTTATCTTAAAGGCCTGTTCACACCGGGACGAATTTCGCGTGCGATATTCGCCGACGTTTAACGCCTCGTGACTAAACAATGGGCGCCAATGTGAGTGTGCACACCGACCCGTAAAACGCCACGCGTAAAAGCGTCATTTTTTTTTAAACGCCTCGGGTTCGTTTTTTTGGTTTGACGCGCCGCGTCAAAAACTATCCGACCAATGAGATTGGTGCTTTTGCTCACGTGTCTGGAGCTTCTGAAGTTGCAGTAATACACAACTTGGGGGCGCTCAAACACAAAACGGTCTTGCCGAGCACACATACGTAATGGCGAAGAAGATATACAGCGTCTACACTCTGCCGGGAAGAAATAAGACGAGGAAGATGCAAGGCAAGATGAATGTAGAGATGCTGGTCTTGTTGGTGTCTTTATAAAGAGACACCAACGAGAATAAATAACTATATGACACACGCGACAAACTTGCTCTCTTCTTCTGAATGACAAGCGAGTGCACTTTGTGGACCGGGGTATTTCTGTACATTAAGCGCCATCTAATGTCAGGGAATGAATTTGCATGTTCACTCGGCTCATCGTCAGCGAAAATCGCTTGGGTGTGAACACAAAAAACGCGTTGAAAAACGCTGACGAATAACGCGAGCCGAAATTCGTCCCGGTGTGAACAGGCCTTAAGACTATCCTAAGACTCTCATATCTCACATGATTTTAACAACGTATCAAACTGTGCTCATTATTGAGAGAACTCAAGAACATCCCAACCGTCGCTCCTTAAAAATGAACGGACGGCAAAATGAGGCTAAACTCATGAATCACAGATTCATAAAGAAAAGCGTAATCTCACATGATTCAGAAGAAATCTCAGCAATGTCTCAAACTGTGCTCAGATTTTTATAGGCCTATACCAATTTAATTCTCCTCAGGAATTAACATAAACACCTGAGACAAAGCTGAAACAAAACTGAGCTCTGAAAGATGATGATTCATTGAACTGTTTATGTGATAAATATTCTGTCGTTTGACACCGATTCTGTAAAGAAACATGGCATCAAAATAAATGTATTAGAGCCTCTGGAAAAGGTGCTGGTTTGGATCTCAAGACTGAAACGCTCAAATGCCCAAATCCAGCGAAGTTTACACTCTTAATGGGGTCGCACACCAAAAGAGAAGCGCAGCGCCGTGTCGCGTCCCGTCTAGGACACCTCAAGGTATTGTACAGACATTATCTTCATTTCATAATGTCATTAAACATAACAATATTGCTGGCCTGATACACTGAGAAAGTGTGCGTCCGGTGTATGTTATGATAGTACTGTACAATTAAATACAATCGTTGCTGAGTCTGCAGTCTGAAAACTTTACCTCAGAGCGTCCGTTAACTGAACGAATTGAGAATCTCACCTGGAAATCCAATAACGTCAGCAATTGTCATTCAAGCAGCCGATTTTTGTAAATGAATGCAAAACTAAATGTATATTGCAGCACAGGGCGAAGTCAGGATACATTAGCAACGATTTGAGACAAAAATAATTTAAATTTTATATAAAACTATGTAAATGGCGCTCTGTGGCTTTGCAGGATTTTGAACACGATCCTGAGCCGGAGCTGGTTCCAAATACGTAGCGCAGATAGAACCTTTTCTTCTAAGAGTGTACGCAACTTTATAAACAAAGACAATAAACAAGTTTTTTTTTTTTCTTGGGACAAATACAGACTAACTCTCTGATTGGAGAACAAGCATGTGACGTTGTAATATCTCTTGAGACCCAAAAACACCCTGAATTGTTCACTTCCTTCCTCAAGCTTAACATCACATGACTATTTCCCGCTGTCCAGCGTGTGACACACAGAAATAGAGCGACTCACACTTTTATGACAAAGGTGTTGAAAATCTAAATGACTGTATTCTCACACGCCGCAGGAAGTGGCAGGTGAAGAGGGGCATTATGGGTATGATGGGTGCTGGGAATTGAAACCAATTACATTAGCGGGTGTTGTGAAGTCTCTGCGAGCGCTGCCCGTGGCCCTCCATTATTTCATCTGTTCACACACTACAGAAAAAAATAAGTTTTTCCTACTCGAGTGTTTTTGTCTTGTTTCCCAGTACAAATATCCTTAAATCAAGATACATTTATTTGAGAAGCTAAATGTCCTAAGACGTTAACTCTCTCTCTGCCAGCATTTACTAAAAGAAAGTTGCCAGCATTTTTGATCATATTCACAAAACTTTCATGGGCCCCAGCATATTTTGTTTGCATGAATAAAATATTATTCATGCAAACAAAATATTCTGGAGGCCATAAATACATATATGTAAACATTCAATGTATCAAAAGAAAGAACAGAGCAACTGCTTTAAAACTAAAAACAAAAACATTGTTTTCTAGCTTCATATATTCTTTTTTATCAACACTTGAATGTTGATAAGTTTCATGAAAAAGCAACATTTTGAACAAAAAGCTGAGAAAATCACGTTTTTGTCCAAACATAGATGGAGTAGATCGAGTTCGTGTAAGACAAATCTGCGCAGATTTAGCGCAAATACTCAACTAATGAGTCATCATCATGATATATTAAATACATTGTATTGCGCAGAGTCTGCTCATATCTGGCTTACTTGAACACACACACGTCACTACGCAACAAATAATGGCACGCTTATTCATTTGCATTGAAGGAATAGCGAAGATTAAAAAGCATTGGGTTAACAGAAAAGACATTATTTTCCAACATCCTACATTTTTTTAATGTTCTTTGTATTGTATTGATCTGTCCACCTAAAACACATTTTTGGTGAAAAGCATGAGGATAAAAGAGGGAGGGAGGAAATTGGATTTTGTTTGAATAAGAAATAAATGTTTGAAATCCATATTTTATCATATATATTGTTACATACAGTAACTACATACTACTGTTGTATATATATATATATATATATATATATATATATATATATATATATATATATGCGCTGTGACGAGGTTAATCTTGTGTATTTCTTTTCTTTATATATTTTTTTTTTTTTTTTTGGGCTAGTAGAAGTTCAGAATGGCCGGTTAACTTAAAAGTTTGGTAGCCAAATTGGCCGGTGAGTGAAAAAGGTAATTTCAAACCCTGCCTGTCAACCTTTAAGGCTTCACATGTTCTTGCACCTCTATATCTCTCAGACCGACCCCAGATAGCAAAATACACTCGGGCCAGTTCCGGTTAGATTCTTGCCCGTCGGCCCGCTCCCGTCTGACGCACTCGAGCCGGATCAATCGAGCCAGATGCGGCAGCCGTTAATTTGCCGACACTGCCGCAATCAAGCCGAATCGGGCCGTCCCTAATGCGCACTGCCGCCGGAGCTGGCGCGAGTCAATTTTGCCATGTTATTATGACTCCACCCATCCTTCACTCATCAGGGTCAGGACATCCACGAAACAGAGATCCCGCTCACTCATTACCTCCCCTCAAAGCACTGACACTTCCCACTCGCCAGTAATGGACGGAGGTCAAGGTCAACCGGCCGAGAGCAAACGCCTTCAGGAGACTCTGCTTCCCGCTCGCTCCAGTTGGCAGGTGATGAACACACCACACTGCTGTTGCTGAACACACTGCTGCTGTTGCTGAACACACTGCTGTTGCTGAACACACCACACTGCTGTTGCTGAACACACCACACTGCTGTTGCTGAACACACTGCTGTTGCTGAACACACTGCTGTTGCAGGGAGAACATGCCGACTATGTTTACTAGGATGCTCGCCAAATACGGGCGTTTTTACATCATTTTGTGTGAATTCGTCCGTTGAAGCGCAAGATGTGAAAGAGAATTCACTCCAGTATTCGTGCGCTGTCTGAGACGGCAAACACCGAGAAGAGGTTTTCGGGGCGAGCGCTTCGTATGTTTGCGTTCATGAAACTTCTTGATCTGCAAACGTCCTGTAATAATGTAGGGGGACCACTGGTCAACATTTCATGTTTAACTATATATACAAATTAGTTTTAATCTGAATGACACGTGTGCTGAACGATCAGGATCAGCAATCAAGAGCATTCAACCGAAGTGCGCTCTCTCTCTCTCTCTCTCCATTTAATGTTAATAACACATGGCTCATTTTACTTTCTTTGCCATTGACATCTGACCGAACTGCACTTTCCACTGAAAGTTACTATATTTAGTTTAATATTCCACTAATTAGATACATTTACTTCATAGACTTCTTTTTTATCCCCATTTTACTCTCTGTCGTCTGTGTTTCTTTGTGTGGATACACACACAGTACACACGCTGCCTGGTATCGGTATAAAAACAGTTGGCCAATATCATTTCTGCAGCACTTGCTACGATGTGACAGAGGCCTCATGTGTGTTTGACTCACATTTACAACATCCCGCCAAACAGAAGATTGTCCAGCCGCTGCAAACTTCAATGCATCGGGGTGTGTTTGGGTATCTGTCGTAACGTATAACTGCTAACAGAACACTATAGACACAACAAAATGCAAGAAAGTCATTCTCTGTCCCATTTAGGGCTGGGAAATATTTCGAATTAAAAATAAACACCTCAATATTTTTCAGCTTTTATGAAAATCAATTTGTGTGTGTGTGTGAAATGGCTTAAAGTGAAGAAAACTCAAAAAGGTAATTCAAGTAAAACAAATATGAAAAATATAACTATGTGATGTAAAATGACTCACATTTTGGTCATTCGCCCACCTTTATACGGCTGGAAAACGTAATCATCTGAAAATAAAGCAGCACATTGAGCCGGTTCTGCGGGAGAATAGTAGGTCAGAGACGATCAAACGGTTGGTGTGTCTTTGTAGTGCGGATGAGCTCGCGCTACAGCGGGTCTGAATGCCGGATCCTCCCCGCCTGATGCATTTGAGCAGTTTTTCCACTTCATCACACTGGGAAATGTGTTGCAGAATGGTCTTGCATGCTTATTCATGCTCGAGGGTCTGACTAACAGCGTTCTTGGCCTCAGTCACTACCTACACACACATGCTAATCAAAAGCAATCAGCGAAGTCATTACAGGAAGAAACATCCATGCCAAATGTAGATCAGAATGGAATACCAGCAAACTATTTATGCCTATACTGCACCATATATACTGAATATTGCCTATTCTTGCACACAGTAAATACGTTTTAAACAGTAACATCATTATGTGCATGTTTAATACAGCAAGTGGCATCCAGATATCATCTCAGAAGTAAAGTTATTTTGCATTTTAATCCAATTTGGTGTAAAAATGACTTCACTTTTGCCAGTGTGACTTTAATGAGTCATGGAGGTGTTAAATCACAGCTCTGGTTCGTTCGTCACACTGGAAATGGAAGGTCAAGTCGAGTGCATGGCCTCGAGATACACTCTTGCACACAGTGTGCTTTGGTTACTGCAGATTTTGGGCAGATGAAGTAGATCATCAGGGTTTTCAATGCATGTACAAAAACTGTACAGAACACACAATACGTAATTAATATGAATGTTCAGTTATGAGCTACACACCACACACACACACACACTCTCTCTCTCACAGACACACTCTCACACAAACACATACACTCTCTCTCTCTCACACACACACTCTCTCTCACACACACACACACACACACACACACTCACTCTCTCTTACATACACACATACTCTCTCTCTCTCTCTCTCTCTCACACACACACACACACACACACACACACTTCATCTATCTAATGAACTCCAGGGGGCAGCTTACATTGATTTCAATCAACAGCATTATCAGTCATATTAGATGCTGTAGCATCTGGTAGAAACACAATCAGATACAGTTCAGAAACTTCAAGACATCACGGCCGATATAAATTATCCTTCTCTAAACCTTCCCCTTAAAAACATCACACAAGCGTTTGCTTTAAAGAAGTCCAGTCTGTTTGGATTAAACACATTCTTACAGAAATTAGACAGAATATGGTCAAATGTTGCTGCAAGGGCACTTAAAAATCCTTTAAAAAAGTATTATGGATGAAGAGATGGAATAAACTGATCATGTAAATTCATATACCATGTTTTTTTGCATGGAATTCCAAGGTACTTTCAAAAAATACTGTGGTACTACCATGATATTTTGGGTAGTTTTTTAAGGAAATATAGAATAGAAAAGAGAAACTTGAGAACATCATGCTGTGAATGAAACATGCATTTTTGAGTAGACTATCCCTTTGACAAAGTCTTTAAAGAAAAAACAGCAGATACAACTGTCTCACATAAAATTAATAGTAAAAAAAAAAAAATTCCCCACTTTATGAACAGATTTTACACCGTTAACGGAAATCTCTGGTTCATTTCTATGAGACATTCTATATTTATATCTTGTTGTGAACAGTTCATCAGTGTACATTATTCCACAGAAAAAAAAAAGAATGTTCTCATAATCTTTCATTTGCTCCACCTGTCAAACAACTTTCCTTTTCAGATGACATCCAAGTCCTCTATTCTCGTTTCCAACGCCAGTGTGTCTTGATCGCCCTACATTTATTCTCATCAAATATCCTTTCACTTAGAAATGGGTCACATTTTGGGAGTAAAATGGGTTACGACTGGATGATTTTATGTTAGTTGAAGTGTTCTAGTACATTCCATTCCTTGCACTTTACAATTCTTAGTAAAACTGCTATTTTGAAATATGAAACACTCTAATATTGCTAAAGGGGGCAAGAATTGGTGAAGATAGAAAATGTCTTCCCATAGAGTAGAGATGGAACTTTTTTCCTCTCAATGTTTTCGTAATGATAAATTGCTTACAGAAATCTCCAATTGTTTACTACGGGGCATTGTACAAAGAGTTAGCAGTAGAATAATGTTTAATGTTGTTCATATGTGGTGTTTTTACTATGGTTTAAAGTGGTGTTTTTATTATGCTTTAAGACAAATCATGTGTAAGTTCATAAGTCGACAGCATTGCTGAGTATTTTCTCCTTAAAACTGCAGTGAACCAAAGACAGTCTCAAAAACACGGTGTGAAATCGCTGGTGTTTCTGACGTCACAAACGACCTTGTAACCAATCAGATCAACGTGTGATATTTTAATGCATTAATGTAATTTTGGTGATTTTTAAGGGATAAAATGATTGACTAGAGGGGGACTTTAAATATCTGAAAGCCCTTGTGTTCTGTTGCGAGTTATAATGGAAGCTGGGAGAAATGAGCCAATCTGGGAGGTAAAAAACCAGAATAGGAAGTTCATCTTGGTGTCAGCAGCTGAAAGATGAGAACCAGAGGGAAGGTATTCAAGGTTGCCTAAAAACTCCCCCCGCCGGCTCCTCAAAACGCAGCTAAGCGAGACACACAGCAAGTCTGGCCGTCTGATGCTGAGCCCATCGTGGAAAGCTGTAAATACGCTGGCAAATCATAAAGCCAGCAGGTGCGTTCTCTGCTGACGGTTAATCATCCACCCGTCTCCCTTTCTCGTAGCGGGAGGCTCTTCAAAACACCTTCCTCATCAAGATCCTCCCAGCGCTCCAGTTCCCTTACGCACACCCCGGAAACGCTCACTCATATTCAGAAAACAGGGTGAATGTGGCCACATACCCACCAAACAGGTGTGGAAGACGATAGCATGTTTGTCATCGAGACGTCGCTGTGTTTGGATGCCGCGGGATACTCCGGTGATGGATATAATGGTGAGAGAACGATAGCCTCCCCGCAGAGATCTAATAAATAACGCAGGAATCAAATGGAGATAAGGTTTCTCAGCTCCCCAGAGGTTAAGAGCTGCTAAACGAGGTTTTAGCGCAGGAGTATCGCCTCTGATAAAGGTTAAGCCCACTTCAGTGAATCTGACGCTAAATCACATCGGACTGGAGTATCGGTTATTCAACCAAGAGAAAGGAAAAAATGGGATCTCTAGCTATTCAACAAGCCGTTAACATTACTGACAGTGCATTTCATTTTTTTTAGAAAAAAGCAGCATGCAAAGAATTTAAGGGTAATTTTGTAAAAGGTTTATAAGCAAGTATTTTACTTCTAAAATGTGACCCATTTCTAAGTAAAAAAAATATATTTGATGAGAATAAAATGATTGATTAGATCACGAAACGCTGGCGTTACAAAACAAAACACAGCATGTGGTTGGAGGAAAGAACTTGAAAATGAAGAGGGCTTTGTGATGTCATCTTGGTGATGTCATTTTTGTGATGTCATCTTTGTGGTCTGCACCGACTCAATCATATGATCTGCTCTGTCGTGTCGTGTCGTGTCGTGTCGTGTCGTGGTTCGCGTGACACTAACGTGAAACCAGACTTCATTCGCCCCAATGGCAAGAATTGTTCCCTATCCCCTATATAGTGCACTGTGTGCCGGTCACCTTGTAGAACAAGTGAGCGATTTCAGCAGCAGCTTCAGCATCTATTTATAGTGTAGGGGGCGGAGCTTCAGATTCTAGAGAGCATTTGATTGGACAGAACATCTGATGAGAAGCTCAAGTGCAGAGTGATGTCATCATCACTTGATCCATATTGGCGGAAGTGAGAGACTCAGTTTTAAATGCTTGTATCTTGTAAATGTGAATTCTTTCATTGTTTTGGAGCACCCTTATTGCTTATAGATAACAGTAACGCTAACATATTCATACTAAAAGCCAAAAAAGGTAGGTTCACTACAGAATTCTGGGCTTGCTATTAACATCTTGCGGATAAAATAAATCCTCTGTAGTGTATCTTTAAACAAAACAGTTTATAAATACCAACAATATGATAAATACCAACAATATATTTTTGATGTACACTTTGAAATCCTTCTAATAAGATGATTTGCTGCTCAAGAAACATTTCTGATTATTATTTTTAGGATTCTCTGATCGAAATCATTTCACTTGATCAATTTAATGCATTTTTGCTGAAGAAAAAAATTCTGTTTGACTATTTTAACTTTTGGCTAATACCTGGTATAGATACACTTGACTGGTTGTCAGAAGTCAAAGCTGAATCATTCCCAAAATCATAAATATAACTATTAACTTAGACACAGTATCGATACAGACTTATAAATTTCAAACAAACGCTTCTGTCAGCGCAGCACTACAAGGAACGAAAGCTGCCTAAAAATAAAACCCATTCTGAGCGCTTCAAGGATGAGCTCCTCACTCAACACCAATGCGCCAGAAAGCAGAAAACTTCTCCCAGGTTCTTGTCTTTCAACAACTTTCATCATCTCCAAATTATTCACGCCTAAATGATTTAAAAAGCGCGTGTTAGAGAGAATTAGCGCTCGCGGGTCGGGCCCACCGTCCTCCATAGGCCTGAATCAGCCGCCCTGACACGGAGAATAAGTGTCCTGTACATCTGCCCTGTAATAGATAACCACAGCCTCTCTCCCAGTCATTCCGAGTGAGTAATGGATGGATGTTTAATCTGCTGAGGTAGTGATACCGGGAGAGCGAGCGAGAGCGCCGTAATCCTTGTAATCCACGGTAAACAAAGTCTTCCCCTCTACGAGTGTTATCAGCAGTGGCGCTGGGAAAATATAAAGTGCTTTTGAACATATTAGTGTAATCCAATCCGAAGCTGAGGAGCCCGAAAGGTCTTCGCAAACTCTGAGCGCGTTTCTCAGACACTGAGAAACAGACGAATGTGGGATTCATCTTCAGGGACTACACTCGACGGGAAACAGACCTAGATTTTAAGTAAAAGACTATTACTATGAGAGTCTTAAAAGCTGGAAGCTGAATTACGGCGCTATATGTGTGTGTGTGTGTGTGTGTGTGTGTGTGTGTGTGTGTAGATAAACATCTTTAGGCCAGAAGGTCTTAATACTGGAAAGATCCATGTAGGACAAACACTGGTAGCAAAACAAAGGCAGGAGGAGATATAAAAACAAGATCATAAGGAAAGATAAAAGGAGGTTTGAATGTAAAAAATAAGAAGACTGGAATTAATCTGAATCTACTTTAACATGGTACCAGGAGCTACAAACTTAGCACTAAAAGATGGTGTAGCAATGGCAAAGACTTCAAAATACCAGCGGTTTGTGATTTCAACAAACGCAAACGCTAAAAACTAAGCTTCAGTATGTGCAACAGACATGAATTATTCACCAGATCATGTGGCTTGTTGAACAGGAGTGATTGGACTAATAGTGGACAATAAAACAGTTTATTTTGACTTTTTATGTTTGGGAGCGGAAAGATCGTTTTTGAAAGCTCACCAAGGCTGCATTTATTTCATCTAAAACATTAAAAATAGTGAAATATTCTTGCAATAACTTTTCTATGTCAATATATTTTAAACTGTAATTCATTCCTGTGATCAAAGCTGAATGTTCAGCATCATTACTCCAGTCTTCAGTGTCACATGATCCTTCAGAAATCATTCTAATATGATGATTTACTGCTCAAGAAACATTTATGATTATTATCAGTGTTAAAAACAGTTGTGCTGCTTCATATTTTTGTGGAAGCCGTGATTCTTTGATAAATAGAAAGTTCAAAAGGACAGCATTTATTTGAAATAGAATCTTTTGTAACATTATAAATGTCTTTACTCTCATGTTTGATCAATTTAATGCTGAATAAAAGTATCAATTTCTTTCCAAAAAAAGAAAGAAAACAATCTTACTGACCCCAAACTTTTGAACGGCAGTGTCCTCAGCTAATGGCGGCACTGCAAAACCCTGTCGGAAATGTGTTGTGCCAACTCAGAAAAGAATGTGAGCAGTCGGCCAAATGTAAGGGTGACTGTGCCAAAACCTGGGCGATCCCTACAAGACCCTCGTCCATGCCAAAACAAACCTACACGATGATTCATTACCAAATGATTATGAATTCATTCACATACACACTGAAAATCGCCATTTTGCACCCCTAAACTGTTGCAGAAAAACCTAAAGAATCAGTTTTAGGAACACAACTCGCTGAATCAAAAGCGGATCAAATCTTCCAAGTGCCTAAAGGTTTCCACTCCTGTCAAACACACTGATATAGCATTACAAGACTTCACAGAAGAGTTACACACGATTAGCTCACTCAAAATGAGTTCTGGCCTTTCCAACAGTCACGACAAACTTGTGCTTCATGTCGTGAGTGTTTGTAGTCGAGTGAGGCCTGCGGTGGCTTTTGATTAACTGCAGCCTCTAACAATATGCCTCCAATAGAGGAGAAAAGTGGAGACCCTAATGAGCTCAATGTGATCCGACTCCCGCCGGGGACTGCTGAATACACTTTGTCTGCTATTGAGAACGAAATAATCAAGATCTTTTGTTCTATCGTGACTTTAAGTCGCCTATGAATGAAGGGCGACAGCAGAAACGCAAACGCCTGCGCAGAACCTGACGTTTGTTTGCGGCGCACGATCATACGCCGCTCTCCAGATGCATATCAGGTTTTATCTTCCACGGAGGTCTTATTTATAAACCCTAAGAGGTGTTCGGCAGCTGTAGAAATGACTCACTCGCTAAACGTCATCGTCTTCTGATTCACAAAAGACCCATTTAAGGCCCTTTAATCTAGGCAACACAACAATACGCCGAATACAATTACAGGCACAACGTGAACTAATCTAAATCTTCTCTTAAACAAAAGCAGAGGAATGTCATGGATTTATTATGCTTTGAAGAACATGGAAAGGGAGGCAGGTTCCTGTGATCTGAGGATGTTTGCCCTCTAGTGGAGAAGAAGATGCAACTGCAAGTTTTGGCTGGTGTTCAAAAGGCCCCAGGCAAAGGCACACTCAGCATTTAGTTCATTCAAAACGCACATAAGACAGCAAAACAGCTCCCGGGTTCTGCCATCAAACGACCGGTGGCGTTTAGACCTGAAAAGCAATGAGATTCAAAGCATATGCAATGCCATAATAACCTTGTCATATCAGCAAAGCTTCAAAGACATAGAGCTTCAAGTAAAGTTACGGACTGTAAGATGCTGTACATGCAGAAGTCAACGGATTCAATGTAAAAACAAAACAGACCTGCATGTAGGACTTTAATGTTGAGGTGACTTTACATTTGAGGACTTTCATTACCATCATCATAATCGCAAATAAAATGGAAAATAAAATGCATTAAAAAGAGAAAAACCACTGCATTGTAATGCATAAGCATGGTGTGTAGATTTTTTTTTCTGCATATAACCCAGAATCTAGTCATCCATGTCTGAGCACAAAGCCTCTACTTTGAGTTGATGCATCATTAAAACCTCAAATATTTCACCCTCAAACACTCTTTCTGAGACCCCAAAGCACAGATTCACTGCACACCTTCATCCAGAGGTCTTCCCCTCCTAATCTACTGCCAAACTTAACAATAAATCTGAGCTCGAGCTTACCTTCTTCCGGGGCTGCCATTTCATCATATTTGTAAAGCTAAAATGAACAGCATCAAAACATCACGATGGCAGAGAAGTGGGATTCAGGACGAGGACATAAAGTCACAGTCTCTCCGGACGGCAGATTCATGACGCTCTCCAGGCGCGCGAACGTGCGTAAAAGCGCAGAGCACTGGAGCCTCTAGTGTCCTCCTGATAATCCAACACGCGCAGGCTGGAGAAATCTGCTCGTTTTCGCTTCAACTGCTAGTTTATGTTCGTTTAAATGCGCGATTAAGATGATAGTGATCATATAAACCCAGAAGGGACACTTGGCACGCTATATGAGGAGACATTCGCTCTCCATCGTGACAGCGGATGATGTGCCTCGCGCGGAAGAAAAGAGAAGAAAAACTTTCCGTTCTGATAAACGCTACACGGTTGTTCGCTCTAAACAGTCCGGTTTCCTTTAAGTGTCCGGGGGAGGTCGTTAAAACGTGCACAAAAGCGTGAAAAGTTCTGCATAAAAGGAATGTTGATGGAAAATAATCCCCAAAAGATCGAGATTCCAGAGATGATGCGTAATTCTATACATACACGCACACACGCGCGCGCAGGAAAAAACCCTCAAAGACGCGCATAAATAGACGGATCCAGTTGGAGAGAAGAAGACGAGGAGGAGGAGGAGTGGGAAAGAAAAACAGAAAAATCCTTGGAATTTGAGAGTTGGAAGGAGAAGGATATCCTCCGACAGCGCAGAACTGGAGCGCAGAACACTAATAACTTCCTTCCCCGCTGTTCCTCTGCGCGGAGAGAGAGAGAGAGAGAGAGAGAGAGAGGAGGAAGGTGGAGGAGGAGAGGAGTCCGCGGGGTCATAGAGCCGCCGGATACACCACACACAAACACGCACGCACGCACGCACATGCACGCACACGTTGTGTATTCATGTTTTATGGGGACTTTTAGAATATACAGTTTGTTGTACAGTATAAAAATCATCATATTCTCTCTCCTTACACTAACCCTCCCCTAAACCTGCCCATCACAGAAAACTTTCTGCATTCTTACATGTTCAAAATACATCACTTAGTATGATTTATGAAGCTGTTTTCCTCATGGGGACCAAAAAATGTAAGGCACACACACACACACACACACACACACTCTCTCTCTCACTCTCTCTGGCTCTGGCTCTCTCTCTCACACACACACACACGTACGTTGTGTTTTCATGTTTTATGGAGGCTATCCATAGACATAATGATTTTTATACTGCATATTCTCTCCTCTTACACTAAACCTGCCCATCACACAAAACTTTCTATATTCTTACATTTTCAAAAAACATGTATGATTTATGAAGCTGTTTTCCTCATGGGGACCAAACAATGTTGCCACAAGGACAAGGATTTTGGATATTGCCATCTTTGTGAGAACATTTCGTCCCCATAATGTAAGGTTTACCAACACACACACACACACACACACACACACACACACACACACACACACACACACACACTCTCTGGATTTATTAAGCCCACTGCTGCACAAAGAGGATAAAAGTACTCGAGCACAAACCTTTACACGCTCAAAACCCCAAACTGTCCATTCAAGACATTGGATGAAACATCCCTTCAGAAAAAGAGGAGATTTATATTTCTAAAGAGAAAAGGGCTTTTAGGGCAACAAAAAATGTTTTAGGTTTTAATAAGTACTGTAATATTTTCAATATACTGTAAAAACTTTACCTTACAAATACATGTTAACACTAACACTATAAAATATAATACATAACAAATCATTAATTCATGCACATTCAAATATAGATACTGTAAATACAAAATTAAAGCTGGGTGACATTTCTAATCTAAATGTACATTAGCTAATGATCTGTTAAGAATTATATAATGTAATGATGTTTGTTAATGTCTTATTAATGAAAATGATTATTAACACCCTCAAACAAACATACAGTATTGCCAGAGTTGGGTGATTAATGAATGTGGTTTATATAAAGGATCACATTACAGTTCATATAAATGGCAGTGAATGATTTGCATCAAAATGCATTAATTGTATGCAGTACATTTACACTCGAGGTTTATGGACTCATGAAGTCCTAAACTCCAGCCTGGACCAGTGTGTGTTTATAAAAGCAAAATCAATAACTGCATTCCCTGCTGAAAATAGCGGAGTGTAACATGACACCTGCTCTGTCCACCGACGGCCATCTTTGGAGACTCATCCTCCGCTTGTTTACCTTGTGTTTCGCTTCTTAAGAGAGATTTGGAAGAGTCCCTGTGTCTCCGCCCGGCAAACTGCCCTGATCCCTCAATAATATTATTCTGAGGTCCGCTTTCAAAAAGTTGAAATGCCACGATAAGTGTTGATGGACAGGAAGAGGACAGAAGCGCGTCTCTGCTGGAAACTGAGATTCACTGAGTCATTTCCTGCATTTACACACAAAACACATTGTTTTTCCCAACAGCAAGAATTATAGACATTAGCTACTACACTCTCTCACACACACTCTCTCTCTATCACACACACACACACACACAAACAAACACACACACACTCACTCACTCACTCTCTCTCTCTCTCTCTCTCTCACACACACACACACAAACACACACACACTCTCACTGTCTCTCTCACAAACACAAACACACACTCACTTTCTCTCTCTCTCTTACACACACTCTCTCTCTCTCTCTCTCTCTCTCTCTCTCTCACACACACACTCACTTTCTTTCTCTCTCTCTCTCTCACACACACACACACTCTCTCACTGTCTCTCTCACAAACACAAACACACACACTCACTCACTTTCTCTCTCTCACACACACACACACAAACAAACAAACAAACACACACACACAAACTCACAAACACTCTCACACAAACTCACAAACACTCTCTCACACACACACACACACACTCTCTCTCACACAAACACTCACTTTCTCTCTCTCTCTCACACACACACATACTCTAACAAACACTCTCACACACACAAACACACTCTTTCTCTCTTACACACACACTTTCACACGCACACAAACTCAAACACATACACACACACACACACACACACTCTCTCTCTCTCTCTCTCACACACACACACACACACTCCCCCCCTCTCTCTCTCTCTCACACACACACACACACACACACACTTGCACCTGTCTGATTTAGAAACAAGTTCCCCATGTCAAATAAAGGACAAGCAGACACTGCTGCAGATAATAACAGTAGTGAGACAAAGACATCAGCTCTCTAACAGCATTACAGGTTTGAACTGATATAAATGACCTCCATCAGTGTCAGCTCAGAGTAAAAGCACAGATGTTGGGCTTCAGCGGAGTTTAAGGGGACAGATTGGACACTGTTAACCAACAATGAAGATAAACTACGGGCAGCATTATTTATTCATGCATCAGCAATAAAACCTTATTAAAAGCACATTTCATCAGAACACCACCTGTCAAACGCCATGATATCAGAATAATATCAGGTCACTTTCCAATAAAAAGCCACTGAATGATGAAATACCAAGACAACCAGTAAACATCTAAACAGCCACTGGGCAACATTACATAAACACAGCCAGTTATGCTGCACTGACATAAAAGACATTACGTAATGGATTAAAAACGTGCTATTGGCCTTTATTGGGAGTTGCAGCATTTAATAAACACTACAGTCCTCAAATGTTAAAATGTCCTCAACATTGTTAATGCTTGGTTTGGTTATAAGCATCCCAGTCTCGCGTAGACTGACGGCAGAAGGTCTGAACTCCATCACAGCTTTCATTGGCCAAGGACCACCAACAGGACATCTGACCGATAGTAAAGCAACCAATCACAGTTCAGTTTGTTCGACATCATATTTACTGGTGGATGGGCCTATGACAATAGACCAGCATGAATCTAATAAATGAGTAATTCAAGAAAGTAATGCAACAATGGCACAGCAAACTTCACATATTTTTAAAAATCCAGCATTTAGTTGGTCCTGATAAGCGCTCATTGTCACAGTTATAAACAGCGACAGCTTTCTTTTTCCATGAGGGGGTTTGGCACCACGGCTCACTGTTAAAGAATCCGACACACGTCTCCCAGAAATCAACAAATCAGATGACGACTGTGAACAACGCGCATACACTGTAGATGATTCTCTCATTTACACAGATGCATTTTCCTTTTTGCAAATGATACATTATTATAAGGAAAAATATTAAAACACGAGGGAAATCATTGTTGTCCAGTCAAGTCAAGTATATTTATATAGTGCTTTTCACAATAGAGATTGTATCAAAGCAGCTTCACAGTATTAATATGTTGTGTCCATGGCGATCGGAAAAATAGGCATAAAGCTTAGGCCTACATATTTACCCAAATTATTATATGCATGTATAACCGAAGCTAATTTGGGTGGGTTTGTCCCATCTCCAATGCCACTTCTCTTTCTTTTACGGCCCTGACGAGAACATCGATCTCCTCGGCTGTGAACCGATTCTGAAGCGCGCCTGGTAAATGCGCCGTTATAATAGTATTGCGCCATGGAACAAGCGCATCTCGTTCATCATGCTCTTAAAGGGAATGTGATATGACGCTCTGATTGGTTTATTTCACGTTACGCCCAAACCACACCTATGAATAATGAAGCTACTTCAGACCAACCCCTTTTAGATTTGCGCCAGGCGCAAGAGGCATTTATCCCGCCGGGAAAATAGCAACAGCGCCGGGATCCGCCCACAAAGTTACTTGCGCTTTGCGCTTTGACACTTGCGTTTCAGATCGTGCGCTGAGTGCAAGATAGGGCCCTCAGTGTGCAAGGTTTCTGAGCGTGACGAATTTTTAGGATGTGCAACGATTAATCGCGATTATTCGCATCCAAAATAAAAGTTTGTGTTTACATAATATGTGTGTGGTACTGTGCATAATTAGTTTAAATTGCTATAAAAAGTATATATAAATAAGTATATATAAATTGCTCCCCCATTATGGCCGATATAGCAGACTTCTACTCTGACAGTCAAAGCGGCGTTACGTCACAAAAGTGCGGACTCGTAGGAAGACCGCGAGTGTTTAGGGTGGCACTTGAGACCGGGCCGAAACACTCTAGAAACCACCAAAAACTCCCAAGCAATGTGTTAGTGTTTAGGACAGTGAGTTGTGAAATGAAGGCCTGACAGGAAACACAGACGAGTGAAAGTGAGATTCTCTGAACTCCAGCTGGGCTCTGCTTTTCCCATCAGGTCAACACAGGACATCAAATATTGGCACGTCTTCTAGTGATATAGCAGAAACATTCAGCACCTGTATGTTTTTCTGTGTCACACACCCACTGCCTTTATCATTCAACTTACAGGACTGGCTGACGGAGAAATGAAAGGCTGGATAGAGTGGAAGTGCATTACAGAGATACGGCGAGTTACAGTATACTGTGTGTGCTCATGGGAGAGAGATTACAAACTTTTACTCACTGCATGCAATGGTTTGAATGCCATTTTCTTTCCTGTGTTGATGCATTTAAAAGTGCTTGCCTTTTTAAATAGCCTTATACAGTCTTTTTCAGAAAAATCTAATTTGTATCGAAAATGACTTTAATGCACATCACAATTACAACTTTTAAAATCAGTTTTATCATGGGAGGAACATCCTTATTTTAAAAAGCATGTGACAAGTGAAAAATGTATTCATCAATATTTTTAGTCCCTGAAAAGAAAGAAATTTCAAATATGTGTATCTGCTAAAAGTTTATTTAGTCAGCGTTTAGCAGTAGACACAACCTCAAATCCAACAGACATGAACTAAAAGCCAGAAAACTCCAATTCTGAATGTATGTCATTTTTAATAAAGCACAAATTGCATGAGCATTTCTTTGGGTACGATTTTGAAATAATGCGCCGAATCAAAGCAGCAAACTCCATGTTATTTGCTGAAAATCCCTCTAGGTTTGTTTTCACCCAAATGAATCACAGAACTGTTTAAAGCAACTTGGTAAACAAGAATATTCAATCATATTGTAAAGATTCCGAGACCTTAGGAAACATCGTTCGTGCGTGCGTGCGTGCATGTGTGTTTGTGTGTATGCGACAGAGTGACGAGGCTGCGAGCTATAATGAGAGCTGCTAATTAATGTTGTGAGGCGTATCTCACAGCCACAGCGGCTCTATCTTCAGACAGCAGCTCGACTCACTCGTTCGCTGACGGGGAGAAGGAGGGGGGGGGCGTGAAACACACACCTCGCCTCTCCAAACACAAAAGATGCAACAAGCCTTTCTAAGACCCAACAGCTGCTCCACCTTTACTCTCAGCCCCACTAATGGCTCTCAATTGAACCCTCCCGCTCTGATGAAGATGTATTGAGTTCTTAGGTGCCCTGGAGATCCAGTCTAATTCCCAGTAGGAAGGTATGGGTCAGATGGGTCACATTTTAGCTGTAAGCCGTGCGTGAGGGACAGTTGGAGGTCAGGAGGACACATCCCGGTTCTGGCTGTTCAATAGACCTCAATTGAGGAACCCTGGAGAAAGTGAGGTCTACACACATAAAACTCTCTAAAATATCACCAAAAGTATCTTCAGTGGTTCTACAGCACCTTGGGTTCAGAAAACAACCATAGTTCTTTGGAGAAAGCCTAAAATATTGGTTTCTGTAAAATTGTTCTGTAAAGTCTAAAATATTGTTTTATTGGTCTGTAAAGTCTAAAAAAAATTGGTACATGGGTTCTGTAAAGTCTACAAATAGTTCAGTTAAATCTAAATGATTGGTTTCTGAGTTCTGTAAAGTCTAAAATATTGGTTTCTGGGTTCAATAGATTCTAAAATATTGGTTTCTGGTTCTGTAAAGTCTAAAATATTGGTTACTGGGTCTGTAAAGTCAAACATTTTGGTTTCTGGGTTCTGTAAACTCTACAAATTGTTCAGTAAAGTCTAAAATATTTATTACTGGTTCTGTAAAGTCTACAATGTTGGTTTCTGTGGTCTGTAAGGTCTATAATATTGGTTTATAGGTTATTTAAAGTCATTGTTCTGTAAAATCTAAAATTTTGAGTTATGGGTTTGTAAAGTCTAAAATGTTGGTTTCTAGGTTCAGTAAACTCTACAAATTGTTCAGTAAAGTCTAAAATGTTGTTTTCTAAGTTCAGTAAAGTCGAAAATATCGGTTACTGGTTCTGTGAAGTCTACAAATTGTTCATTAAAGTAAAAAATATTGATTTATGGGTTTGTAAAATCTAAAATATTGGGTTCTGGGACTGTAAATTCTAAAATGTTGGTTTGTGGGTTCAGTAGAGTCTAAAATATTGTTTTCTTGGTTCTGTAAAGTCTATAAATTGTTCGGTAAAGTCTAAAATATTGATTAATGGGTCTGTAAAGTCTAGAATATTGGTTTCTGGGTCAAGTTAAGTATAAAATATTGATTTATGGGTCTGGTAAGACTAAAATATTGGTTTATGGGTTCTTTAAAGTCTAAAAACCCTCATATTAAGAGTTCCTTAATAAAACATGCTCTTAAGAGTTTCGTGAATAGGTATTTAGCTAAAACTCCTAGCTAGGAACTTTTAGGAGGACTCCTAGTGATAAGATCAAATTCTTTGTGAATACGCCCAGAAACTGAAACCAATGGCGTTATTCAGCATCACTGGACTGAAGTCATACCTGTCACTCACGATACATCTTCATGTGAGGATGACTTACTTTGTGTCCTAACCAGGCGCAACGTGATACGATTCCTGCGACAAGCAATTTTCTGTCCACACCAGACATGACTACGAGATGCAACAAAATCAATCAAAAAAGCCAATCAGAAGAGAGTCTGGGCGGAGTCTGCAAGCGCACGGCTCTCACAATGAAAAAGATAAGTACATACATTTTAACACAAACACCATTTTAACATTATTTAAAATATAAACTGAGTGACCGAAACAGTCACAGAATAAACTTGTTTACATCGAGTTGACGGTTCGAACGTCCTTGTTTCCTTTAATTTATTTGCTTTTAGTATAGCTATAAAGGTCAAGACAAATTACATTCAAACTCACATTAAAACATTAAATAAAGCACATAATCAGTACCTGAGATTAACACGATCATATTTGTATGTTGTCGTTCCAACCATGAGATTGCAGAAATAAAAACATTCCTTAAATAAAAGTAAATGTAATTGTAAAAGAATCGTCACGTACCACCGACATGGCTGGTTACAACAAAAACTCAGATTAACATGGAAAAGATACCTTTTATTGCATCAGTGTCTGGTTCGGACAGTGTTAAATATGAAAAGCTACTTTATTTGTCCTTCTTGCAGCTTGGTCACTCTGCTAAGCATCTGCTTCTGTGTTCCACAAAAGAAAAAAAACTAACACTGGCTTGATGACAGAATTTTCCTTTCAAAATGTTCTCCTATGACATCAGATAGTAAAATCCTCTAATTGGAGGCTTTATTTTTAAGAGCGTGCTCAACCAAGCAAAGATACAGACCGGTGGGAACAGATCCCTGAGGAGAAACGCTCTCTTAGAGCACCATCAAACTGTCGGCCAGTATTAGATATGCTGACCTTACAGACAGATTATGTGCCTCTGCCACAGGCCACTCAAATAACCCCGAGGGCAATTATATCGAGAATAGAATTACCTTCGCTTCTCCGGGTCTTTCACACTCACAATGCGACTGCTAATTCAATCAATTCAAGGCTGCATTCTGGTTTGTCACCCTGGCTAAGTTTAGCCGGCTGAGGTCTGTAAACACACCGGCGAGCTCAAACTGAGTGTGTGAGACTCTAGAGCCTCCTGGAGCGCTGCCATCATTGTGTTCGTCAGGCCATAAAAACAGCCTTCGATCGGGTCAATCTGATTGTACTATTGTTGTTTTTTGGCGGATGCATGTGAATGTGAAAATATCACTTGAATAGTTCAATATAGAGCAAACAAATCAGGTTTATATGTGAACAATAAAGCACAGACTAAACAGCTGCCCCTTCTTCCAAGTAAATATACTTTCCAGAATATGCATAATTATGCATCTATGTTGCCGGGCCTCAACGCGACACAACCCTCGTTTAAAATTCAACAGTTTAATCAATAATTCATATATTGTCAAACAAACTGCGCTGCTCTGACAAATGTCGAGGATTTTCCCATCACCCCTGTTTTAACGGCTGAATCCCAAGGGTGCCACTGTTGTTAAGATACCGAATGAATATCTGCCATTAAAACGAGGCGACGCCATTAGAGAAAATGAGGCTGATGAGGCGGATGTTGTAAACCGAGCACCTCCACCTCTCAGAGAAAACACTGAAGCAACGTGATTCTCCCAAATGCAATCCACATTCTGTTAATGACCATTATTTGTCTTTCTTATATAGACAGAGACTTAATATGTTGTATTAGATACCCTACTACAAATATTAAACCTCTTACCTTACATATTACACTTTGGTAAATATATCATCCAGTGTAACGGAGATGTGTGTGCTAGTACTTTTCTAAGAGACCATATAAACAATTATCTGCAGGAAAAAATAGGACATACATTGAACTAGGCAATAAGCCATACCCAGAAAATCGGAAAGACTTGGGCTCTACTGTAGCAATCAGAAGACATTACCACCCACGTAGCAACTGCTAAACAGATCGGCAACTACATAGCAACACCCTAGCAACTGCTTAAAAATGGCTCAGAAAACCATAACACCCAAAATGGGTCAGAAGACATTTGCAACAAAAGAGAAACATCATAGGAACAGCTAAAAATGGCTCAGAACACCTTAGCAACCACATAGCAACACCCTAACAACTACTAAAAATGCCTCAGAACACCTGAGCAACCACCTAAAACTTCTATAAATGGCTCAAACACAACAGTAACTGCTAAAATGCTCAAAACACCCTAGCAACTCCTGAAAATGGTACAGAACACCTTAGCAATCATATAGCAACAACCATGCAACTACTAAAAATGCCTCAGCACACCTTAGCAACCACCTATCCACTTCTATAAATGACTCAAACACAATAGTAACTGCTAAAATGCTCAAAATATCCTAGCAACTCCTGAAAATGGCCCAGAACACCTTAGCAACAGCATAGCAACACCCTAGCAACTACTAAAAATGCCTCAGAACACCCTAGAAACTGACTACCAACTTCTATAAATGGCTTAAACACAATAGTAACAGTTAAATTGCTCAGAACAACCTACCAACTGCATATTAAAACACTATATGACAGCTAAAAATGTCCTTAGTAAATACTTATCAATACCCCAGCAGTTTCTAAAAATGTCTCAGAACACCCTAATGACCACCCAGCAACACCCTAGAAAAAGAAATTGTTCCTAGAAACTGCAAAAAATGACCTTAGCAACCACATACTGTAGCAATCATCATGAACATCCTACCAATCACATATCAATGCACTAAATAAGACTCGGAACCATTAAAAACTGCAAAGCAATGCCTTGGTAACCACCTAAAGGTTTGCTTTGTGACAGCAAGTTTAATACATGCATGCAACAACAAAAAAATCTTTGTATATACTTCTAATAGCTATTCCCAATTACTGTAATGAACATAGTGGCGTTTATCTACAGAGGGATGCTATTTATATAAAAATACTTTATACAAATCACAGGGTCCTTTAAAGCTGCGTTTAATAATTCATCTGCACTGGATATCGACGTAACGGAGTTCAACATGCTGTTTAAATCAACACGGCTGTTAAAGAGCAGTCGGGTTTCATCTGAACCCAGATCAATAATAACACCGCACAGCGGAGCCACAAACGCACTCTGAAGATGCAAACAAAGAGAAACACAGGGTTTGTGTGGTCCCCTGGTGTTGGCAGAGATAACAGCATTTTCAGCTTTGTGTGTGTGTGTGTGTGTGTGTGTGTGTGTGTGTGTGTGTGTGTGTGTGTGTGTGTGTGTGTGTGTGTGTTTATAGTTCGGAACGAGTGTTTGTCTGTGAAGTGCTTGGGCTAATGTGGCTGTTGGTCCAAAAAGCCACATACATATCCCATGTTAAACTGAAGAAGATATTTTTAGATTTGCCACTTAACAAATGCTGAGATTCACTACTGTTCAAAAGTTTGGAGTCAGAGTAGTATTTCTGCTCACCAAGGCTGTATTAATGTGATCAATACAGTAAAAACAGTAATATTGTGAAATATTTTTACAAAACTAGATTATAAAAAAAGTTGGTCATGATGACAAACAATTATGTTGGCTTGAGAAAGCCTGACCAGAAAGTTTGAATAAGTTTTAAAAGCTTGAAGTTAGAAAGTTTAAAGCATAGTTTAAAGGTTTAGAAGGCAATACAGTCTGTCAGAAAACAGACAGACAGACAGATGTTTCTAACATGCTTTAACACATTGTTAACATGAATTAGCAAATTGCTAGCATGATTTAACATGCTGCTAACATGTTTTAGCATGTTTCTAGCATTAATTAGCATGTTTTAACCCATTGCTAGCATTAATTAGCACATTGTTACCATGTTTTAACACATTGCTAGCATGATTTAGAGTGTTGCTAGCATATTTTAACATGTCGCTAACATGAAATTACATGTTTTAGCACGTCGCTAGCATGTTAAGGTAGTTACTAGGCTTTGCTAGTGATACATGGTGGATGAAGCTTAAATACTTTATTAGACCCCCTCAATGAAAGTGTATGGGACTATTTGTAGTTTTATCGTCTGATTAGTTAGAAAAGGTTTAGCAATGCCAGTCTGAAGGTCTGACCCAAGTTAATGGTTCTAGCTTGAAAGCTCTAGTAGTTAGAGTTTAAAAAGTTAGTTTCAGAAGAAGAAGAAGAAGTATAAAAGTTTAAATAGCACAACAGTATGCCTTTCTGTTTTAATATATTTTGAAATGTAATTTATTCCTGTGATCAAAGCTGAATTTTCAGCAGCAGTACTCCAGTGTTCAGTGTCACATGATCCTTCAGAAATCATTAGGGTGAATCTAAGCACTCAGTACGTCAAAGAGAAACTACAAGGGTCAAATTCCAGCGCTAGCATCAAGGCTAGCATCGCACGAACCACTCACGACTCTCATTTATAATCAGACGCAGTGCAAGGGAGGATATGTACGATTTATCACCACGACACTGAGATAACGGCACACGTGACGCCCTTAGAGATGCCTCTACTAACAAACCCAGGCGATCAGCCATGAGGGGAAGACTTGAATTCATTACAGCCTCACACACACACACACACACACACACACACACACACACACACACCTGGTGCTCACACGGCAGCTAATGTAAAACGTGTAAGTTTCACTGCAGTGTGATTCTTACCGGATGTGTGAAAGTGGATTGACGGCTTCTTTTGGTGGGCATTGGGAAAGCTGCGATGCAGGTTATGTGTACGGTTTTAGAAATAAAGTTTACAACAGAGCTTCTTCAGTTCCTCGAATTCCTCAAGTTAATGCACAAATCCAATCAAACTACAGTATTCTGATGCAAATTGTTCTGTCATTCAGTAGAATGGATAATACTAATAATAATACATTATTTATCCTAGTATTTATGTCAAGTGGTAGGCCTAATTACACTTTGTTCATGCTGTTGTTCATGCATTTACATGGTAAAATGAACCCAATGGCATCCAGTGTGTTTACATGCACAACAAAACACAGATAATAATAATTATTATTATTATTATAAGTTTAATTTATATATCGCCTTTGCCAAGCTCAAGGACACTTCACAATACCAATACAGAAAAACAATCAGTTCACACATAAATGGACAATAGACATTTGCCCAGTCCGAGCGATTGCAGTTGCATATCGCATTACATTTTGAAATACAAACAAAAACAGAGACAAAAAACAACAACTATATACTGACAGGAAGGTGGACAGTTGAAGTAAAGATGCAAAAGGCTAATGGTACCCAAGTTAACATTATGACTGTAATACAGAGTTATGCAAGGGAGGATCAGCCTATAAGAAAAAGCTGACAATGCAAAAAAATAAATAAAAAATGAGACTCATGCTGCACAAGCTGTTAAATGCGTTTACATGCAGTGAAATCAGGCTGATTAGATTTTGATTAAACCATTTATGACCTTTATCAGATAAACCAACGCTATTTCAAATATTTACACGACCTTATGCGCTATCAGGGAGGTTAAGCAAATTCAGTCTAAGATCGAGCATGCAAACACACTCGATGTTTGATTCATTTTTGTAACTTCTGCACGATAAACAATTTTGGTATGGTGTTAAATCTGGTGGTTTGTTGAATCACTGAAGAAGGAGTTTATCTACATTGTGTTTTTTTTTTTTTTGCGTCTCTGGCCGACCATGCTCTTATCTTTATTATTCTTCCTGACCCCTCCTGTCGCTCTGTAAGAGAAATGAAAGGTTAGAAAGACCTGAAAACTTCTCCAGCCGTAAATAAGCCTGAACTGGAGTGTTTTGTCTTTGAACCTCAGTGATGTTCTGTGTCAGAGCGACTCCCTTCAGCCATTCGAGAGCTTTCATGCCGTTGCTCGTGTGTTTCCGCTGCATGTGCGTGGGGAGCAGGGCCGTAATGGGCTTAAAGAAGGCTTGAGGTTAGTATCAAAGTCTTGAACCTGATAATAAGTAAAATCCCCCTTTTGTGGCTGTGGGAAAAAGCGGCTTCTCTGAGTTAACAAGCATGAAATGTTCCGGCTCTCTCTGGCAGCTCTATTTGTCACGCCTGTTCATGTGATTGCGGCACACCAACTTTTCCTGCTATTCTTTTCTCGCTATTTTTTTTTTTTTTACTCTCTTTCTGTCGCAGGGGTTATTGTGACTTCATGGTTTCACACACCACGGCAGGATATAAACGGGCATTGTAAAGATGCAAGAAAATGAAGCACTCCGGTCAAACAAGCAAGAAACCGTCAGATTATGCATAAAAAACAATTACAATTAAAGGTGTTGCAACAAAAAAGATATGCTTAACAAGTATCTTTGACTTTTTTACAGTATCTAAACATCCATTAAACAAGATGAAGAGCAAATTTAAAAAAGTAATGTATCTTGAATTAAGTTCATTTTTGAAAATTGAATATATATATATATATATATATACACACAGCATACATACAAACACACATACTGTACATACTATCTATATATATGTATATATATATATATATATTCTCTCTCTCTCACACACACACATATATATATATATATATATACAGAAGGGCTAATTATGATATCAGGTCACAATTTGTTAATCACAAGGACTCATTAAAATAATCAACTGAATGTTTGGAAAATTCAAACACAATTTTCCCTTTGCGTAACATTGATTATGCCAATGTGCCTTCAAAAACTAATTAGACCAACCCGCCCCTTCTCATCAGACTGCATAATGGAAAATGTGTTTAATGGTTCTTTCCATTTGTCTAAAAGTTTAAGGCCTTTAATTTGCTGCTGTAGCTAAAACAGTTGCAGAAGTAGAGCTGAATGATTTGACCACACAAGGACATTTATTAAACAAACAGCTCTGGAAACCAGCACATCCAGCTCCATAATCTAATTACTTCCCCACTCCCACCCAAACCGGCGTATTAACCCGACGAGAGCATTGATCAGGTGGAGGAGGTTATTGTGCTCCAGTCCAGCGGGAGCCGTTAGCGGGCCGAGGATCATGCATATTTCATGATATTTCGATGTGAAAACTACAGAAACGAGAACTTCCTGACAGGAACTTCTGCAGAAGATTCACACTGAATTCAAGCTCAAATGAAGGCGACCTCGTTCCCAGCGTCAGACCTGCACTGGTCAACCATTCATCGACATAAAACCATTCAAAGCCTTCTTGCATATATATATATATATATATATATATATATATATATATATATACACTCACCGGCCACTTTATTAGGTACCCCATGCTAGTAACGGGTTGGACCCCCTTTTGCCTTCAGAACTGCCTCAATTCTTCGTGGCATAGATTCAACAAGGTGCTGGAAGCATTCCTCAGGGAGTTTGGTCCATATTGACATGATGGCATCACACAGTTGCCGCAGATTTGTCGGCTGCACATCCATGATGCGAATCTCCCGTTCCACCACATCCCAAAGATGCTCTATTGGATTGAGATCTGGTGACTGTGGAGGCCATTTGAGTACAGCGAACTCATTGTCATGTTCAAGAAACCAGTCTGAGATGATTCCAGCTTTATGACATGGTGCATTATCCTGCTTAAAGTAGCCTTCAGAAGTTGGGTACATTGTGGTCATAAAGGGATGGACATGGTCAGCAACAATACTCAGGTAGGCTGTGGCGTTGCAACGATGCTCAATTGGTACCAAGGGGCCCAAAGAGTGCCAAGAAAATATTCCCCACACCATGACACCACCACCACCAGCCTGAACCGTTGATACAAGGTAGGATGGATCCATGCTTTCATGTTGTAGACGCCAAATTCTGACCCTACCATCCGAATGTCGCAGCAGAAATCGAGACTCATCAGACCAGGCAACGTTTTTCCAATCTTCTATTGTCAAATTTCAATGAGCTTGTGCAAATTGTAGCCTCAGTTTCCTGTTCTTAGCTGAAAGGAGTGGCACCCGGTGTGGTCTTCTGCTGCTGTAGCCCATCTGCCTCAAAGTTCGACGTACTGTGCGTTCAGAGATGCTCTTCTGCCCACCTTGGTTGTAACGGGTGGTTATTTGAGTCACTGTTGCCCTTCTATCAGCTCGAACCAGTCTGGCCATTCTCCTCTGACCTCTGGCATCAACAAGGCATTTCCGCCCACAGAACTGCCGCTCACTGGATGTTTTTTCTTTTTCGGACCATTCTCTGTAAACCCTAGAGATGGTTGTGCGTGAAAATCCCAGTAGATTAGCAGTTTCTGAAATACTCAGACCAGCCCTTCTGGCACCAACAATCATGCCTTGTTCAAAGTCACTCAAATCACCTTTCTTCCCCATACTGATGCTCGGTTTGAACTGCAGGAGATTGTCTTGACCATGTCTACATGCCTAAATGCACTGAGTTGCCGCCATGTGATTGGCTGCTTAGAAATTAAGTGTTAACGAGCAGTTGGACAGGTGTACCTAATAAAGTGGCCGGTGAGTGTATACCGATATATCAAATTATCATAACATGTTATATCATGTATATCGATATATTGTGATATAGGCCTATATATACACATTCAACTAAAAAGGAATACTTATATTCTGCAGAGATGCTTTAAATTGACCAAAAGCAGCATTAAAGACTTCCTACGATTTCTGTTCTGTTCTTTTGAATTTTTCTAGAATCTGAGAAGGAGAAAAAAAGAATCACAGTTTCCACCAAAATATGAAGCAGCACAACTGTTTGATAAACAGAAATGTTTCTTAGCAAATCATCATATTATACTGATTTCCGAAGGATCATGTGACACTGAAGACTGGAGTAATGATGCTGAACATTCAGATTTTGATCACAGGAATAAATATTTTTAAAAATATATAAATATATTCAAATATTGAACCGTTATTGAACTAAACTACACCAACATTGAACTGAATTGAGCTGAATAAATATTTAGCTACAGCTGCTTTACAGCAGAATTTTAATTGTCTCATATTTGATGAAGTTTGCATTCTTAATTCTGCTGATTTGCTGTTTATTATGAAGCTGCTTTGAATACGATATAAAACGCAGTGATATGAGCTCATGTTGACGTAGAGCTGTTGGTGATGTGAAATACACAAAAATGTGAAATCAGTCCTGAAATCAGCGGAGCTGCTGTTAGTTGCATCAACTGAGCGTCAGCGTCAGTTCTGCCAGGCCAGGTAGTCAAGACGCTGCTAACGCTATTGGCCAACAACACGGTCTCATCAGCTGATCTGCATCAGCTGTTCAACGCCCCTCGCTACTAATGACTACGCTCAAATCAAGGCGCCTTAAGAAGATTCAGTTTGCTCCTGCTTGCTGCTCGCTTCTCTGCAACCCGCCACCTCCCCAGCTCCTCCTGTCGTGTATAACGTGGCAGTTGCTTTCTGTCATCGTTGCTGCTCTGTTCATAGGGGGAATAGTTCAGCTCTCCCAGTCCTAAACTGTGAGTGTTCCCGAATGCTGCTGCTGTCCTCTGACTCTCTGCTATTTCATGGTGCTCATGAGAGGTCAGAGGACTCACTGAACAGAGCCATACACTCAAAAAAATAACTCTTTGAACATAAAAAAATCATGGAAAGGATTTCCACATGATTAACTTGCTTTATTTCAGCATTATGCAATTCTGTTATTCCAATTTAATGTACTTACGTTGGGTCAACTTAATTCATTAAGGTTGATTCAACTTATTTACTATGGTTGGGCACAGCCTAATTTAATAGTGTCAGTGAATTTAAAAAGGCTCCCTGATATGATTCAGGTATTCAAATTCATATATTCATTCATCCAATTCAATATAATTTATTTTAGAGTCACACTAATCAATTTCTAGACTACAGCCAACTAATAACTACCAAGAGCACTTTATTGCATCTTTATTTATAAAGATTCATCAGTCAAAGCATTTGTTGTCAGTATTTCTGAATCAGTGTTCAGCCTAACCAAACGCTCCACTCTTCTCCACAATGGTAACCCACTGTAATTTAAATGGTTCAATATGTAATGTATCTAATTGAACATTAAACACAATTGCACACTATCCAGTCTTCCCCTTTTCTCATTTTCTCAAAAAAACATAAAATAACACTTCATTTTAACATTTATTCTCTGTTAATTCAACGATATGCAAAGCTTGCTGGGAACTAACAAGCACCACCCAGTTTCAGTTAATGCAACACAAATCAATCATGTAAACCCAACACAAATGGATTAAGTAAACTCAAATTTTACATATTTAAGCAGATTGAACACAATCAAATTAAGTTCGGGCAAAATGGCAGTTGGCTCGCACTATACTGCCACCCTCTGGTTGTAAGAATTTTTTACTAAACATAAATGGTTTGTGTTTAGGCAACACATTAAGATTTTGTACTGTTAAGTTGAGACATAATTACGTTGACCTTAATAGAAAAAAACATTTAAAGTCAAAAAACACAATTATTATAAGTAAACTAAATATAAATATATTATGTAAAGTGCACAACCTTCCTAGTTAATTTTTTTGAGTGTACCGCCAAAAATTTAATTCAGAATTTATCAACTTGAATTGCAATCTATTCCTAAATTATTTTTATTGTCATGTTCTTGACTTAATGGACCTGACAGAACTACTTTTAGTTGCTCAGTGTAGTCACTAGCAGCACTCTGCGATGTGTCATGATTCCCTGTCCTCTCCGATCGGATCCGAGCACAGGCTCCCGAGGGGTCAGGGACAGGCCTCCGGAAAACGGTCGGACACGTGAGTGTGAACAAACACCCAGAACAGAGCGAGCATGACGAAACATGACATCCAGAGATCCAGATGAGCAGTACGGCAAGCCGTTTTAGCTTAAATTGTTCCCAGCGATACTCGACGTAATTGCATTTTTACTAGTAAGAATTAAATTAGAGAGCTCTACAATTCAAATCTTACTAGTAGCAATTACATCCTTAAAAGAGAGATCTCCGATTTAATAATTAACAATTATAATTAGAGAGCTCTCTAATTCAATTCTTACAAATAATAATTACAATTATAGAGCTCTCTAATTCAATTCTTACTAGTAACAATTACAATTATAGAGCTCTCTAATTCAATTCTTTCTAGTAACAATTACAATTATAGAGCTCTCTAATTCAATTCTTACAAATAATAATTACAATTATAGAGCTCTCTAATTCAATTCTTACTAGTTAGAATGCAATTGCAGAGCTTTGCAATTATACATATCTTTAATTCGGATTTTTTACTAGTAACAATTTAATTAGAGAGCTCTACAATTCAATTCTTACTAGTAACAATTACAATTAGAGAGCTCTACAATTCAATTCTTACTAGTAATAATTGAATTGTAGAGCTCCAATTGTAATTGTTACTAGTAAAAATTTAATTACGCTGGGTGCAATTTAAGCTAAAACGGCTTGCCATAGGTTACAGGAGACACGGCGTCCAAAATGAACACTCAGTGTTAGTTTATTATTTGGGAATAATGAGAAAGATAGCGCTGATGTAAGCGATGAGAAATCAAACGCCTAAACAGACTGTCGCAACTCACGCCTGTAGACTTTTACCTCACAATTTTCCCTCAGAAGTTCATCCAAGATGATTAAAATGTGTTTTTCCTCCAGAACCTTAATGTGGTGAAATGTGGAATATTCCTGACATTAAGCCACAAAAACTACAGAGCATATGACCAGTAACAATTTCACAATTCATCCACCATAATCACGTGTGGATGAAAGCTTTTGGATCCTGAATGTTCAATATTAGAGACTAATTTCATACCAACAAGTGTAAAACTTTACAATGAACCAGTTGGCTTGAGTGTGTGTGTGTGTGTGTGTGTGTGTGTGTGTGTGTGTGTGTGTGTGTGTGTGTGTGTGTGTGTGTGTGTGTGTGTGTGTGTGTGTGGCTTAATCTAGCGTTGTGCTTCTGTTGTAGGAGGCTCTCATGAGAATTGAAAGATTAATGTTGGCATCAATCAGTCAGTTTAAAGGAATCTCTTTATCAGGTCTAAACTAAGCCACGTCACCACGGCACATGTCGACTCCTTGGAGAACAAAGTGAATGTCACTGAATCTGGCGAGATTTACAGAAGTGTGAATCAAAAAAAATTATAGCCACGCCGAGTTCTGTAAAGGTGGCGTTCTGTCAGCGTTTCCCAGGCATCGTCTTCATGTTGTTTCTGTTCTAGTCAGGAATCACATTCAGGCTTTTCGCTCTCGTGCAGCACATTTCACGCCCTGCTCTTCAGCGGCACACGGTCATCAATCACACCGTTGCCCCGCCCACTCGCAGGCCAGCAGCCAATCACAGTCAGAGGCCGCCCGACCAGATGACATGTTCATTTTGATCATCTCAACTACACGGTTGGAGCCGAACCTCTCACTGAAAAGTGAACGACACGAGAGATGTGCTGAACAAACCTGATCAGAGTCCACTGAACACACACTGCAATGATCAGAGTCCACTGAACACACACAGCAATGATCAGAGTTCACTGAACACACACTGCAATGATCAGAGTTCACTGAACACACACTAAAATGATCAGAGTTCACTGAACACACACTGCAATGATCAGAGTCCACTGAACACACACTGCAATGATCAGAGTTCACTGAACACACACACACACTGCAATGATCAGAGTCGACTGAACACACACTGCAATGATCAGAGTCCACTGAACACACACTGCAATGATCAGAGTTCACTGAACACACACTGCAATGATCAGAGTCCACTGAACACACACTGCAATGATCAGAGTCCACTGAACACACACTGCAATGATCAGAGTTCACTGAACACACACACACACTGCAATGATCAGAGTCCACTGAACACAACACACACAGCAATGATCAGAGTCCACTGAACACACACTGCAATGATCAGAGTTCACTGAACACACACTGCAATGATCAGAGTTCACTGAACACACACTGCAATGATCAGAGTTCACTGAACACACACTGCAATGATCAGAGTTCACTGAACACACACTGCAATGATCAGAGTTCACTGAACACACACTGCAATGATCAGAGTTCACTGAACACACACTGCAATGATCAGAGTCCACTGAACACACACTGCAATGATCAGAGTTCACTGAACACACACTGCAATGATCAGAGTCCACTGAACACACACTGCAATGATCAGAGTCCACTGAACACACACTGCAATGATCAGAGTTCACTGAACACACACACACACTGCAATGATCAGAGTCGACTGAACACACACTGCAATGATCAGAGTCCACTGAACACACACTGCAATGATCAGAGTTCACTGAACACACACACACACTGCAATGATCAGAGTCGACTGAACACACACTGCAATGATCAGAGTCCACTGAACACAACACACACAGCAATGATCAGAGTCCACTGAACACACACTGCAATGATCAGAGTCCACTGAACACACACTGCAATGATCAGAGTTCACTGAACACACACTGCAATGATCAGAGTTCACTGAACACACACTGCAATGATCAGAGTTCACTGAACACACACTGCAATGATCAGAGTTCACTGAACACACACTGCAATGATCAGAGTCCACTGAACACACACTGCAATGATCAGAGTCCACTGAACACACACTGCAATGATCAGAGTTCACTGAACACACACTGCAATGATCAGAGTCCACTGAACACACACTGCAATGATCAGAGTCCACTGAACACACACTGCAATGATCAGAGTCCAGGGTGGGAATCCAGTTCTACACAAATCACTCATTAAGAAGACGATTATATGAATGATTCAATAAATACAAATATATACAAATGATAGGATCAACTACTGTTACTGATCAGTAATTGTGAGTACCAGTTCACTCATCACTTGATTGATTCATTAAAAAGAACCAGTTCAAACGAGTCATTTATGTATGAATCAGACTACACTGGTCATGCTGTATGTCTTTCGTTCAGTGTTAAAGAAAATAGTAATAGTATATACAGTCAAACCAAAAATTATTCAGACACCAGATATCATTTTTGATATTTTTTTACTAGTGGGTGCATAAATAGCTAATTTTAGGATGGCAAAATAAAGTAAACTGTGACATATGATATTATACCCCCAAATTCTTCAGACACTTTGACCTGGCCATGTTTTGCTGAAGTGTTTTTTCTTTAATTGCTAATGTGAGTTTTTTACACCACAGACTGAACAACATGAAGCATTGCTTGGTAATTGGTTGAGCTAAACTGGTATTATCTAATTGTGTAGTTATATTTAACAGCTGACAGATATTCAACATAATTCATGTGTGAGACAGTCTAACAGAAGGACATACAAAACCAGTGAAATATCAACTCAGTTCTTGTCATATTTTATTACCATTTTCTAAACTATAGCAAATAAATGTGATAATGTGTGAAATGTTGAAGGTGTCTGAATAAATTTAGGTTTGACTGTATATAGTAAGACTTCCAACATTTTTGTTTAGTACAGTATAGTAAGGCTTCCACCAAACAACCAAAATAAATAAAAAAATCGATGCAATCGTTATGTGGAATCAGAATGGGAAGCAGATTTCCCATCATCCCTGCTGATAGCGCTGACTTCCTGCAGTGATGTTGTGTCTTGGCAAACGCAGGCTGATGTAACGGCGGTGTAAAGCATTGTGTAGGAACCCAAAAGTGTGGATGAAAGCAGAATTTAGAAAGCCGGATGAGGCGGGAGAGAAAGAGGCCCTCCCTTGCTTTTCCACACAATGCAGCCAACTTCCTGTTCCCCACACACAGATGATGTGAACACACACACACACACAGATGATGTGAACACGCACACACGCACAGGTAGGGCTCAACCTGTGCAGAGCACATGCCCTTTTTGCCCTTACACTCAGAAGTGGCCTTTTTTTTGGTGGTGGTGTTTTTTTCTTCTTCAATAATGCTATTGGTCACCCTTTACGTCTGTCTGTCTGTTTTAAAAATATTTAGCCAATGAAAGTTCTTAAAAAGTGCTTGTGTAAATCCTCAAACTGTCTGTAAACCTGATAACTCCGCCCCCTCTATCTGAGAACTCTGCCCCTCTATCGAATAACCCCGCCCCCTCTATATGATAATTCCGCCCCTTTATTGGATAACTCCGCCCCTCTATCTGATAACTCCACCCCCTGTATCTGATAACTCCACCCCTTCTATCTGATAACCCCGCCCCCTCTATCTGATAACTCCGCCCCTCTATCTGTTAACTCCACTCCCTGTCTGATAACTCCGCCCCCTCTGTCTGATAACTCCACCCCTCTATCTGATAACCCCGCCCCCTCTATCTTGACTGATCCTTGACTGAATGAACTGAAGTTCAGCAGCTGAATGAAGTTTTGCAAGGGTAAACAAATATCTTGTTGTTTGAATAAGTGCTAAACACTATGTCTATAAAGGATCATATTTTATTTATTTGATGTCTGACTGAGACATGTGGGACCTGAGAGAGAGGTCTAGCATTTGCCATCTAGTCATAGCCCAGTGTTTCCTCTAGGATTTTTTCCAACTGTGGTGGCAGGCCCATTCCCCCAGGGGGAGGGGGTGTGGCCCATGAGGCCATATTCCCATGGGCCACGCCCCCTTGCCCCAGATATTAAAATCTCCCCTTAAAGGGTTAGTTCACCCAAAAATGAAATTTTATAATTTACTCACCCTCAAGTTGTTTCAAACCTGTATGAGTTTATTTCTTCTGCTGAACACAAAAGAAGATATTTTGAAGAATGTTGGTGAACAGACAGTTGCTGGACCCCATTGACTTCCATAGAAGGAAAAAAAAGATACTATGGAAGTCAATGGGGTCCAGCAACTGTCTGGTCACCAACATTCTTCAAAATATCTTCTTTTGTGTTCAACAGAAGAAAGAAACTCATACAGGTTTGAAACAACTTGAGGGTGAGTAAATTATGACAGAAATTTCATTTTTGGGTGAACTATCCCTTTAAGCAGCATTATACATGGAAGGCTCCAAGAGCGGCAAAGCGAGTATGCGCATCTCGTGCGCAGAATGATGCACTTGAAGCAACACAAAGTCACAGCGCATTGAAAAGTTCAAAGCACAACGCGAAGAGAAGAAATGTATATCTATCTATGCTTAGTGTATTCTATCTATGCAACAGTTTATTGAGCCTTTTTATTTTTTTACAGTTTTAAATTTCAGTTACAGTGCGCATGAAGAACAATTCATAGCGCTCTACTCCAGTGCTGTAATCTAACAGACACCCGGGAGAAAGGAATATGATTTAGAAAGCGCAATAAACTCAAGCAAGATAAAGTCATTTTATGCAAAACCATAGACCTTTATCTACAAATAAAGTATAATAGTGGGAACATGATCTTGAAGAGAGTGTCGTCGTGTTACTGTGGTAACCGAACGCGACGCGCATTTGAATGCTGAATGGAGAATGACTGAGGAGAGATGAGTTTCCATTAACTTTAACTAACGACTTAAATATTCATTTTTACCTCACATTATGCTATTGAATGACTTTAGAAGTCTTGGAATATAGTGCGAAAACTTTATTGTGCTTTACAATGTTTTTTTATGCCTTTAGTGGGGCTTAACAAATAGTACAATATCGGACCTCACTGAGAAGCTGCAGCCGTGGCGGGATGATTTTAGGTGTGGCGGCCCGCCACGGCGGAATGAATGTAGCGGAAACACTGTAGCCAATACATAGCCTACACTTAAACAGCCTGTATATTTGCCTGTATAATATCTTTTCATAAAATGAGATTTTGGCCAAATGTATTTTACAACAGAAAAAAATTAGCGCCCATATAGCTACAACAAACTAGTTTGTTGAAACCCTCTATATATCTATATTATCTATATTATTATTATGGTTGTTATTAATAGTGAATAAATCTAAAGCTTTTGAGACTATTATTTTGTGTTATTGAATTTGTATTTGAATGTGACCATTTCTTCCTTTTATGTAGGCTTACTTAATAATATTTATATATATATATATATATATATATATATATATATATATATATAATTTATTTTTATTTTTATTTTTTTAATGGAGGGAGTGCCCTTTTTCACATGCCCATCAAAAGGTCTGTCCACGGCCCTGCACACACAGATGATGTGAACACACACACACACAGATGATGTGAACACGCACACACAGATGATGTGAACACGCACACACACAGATGATGTGAACACGCACACACAGATGATATGAACACGCACACACACAGATGATGTGAACACGCACACACACAGATGATGTGAACACACACAGATGATGTGAACATGCACACACACACAGAGATGATGTGAACACACACACACACAGATGATGTGAACACACACACACACACACACACACACACACACACTGCATGCTAATAAAACACGACAGTTTTGATGAATTTCTGAAGCTGTGTTTGCACTGTAAGATCGAACAGACGCTGCTTAGCCTGCTGAAAAATGACACAATTTCAAGCATATATTTTACAGCCAAACTTCTCTTACGACGTGCACAAGATTCACTTTGGAGAAGTAAAATCTACTGGACGATTCGTTAGCAAAATAATCGGACACAGTAAATATATTTTGGATCTCTTTTTCACTACAAAATGAAAAGCAAAAGATGTGCTTTGGGTGTGTGAATGATGCTGTATGTAATACAGGACTTAAAGCCAGCGAGAAAATGCAAGAAAAAAGTACCAATATTAATTGAAATGCCAAATATATATTTATTTATATATAATTAAAAATAAAATAATTGTTTTAATAATGCATAAAGTCATAATTACAAGTTTTTTTCCCCTAAATGAAATGTTTCTTAGAAATGTATATACTATTTATATTTATTATATTAATAAAATATATTTTGAAAGTTGACTGTGCTATTTAGTATTGTACTCATTTTGCATAATGTTGATAAACAATAGAATGGACGCTTGTTTCCGCCACAGAATTAAAAATAAAAAAGGTAATTGCGAGATTTGCGACTGACTTTTTTCCCAATTGCGAGTTTATTCGGAGATATAAAGTCAGAATAGAGTGATATAAAGTCGCAATTGTGAGAAAAAAAAAATTCATTTCTTGCAATTCTGACTTTATAACATGCAATTGCAACTTTATATCATGCAATTCTGAGAAATAAAGTCAGAATTGAGAGATGTAAACTCGCAATTGTGAAATAAAAGATAATTGTGACTTTAAAAATGTTTTATTTTGTGACGGGAACAAGCTTCCATACAATGTTAATACTTGTGTTAATACTTCCATACTTGTGGCTCGCGCACAGTCTTCACTCGGACGCGCGCTTCAATCTATCGCCGTTGCAGAGACTCTCAATTCGTTCCGGTGAAATCACAAAATAAAATGCACACAAATGTGTCACTGCTTGATGTAGACTGTAACCACTGATGAACATATTCAGTTTTGATGAGAGAGAGAAAAAAACTATACGAGTGCGAATTAGAACCCGTAACCTCTGACACGCTTGGCAAAAGATCTACCACTAGACCATTTAAGAGCTCAGACAAAATTCGCGGATCGATGCATTTATTGACGGGTTGAGAGGCGGCAGCACAGTTTGACCAGCGGGCAGCGGCCGCACACCAGGCCGCCGGATGATGTTGCTAAGAACTTGCAATGTATAACTATTATCAGACCGGCCCTCGCGGCCTCGAAACACTACCGGCCCACCGGGAAAAGCCCCGACTCTCCCGACTGCCACTCCGCCCCTGCTGCTGAGACATTACACATCACATCGATGTCACGTGTCTTTACGGGATTTTTACAGGTTGTGTGTGAACCATAGACAGTATAAGAAGAGGACAGAGCCATCTCATTGGATTTTTTAGCACTTCCGTTCCTGACGCGGAGACTCAAACCGACTCAAACTAAGCTTGATGACGTGAGCAACCTGTCGGACAGATGTAAATCTTCTAGTAGCTGTGCGTGAAAACTGCCAACGTTAATCTTGCAGAGACGGCGAGCTTGAGCAAAGAGTTCTTTGGCGTGAGTGAGCAGGAGTAAGTATTTTGTATAGTATCTATTATAAAATGTAACGCCAGTATGCCATAATGCATTGATTGCCTGTGAGCTTCTTCTCCTGTCTGTACGGTCATTTCTGTCCTGTGCGACAGAGCGTCGAGTGGTTATGACGCAATCGTTAGCCTATTTTTACAAAAACTGTTTCTACGGGGCCATAATGTAACATAGAAGGTAATGGAGCCCTTTATACATTGTCGTGTGTCTTTAGAAATAAATAATGGACCAATGGAGTCTTTAAACGCCTCAGATGTAAAGTTATTTGCTGTCAAAGTGACGCCAAAATGAATGGGAGTCAATGGATGCTAACGCAAGTGAAGTTCTGCTACAAGATGGCGGCACGCGTCCGGCTTCAACTTCCGGTCGATGGATTATTACCCCCTTGGTGTGAACGCACTCTCTGATTCCGGAAAATCACTGGCCGTGTGAATGAACCAAAATCAAACGAACCCGGGTCACTTTATCTGTGTTTTTTCTGGAATCTCTGTGTGAAAGGGGCTCATGAGAGAAACATCATTAGCACTAAAAAAGCATCCAGTTTTTGTTGAGAAAAAGAAACATGAAAACAGAACCGAACTATAAGTGTCGTTTCTCGACAGGAGCACATCTCACATCCCTGGATCAGACTCCTGACAGAGAAACGCTTGGGAAGCTCTGCTGGACTGGATCTGAGTCTCCAGGCTAAAGAAGACCAGCCTCTCGTCTCCATTATTCAGAGAAAAGAAGTGACAGCCAGTCCTCTCAGAAAGCTATATTACACATTTGATAGTCCGCTCTCCCCCGACAGAAGCCCACACCTGTCACCCAGAGGAAAGATGTCTGCTACATCACCACTTCACATGAGTTAGATATTATACTGATCATGCATGTTCCCCGTGAGCCGGCTGACAGATCAGGGCCATATTTGAAGGAGAGATCTCCCAGAGCGAGCTGTAAAAACTCATCTGTTGCATCTCGTATACCTGTTCTCATTCTTGCACTGCCCTGAGATCCCCTCGCACTCACACAGCTGCGGCACACGTCCTTGAGCGCCAGTCAAGCTGAGAATCTAGTGCACTGCGAAATAAACACTCTACAAATGGATTACAGAGTGTGTTCGCAGTTCGCAGACGCACGCGCAAAACAATTCTTGCAACGCGCCTTTGACTCGGGTCAGGTAAACCGCTGGGCTATGAATAACAACAGCCATGCTTTCCATCTCAAACGTGGGGAACGAGAGGAAACTAATCTCATCCCGGTGCCAGGCACGGCTCACGCCGGTTAGGTCTCATGCGGGCAATGCCAATTCCACACGCTGCCAGGATGCATCAGCCTGAAAGTCATGCCCGAGAAGGAAAGAGGTGGAGGGAAAGGGATAGAGAAAGAGTGTTTGGGAATTACATACTACCATAAAGTATGTACACGGTGCACAGTGTTCAAATAACACAGATGACCTGGAATTTGAGAATGTCAAATCAAATCGACTGGTAGACAATATCCAATATTGCAATATATATACATATACACACAAACATACACACACACTCACACACGTGTATACATATTCACTGCCAGTCAAAAGTTTGGGATCGGTACGATTGTTTTATGTTTAAAAAGAAGTCTCTCCTGCTCACCGAAGCTGCATTTCTTTGATTAAAAATACACAAAAAAAACTATAATATTGTTTAATATTATAACAATTTAAAATAACTGTTTTCTATTTGAATATATTTTAAAATAAAATTTATTCTTGTGATGCAAAGCTGAATTTTCAGCATCATTACTTCAGTCTTCAGTGTCACATGATCCTTCAGAAATCGTTCTAATAATTTGATGATTTGATGCTCAAGAAATAATAATAATTTTTATCAATGTTAAAAACAGTTTAGGACACCCTTGTGTGCATCCTTGCTGAATGAAAGTATTGATTTCTTTAATTGCTTAAAAAAAAAAAAAAAATCTTACTGACACCAAACTTTTGAACAGTACTGTATAATCTTACAAAAGCTTTCTATTTCAAATTAATGATTCCAAAAATATGTAGTAGGAAAAATGTTTCTTATGCAGCAAATCATCATATTATCCTGATTTCTGAAGGATCATGTGACGCTGAAGACTGGAGTAATGATGCTGAAAATTCAGCTTTGCATCACAATAATAAATTACATTTCAAAATATATTTAAATAGAAAACAGTTATTTTAAAATGTAATAATATTTCATAAAAATTCCTGTTTTTTTATTTTTATTAAATCAAATTAATGCCGCCTTGGTGAGTAGAGGAGACTTCTTTAAAAAAAAAAAAAAATGAAATCTGACCGTTCCCGAACTTTTGAACGGTAGTGTGTGTGTGTGTGTGTGTGTATACAGTACATATGCCATATCCCCAACCCTTAGACAGTATACAGTATGCAGTGAACAATACACTAGTATTCCTTTCTGAACGCAGCCAAAGAACTACAGGATACAGAGAAGCAGAGACAAGAGAGTCAAAGCTCATAAGATAGTTAGAAGAAAACAGAATCATCTTGGTGTTTTTCTTGCATCAGCCTCCATGAGCTTTACCCACCCAGACTGAGGCCAGCACGCTTCCCACACACACACACACACACACACACACAAACACAATCAAGGTGAAAGCACTGCGGTTAAACTGAAACGTCGAGCTAAGGCGGTTATCGTCTCTCTCTCTCGGGCGGGTTTAATCGCCGCCCGTTGACTGTGGTAAATGGCTCACAGTGGATATCACATCTACACCATTGTGTGTTAATTGGACAGAGAGGGTTGCCCAGTGGCACAGACCTTTATAGTGGAGTTTGTGGATGGATATCTGCCTTTCCAGCCGTGGCACATTCTGCCAGTATTGATCTCCAGCATTCAGTCTTAATTGGACAGATCCGCCCAGACAGAAACGACCTTGACCAATGAGAACGAGACCACGTTTGGGCAGGTGCATTCATGCCAGGATTGATGATCTTGTATCCACTTGGCCTGTGAAACGCTGCTCTCATTGGCAGTTTTTAACCTAATTTCTGATAAAATGATTGCAAAAACGAATGATTTTTATCTAAATTGTTTTCATGAGAGATGCAACCTGTAAAAAAAAAAAAAACTTTCTATTCTAAATTTTAAATCAAGCGGTAATCTTCCTGTCTTTCCTTTGAATCCAACACAGAAGTGACTTAAACTGCAGTTCATCGACTGGCCACTAGAGACCGGCTCCAAAAGAGAGTCAGTCCCATAAAACCCTAATGTTAAAACTTTACAGCAGATAAAAATGTGTTTACAGCCTGGTACAAAAAGTGGTTTCAGTCTATATAGTTAATTTTGCCCTTCATGACAACTGTGAGAGGGGTGAATTTTTTTATAACTCATCCGTTTAAATTATATTAAGCCTTAAAGTTCTGCATAATTAAGGGCGTGGCCACTTGAGTGACAGGTGGATTGCCGCTGATGTCACTACTAGCCGTTTGTCCGCTGTCTGTTAGCGTCACGTCACCTCAGCTAATCCGCTTCTTTGCCCATTTTCTGTTATCCGGGAGAGTGACGCTGCCAAGATGGCGACGGCCGGCTCCGCCCACTTTGGGCTTCGAAAATGCTCTTCAGAAACACTACAGGTGACCCCACGGACACTACATCCATATATTTTTACAGTCAATGTTCTAAATTCACTATAAACCAAAAATAATTATTGCTTTAGCATTCTGCGTGGAATACTGTATCCCACAATGCAACACACCAAACTCCCCCATCTATTTCAAATTAACTGGAAGTAATATCATCAAATGATATAAGATATTTAGATAGGCTGCCTACACGTGATTAGAAATGCAACGGTCGACCGGCCATGAATTGGAACAAATTTTAACACACTTTTTTTTGTCCAATCTCTGTTCCGGACTTGCACACAAACTGCATTACAATCATTTCCCAAAATGTCATTTGTGTGGAAATATTACAAAGTCTTTAAAATGGACGTTAAGTCATCTGCATAAAACGGCCCTGAATCCCTTAGTAATGCATACAATGCTCAGATAAGCTGGTAAAAGGATCCCTGTTTGACTTACAGCCGCTCTGTGACCCGACGGATCTCCAAGCGCTGACCTCTGACCTGAAGAGAAACCCTGGAGCACCTGTCCTACAGCTGGAGAGTTCACGGGCCACACGGACCCGTGTTAAATCATCCTGTCCTGGGGCCTCACGTATCAACACGGCGTACGCAAACAAACACGGCGTACGCCAGTTTTCACGTTCACGGCCAAATGTACTAACAGTGAAATTAACGTAAGAATGTGCGTTCCTCCAAGTAAACTTCATGTCTGGCGTCCGTATATATTTCTCTTGATTTTTGTCCGTTGGCGACTCATAGAGGCAATAAAGTGAAGTGGCAAACATTACACTACAAATTGTTCTATCGCACCACCAGCTGTCAGATATTGCTTAATATGATGTCAAATAATTTATCAATTACAAATTATGTCACACGAGTCTTATTAAAATATCCTATTATGCAATTAAGTAAGAACATATATAAAGCATGTGCAAACCCGTCTAGCAATGGCAGCGAATAAAAAAAAAACTTAATTAATTCGGTCAGTAAAGATAAAAAAAGAAAGTCATATTCTTTTTATTCAGCAAGGACACATTGAATTTGTTTAAAAGTGCCAGTAAATGGATTTATAATGTTACAAAAGATTATAAGATTTCTATATCTATCTATATTACTATATCACGGTTTCCATGAAAATATGAAGCAGAAGCACAGCTGTTTTCAACACTGATAATAATCATAAATGTTTCTTGATCATCAGATCATCATATTATCCTGATTTCTGAAGGATCATGTGACACTGAAGACTGGAGTAATGATGCTGAAAATTCAGCTTTGATCACTTTACAATATATTCACATAGAAGACATTTTCAGTGAAATTTCGTTTCTTGCTGGCTTTAGCCATGTTCTTGCAGGTTTCTTTTGCCAAATTGAACTAATTACCATATTGAAATTAATTTAATTGAGGGAGGAGACTGGTGGGGCGTTGTGCTCGTGCACGTGCGCTCAATTTTACGTTAATTGGGATGTACAAAGAGAATATGCGTGGGATCCTTCGTACGCAGAGATTCATACATCTGGTTTTTTTTGTGCATATGCACATTTACAGCTTTGTCCGTACGCAATGTTTTGTTTTAGTATGAATTCAACGCAAGTCTTTGTACGAGAGGCCCCTGGTGTGTGAAAGACCTCTCAGGGTGAAGAATCAAGTATACGAGAGATTCTTCAGTGAGAGGATCTTTGGCAACTTGAAAAATACATTTTTCTTCAAAATATGTTTCATCTGTGTTAAAATATTTATAACCAGGGTTTAAACAAGGTGGAAAGTCCTGGAAAACCCTTGAAAACAGCCATATGTATGAGGAGTTATTTAAATTATTGATTTATAGTTCGATAAAACACAGATACAATCGTTTCACGCAAAATTAATGTGGCAGCCAGTCTAATAGATAAAGAGTGATATTGCTCATATATTTTAATTATTGGATATGATACAGCTTTCACTCTACAGGTTAATGATATATTCATATGTCATATATTCATAAAAAGTCTAGGACAAACTCAAAATTGAGAAGTCCTGGAAAATGTAACATTTCAACAATTATTTAAAGAGATACAATAAATAATTTAAAGCTATTATAATCCTTTAAACCTGTAATCTAATGGGTTTTTTTAAAAGCATTGCTGCTGACTGAAGAATCGCCCGTATAAATGACGTCACATCACGACTGGATCCGGGCAGTTTTGTTATGTGTTGAATATTAAACTGTTGAGATGTGGCTGTTAAAAGTGTGTATAAGAAAAACACGCGCAGCTGCTTCCTCACACTGATGTATGGACGGGGTGTGTGCTGACGTGCCTTCTGTGCAAAGTGCTCAAAAACGTTTAACGATGCATGAAATAAAAAAAAGCTGAGAAGATTTTTTTTTTTCGACCTGAACCTGATAAGACATATCACATTACAGGAAGGAAAACTATTACGTCTCCATGGCAACAGGCAGGCACGTTGCCCTCGGGCTCCGTGACAAGAGAACGGGTGAGAAAGAGATAGTGTTGTTTTTATCACAGCGAGATTCCTGATTTCACTTTGAATTCCAATCGAGAGAGAGAGAACGTGTGCAATCCATCCTTCTGACATGTTATCGTCTGCTTCATTCAGTAAATTCTCCTGACCGCGGTCAACTATTTGGATCCTGCCTCAGAATGGATACTTACGAATTTTTAACTATAGCTAATCTTTATTCCAGCAGAAACAAACCCCCAAGATGTTTCATGACACATAGGCTACGCGTTTCTATATGTGCATAACACTATCATCCCGGACAGAAACAGTATCTGCTAACCAAGTTTCTGACAAAACAAAAAAGTTAATGTAGTTATTATTTCCACTGTAAAATTACTAGATTTTTTTTAACAATCAATTGTATGAGATTTAACTAGTCAAATAGAATTACAAGTCTAATTGAATTCTTTTAAATAAAAAATAATAACAATAAATAAATAAACCATATATATATATATAGTGTAGGCCTATATAATAGATGCATAAATATATTTATACCATTTTATTAAATATTTTTTATTAATCATTTTTGATTAATTTATTGAAAAAAAAAAAAAAAAACTGAATTTTAAATAAATGCAAAAAAAACAGATTTATAAACACATTTATTTTTTATAAATTGGTATTTTATTTATTTATTTAAATAAATCTGATGGATGGATGTTTGTTTACATAATGCATATGCAAAAGTTTCCAGGATGTAGTTCTGCATCACTAAGGTGAGCAGTTTGAGGCATGTTTCTATGCTGGTTGCCAGGTAGTTACTAGGTGACTGGCTCGAGTCCCTCGTCTAATGCAAGTCTGTGTGATTTTCTTCATCCAGCAGGTGAAAATTGTCTGATTCTTTAATAAAGTAACAACAGCGCATCAAGCACTGCATGATGATGCACACACTGAACTTTAACAGTTAGTGACGTTGGCCTTAGGCTGCTGTAAACCAAACCATCTGCTCATGTACACCAGAGTTTGATGTCTCCAATTTATACTGCAAACTCTAGCAACGGTGTTTACAAGACGCTCAGGTGTGCCAGTAATCAATAAACTAGAGAATCCACGAGACAAAGACAGAAGAAGAGAGAATGTGAGAGATCTTACAATCCTCTGGAGAACGTCTGCTGGCCTTTAGAGCCGCGTGATTGTTTACATCAGTATCAAAATCAATGTAGTTATGTTTACACAAAAGCATTTGGCAGTAAAAGTTGAGTTGGCGAGTAAAGCGCATTGGTGGCCGAGGCTGCCAAGAGGAGCCGCTGTTCCCGCTGTTGTGCTCGGATATTAATAGTGTGATCAGTACAGCTGGGCAGAATATTAACAGCGAAAACTGAATCTCCTGCAGACGGAAACATAAAACTATTATTGCAAATGCTGTGTTGGCGAACTACCATACAACACTGTTTTAGTTGCATGTAATGCATTCTATGAATGCTGCAAATATTATACATTTATGCATTAGGCAGACGCTTTTATCCAAAGCGACTTGCATTGCATTTCAAGGTCAATGTTCAGTTCAATCAGTTCTTGCTTTCCCTGGGAATTGAACCCTTGACCTTGGCGTTGCAAGCGCCAACGCTCTACTGTTTGAGCTACAGGAAGGCTATATTAAAGGATAAGGTTTTTGAGGAAAACATTTCTCCATATAGAGACTTCAATGGGGTCCAACAGTTTCAGTGCAGCTTCAAAGTCTCGATGCGATCCCAGACGAGGAATAAGAGTCTTATCTAGACAAACCATCTGCCGTTTTCCCAAAAAAATTTAAACAAACAACATGCTTTTTAACCACAAATGCTCGTCTTGCAACAGTTGTGATGCGCTAAACTTTACGTAATCACATTGAAAGGTCACGCGTGATAGGAGGGAAATGTAGGGGTGAAAAACTCCATCTCATTGTCTCTATTTTTTTTTTTTAAATGCCGCCTTACTTAGTCTTTGTGCGGTCGCTTTGTAAACACTGGGTCTGTACTTCCGCCTACGTCACGCTTGACCTTTCAACGGGATTACGTGATGTGTGGCGCATCACAGCTAGTGCAAGACAAGCATTTGTGGTTAAAAAGTATATACATTTTTAGTTTTCGTTTTTTAGAAAAGTTTTCCTGTTCAAAGTGATCTTGATGGACAAAACATGCAAGTACATTAAACTTTTGTTGATCACAGAGCTTGTGTTCAGAGATAATCCAAAAGCCTATGGGAAAATCCTATTGGGTTTTTGTTGAAGGAACCATCGTGATGCGAACTGCCGGGTTGGCCTACAAAGTGACGTCCTACCTAAAGATAAACAACACTTCCCCATCCTAGGGGGAAACGTGGCGATCGAAATTACACATGCAGTTGTTAAAACAACACTGTATTCGTTCGGTACACATGCAAATCCGATAATATGTATACCATTACACCCCTAAAGTAATCAATAAGCTATATTTTATTCCAAGCACAGTCTGCGTGTCTCAAATCTCAATTCTGTGCACATCCTGGAGGCTTTTGTGTTAGTAAGAAGAACACACAACATTCGGTCATTTCATGAGTGGCCAACACACTGATCTCTTGGAGTGTGTCGTCCACCGCTGCCACACACTGCACTGCAGTAATAGACGTAATGGCTTCTTTCTCTCAGCATGCGCTCGCTGGAAGATCTGTGTGTGTGTGTGTGTGAGTGTGAACAAACAGCCACATGGTCTCTCAGCGGTTCACATCTGCAGATGAACGCCTGGAGGAACGACAGCAGAGGAACCGGCGCTACGACTCCTCCAGATAAACACACCATCATCTCTCACAGTCCTCCTAAAGCCGGCAGCTTCCAGAGTGATGCTATGCAAATCAACCGCCCGCTTTAATGTGCGCTATGCAAATGTGTCCGGGCTCTGTTAAACCAATGGAGATGCAATTAGTCTGGTTTACGGTGCAGATTTCGATGGATAAAATATTTGATGGCAAAAATCATGCATTGTAAAAACAAACACGGCCATCATTTGTAGCGTCAAGGGAACGACAGCTCGAGGTTTCAAATGTGTGTGGCAGCTGTGTAAGCTAACGTACGGCAAATGAAACGTAGCGAGTCTGATGTGATCGCTGGGACGTGGACAGCTAGCGTAGCATGCGCTCAATCATCATCTGTTTGTACCAATGATATGCCTATATTCAATATACAATTCAAATGAGTGAGAGCCATTTGATACGCATGATAAATGTTTTTACCATACAATTAACAATTCAAATCATAAGAGTATTATAATTTTGACATAATCTGTATCTATTAATGTTTAATTTAAATTAATTACAAAAAAAGTAACAAATGTCCTGTCCTGTCTTAAACTAATGAAACGAATCATTTCAACAAGTAAACAATCTCATCCACACTTCTTAGTTTTTACACAATTTGTCGAGTTGACTGAGTCCATCAAAACAAATGATCAAACTAAATGTTATTCTTCTTACATTTGAAATATAGGTTCATCAATAACTACAAACCAAACTAGCAAAACATTAATCTTCATTTAAGAGGAATCTGCAACCCTGTTACCCATTCTGGTGTATTTTATAAATCATTTATACATTTAATTTGCAAGAATATATAACTGCATGCAGAAAATGTTGATGTTACAAAACAAAAAATCTATTTATAATATACATTGAATTAAATATGAATATTTAATGCAGTACAGTTCAAAAGTTTAGGGATCAGTAAGTCATGTTTTCTTATTCTTAAATTGATTAAAAAATACAGTAAAAACTGTAAAAATTGTGAAATGTTATTACAAGTGTTTTTCATGTTAATATATTTTAAAATATAATTTATTCCTGTGATGCAAAGCTGAATATTCAGCATCATTACGCCAGTCTTCAGTGTCACATGATCCTTCAGAAATCAGTCTAATATGATGATTTGCTGCTCAAGAAACATTTTTTCTGCTACATATTTTTGTGGCAACTAAGCCCTATTTAGCATCATCTTTATGGAAAGCGCCTCATACGTACTATGATAGTGAACCCAATCGTCAGCCAGACAACAGGTGAGCCGCTCTCGACTCAGTGTGTGTGTGTGTGTGTGTGTGTGTGTAGCTGGTACACCTGGTGCCACGCTGCCGAGATTACATCTGTCAGGCACAGAAACCTGGCACAAGTTTGCCCCGTCTCGACTGCCAACCCCATCCACCCACGGAAAGAGACGCTCAAATCCCTGCAAGCTGTTTCCTCGGGTTTGGTGTGTGTAACCGGTGCGTGCTCCTGAAACACAAGCCTGGGAGAGAGACCCGCAGCTCAGATTGCATGCGGCATGCGCCCCATCAATAATGCAGCGTCTTGGTTATTTGTTTACGCTCGTGGCTGGTGCCACTTCATTGTTTTTTCATGAACACTGTTAACCGCATATTTATGGCGAGTAACTGAGCGCAAACATCCAGCCATGCAAATGCAGAAGATGTGGAAAACTGTGGCGGGGAAAGTCTTCCTACTGAAGCTGGGTGATGGAGCTGAAAAAGATGTTTAGATTTTATTTGATATATATATCTCAATATTTATGCATTTGCACTGAAATGACTTAAGGTTACTTTGTAGCCAATTACAATACAGGTGTTTCATGCTAAATTTATATAAAAATTTAGAAGCAAATTAGAGAAATCTAGTCTTATCAACATGCTTTTCATAAGTTTTTCCAGTAAATGAACACCTGGAAGAATCATATTAAAAAAAAAAAATTATCTAACAATAATTTGCTAAATATTGAATGAATAAAACACGAACTAATGCAAAATAAATAAATAAAATGCATTGTTCATTCAAGAGGGTATAAGAGTTAAAGAGTAAATTCATCTTTTTTTCTAATTGGGTATTAATGTGGTATTATTGTCATTTAAATTTTTTTTTTTAATACACACTTTTTACACAATGGTTAGACTGCATTCATTAAGCGCAACAATTCAGTTTTTATAGTTCTTGTAAAAAAAATCCTTACATTTAAGGATATGTCTCTCAGGGACTTCTGTGAACACTTTTGATAATTAATTGAATCTGTCATTTTTAACTGATTTAGTAAATGAAAATACAAATATAGAGTAAAACAGTAAATTTGTATTTATTCTTATACAATTTCTTCAATTGTATTATATTATATTGTATTATATTATAGCTTTTACTTCCTTACTGCTTTGAAGGATACATACAATGCATAAAAATTTTGTCGGTCAAAATGTTATATTGTTAATGCACACATGATTCACTGGACAATTTGAACTGATTCACATAAATGAATAAATTTCTGAGAGTCTTCCTAAAAGCCGTGTCTTCACTCGTGTGCTCCCCGATGATACTGAACTCGTTCCTGCGGTGATGAAGAACAGAACGGGTGGTACAGCGGGTCAGGAGAGCAGAACGGGATAAACACCAAGAATCCTAATAAGGCCTTTAATCCAGCCTGATGGAGAAGAAACCTGAGAGCCGTAAATAACAGAGATAAAGTGTTCTGAGAGCAACGCAGAAAGAAAAACACTTTTTGGGTCATTTTCTTGCTCTTTCAAAGCAAGCTTCAGAACTCAAAACTCCCTCGTCAGTTCATCCAGAACATTTACAGAAACAAAAATGATTATGATAACACGGCCATGAGCTCATTAATGTACAACCAACATTTACATAATCAACACCTGTTCAGAATTCAGCATCTAGACCCGCCCATACTCAACTTTTCTGTAGCTGGGCCAAGCCTTGGGAACAAGCTCCCTGCTGATATACTTGGGCCTCTTTAAGACTAAGCTCAAGACTTATTTATTTAGACTGGCTTTTAATTCATAGCAGTTGTTGTGGCATTTTGTGTTTTCTTTGTGACATGCATTTTGTTTTTATATTTTGTTTTGTGGCATTATATATTTTGTAATTTGTATATATATTTTATTAAATTTTGCATTATATTGTTGTCATTTTTCTTTCTTTCTGGAAAGCACTTTTGGAAAGCACAATTTTAGTACTTTGTGTTGTAAAGGGATGTATAAATAAATGTTGATTGATTGATTGATTGATTGATTGATTGATGAAAACTAAATTATGACATTTTCTTGTGCAAAAAAAAACATGACTAACCTGGTATTCCAAAAATGGCATGCAACCTTCTTCAACCTAAGGCATCCTTTGCAATCTCTATGCATCATGGAAATGACACTCGTCACATAAAGCACACACTTGAGTTCAATTTAGTTTGGCATCTAATTCAAATCTACTTAAGATCTAATTCAAATGAAAATACATGCTTTATACAAATAATGAGTAAATCAGTAAATTCATATTTAGTCAGTTCTCATAAATGGGCCATTCTACAGAATTGGTGCAAACTGCTCTCCCACAACCAAAAAACACATTTAAAAAGAATTTATGTATTCAAATTTTCCATTGTTGTTTTTAAAAATATATTTTAGATTTCTTTTAAAAAAGTGAAGTTAAAAAAACAAAACATTTATTTTATATTTTATTTTTAAATCATGAAACTTTATGTAAAAAAATGTGTCGAAACTACCGAAACAGTGTGTGTTTTAGAGCATTGGCTGAGACTGATTTTAACCACACCCCTAAATTTCTGATCAGGAAATATTCCTGTGTGCCTCTCTCTCATAGCCTCGCTTTCATTCTACATAGGTACCATCATTTTGAGGAAAATGTGTTCAAAAGTCTTAAAATCTGTGTGTACTGTGTAACTTTAAGGAACGTCACTACCAAACAACTTTTTTCTGCAATTAAGCAAACTTTTTTGTGTGTGTTATTCCATAAAATGTAGTTATGTGTGCACAACTGTTCAGACCTGTGCTAGGTAACCATGTACAGGTTATCATCTTTGAACTAGGCTCAAAAGTATCTAAAATTGTCACTACCAAAACATGTGGTGAAGTTTTGGTTGTGACATCATGTATTTTTTTTGTGTGTTATTCGATAAAATGTAGTTTTTGTGTGTGTACAATTGTTCAGACCTGTGCTAGGTAACTATGTGCTGATTAGCATCTTTGAGTTAGGCTCAAAAGTATCTAAAATTGTCATTACCGAAACAGTCATGACCGAAACATGTCATCATTGTTTTGGTAGTGACAAAAGGGAACATATAATCATTTATTCGGGGGAAATAAACACAATTTTAGTACAGTTATGCAAATCATTAGTCTCTCACTATGTTTTAGTATGCAAGTTAAAATTCTGTAATGTGATGTAGTCGCTACCAAAACATTACTGTCACTACCGAAAATGTCCCGTCACGACCGAAACATGCATGTTTTGTCTAAAATAAAGTTTATTGAATTATCAACTAAGATCTTATTATAGTGTTTGGTTCAATATATATTCAAACTAATGAATCCTTAACTTTGAAATCAATATGATTAACTTAATGCCTTTTACAAAGAAAGATTGGATTCAAAATACAACAAATCTTATAAATTACACTTGAAATATTTTTAAAATTATAATGATTATTTTACCTGTGAAAATATTTTTTTTAAATAGCAAAAATTATATTTACAAGGTAGACTAAATATTACTAAAGAGAGTAATTGTCACGGATCAACCAGCATCAACTCAGCACACCTGGTCACGCTCATCATTCCCAGATTACTGACTGCTCCGCATCACGAACACACCACGCTGCACACAGGATTTAAGCTTCAGTCTCTCACTTGTTCTCTGTCCGGTCTCGTCTATCGACGCATGTGACTCACCTGGTTCTTCATACTTCTCTGGTTCCAGGATTCCCGTATTCTCGCAGCAAGTATACTCAAGTTTATCACTAACCACTCTCCCATGTGTATTTCCAAGCAGCCATTGTGTGCGGCGGTGCTTCAGGAATCTCCAGCCTGATTCTCCAAGTTCTTCTGTGCATCTACGGACCTCGCGTCTCTTCCTTACATTCAAGTTAGAAGTTTATTCAAGCCCGCTCTCCGTTCCAGTGTCTTCGGATCGGAATTCCTATTCAAGAGTCGACGTATCAGCATTCTAGTTCTAAGTGCTTTCGTGTCTGCCTTCAAGCCCTGAGTTACTACCAAATCTAGTTCAAGTTATTCAAGAGACTGTTTCTGTTCCAGTTATTCCCTGTGTCCTGATTTCTATTCTGTGTGGATCTCGAAGCATTCTACGAGTTCAGATATTGCACAAGTGTATAAATAAAGTCTGTTAACCATATTCCTAGTGTCCTCGTCCCTTTAGTATTTTGAAAGAAATACTATTAAAATGTTAATAGGTCAATATGAACCTTCTTATTAAATTATTATTGTGTTTTGGTAGTGACAAATTTGGGGAGAGGACAAATATTCCAAACCTTTCTGAAAATACAATATGATAATTAACTGCACAATTACCAGAAATGTGTTATTTGGATATTATACAATTTGCATACATCCAAAATTTGTGAAAAAAAAAACGTAAAAAAAATTTCAAGCCGAAAAATTTCAAGACGTTTCCAACTCTGACTTTGAACCAATTCTGTAGAATGGCCCAAATATATTTAATCCACTGCATTGTCTAAATGCACAATATTTCTGCCTTAAAATTTGGCCAAATTTATGCATCTTATATTTGGAAGAGACTTTACATTGTGAGCTCACCCATAAAGACCTTACAATTCTGCTCACTAGGAGTTAAGTGGAGCTCAAGGGGGACAGGGGGAAATGCTACTAAAATGAATGACACTGTTAATGCAGTGCACATGCTAAGAATCAGTATACCACGATTTGATCACATGTCTGGAGCGTATGCTGCTGCTCCAGGGCTCATTTATCTCGTTGTGTTAAGGGTCACCCTGGTTGAGCCTCCATGTACAGCACACGGGCCGCCGCTGACCTGCGTCATTACTCTCCATTTCACAGTCGCACACATCTCATGCATCGTGATTGACTGCATATTGGCAACAAGGTTGTTTAACAGCGAGGCAGTGATAAACACAAACCCCCTGGCAGAGAGGTGTGTGTGTGTGTGTGTGTGTGTGTGTGTGTGTGTGTGTGTGCGTGCGTGCGTGCATGAAAAAAAGGTACATTTTTTGTGTTGCTTGTATCAAATGATGTCAACATCTGTATACACAAGCATATATATATATATATATATATATATATATATATATATATATATTTCACTGATGATGCAATTTCAATTTTAGTTTCCTCATCTAATTTCTGTCGCTCTACATACGTCATCTAGTATAATTGAAACGATTGGCTATGAGCTACGTACAGGCGCATTTGACAGACATTCATAGCACCCAATAAACGGCTCTGGGCATTCGTAAACCACACCTCAAATACGAGAAAATTAACATGTGGTTCCCAGACCCACGTATCAATGAGAGGTCTGACGTTAGCCAGGCTAGTTAATAAGCTGAAAAAAATAAGAAATTCTCATTTAAGCGATTGCTTTAATTTCTCAAGGCCAGTAAAATCATTACACAGCTTTCCACAAGATAATCAATCGCATATAAACAAAACCCAAGCTGTGCTACACATACGGTGAAGACAGTCGCTTTGTAAACAGTCCTGACAGTGAGTTCTATTAAAAGTAATTAACCTGAATCAATACAGACCCAGCGCCATGACACTCGAGTGTCACGCGAGGAAAATATTTCCCCCTCCGTGTGTGTCGGACGTGGCCTATTGACAGCCAAGAAACACTTTAACCGAAACACCAGCCACCAGGCTAAGCTCGTTCCTCAGCTGGAAATCAATACGCTGAAAATAGATGTTGAATTGTGTGAAACGGACAGAGGTGGAACTGCAAAAGAGCCAATCACAGAGGACGAGGGTCAGAGGTCAAAGCCAACATACTAGATAG
>JAULUF010000003.1:13932500-13965000 GCA_031834385.1 Semotilus atromaculatus | reverse complement strand
CGGGACATGAAGACTGCATGTATAGAAACCGCAGTAAAATATGATAAAAATCGCTGAAAAAGTTTGATGACTTTGCCCAAAATAAGGTTTAAAACGCCTTTTCCCCCACAGGTTATACTTTAGTACGCATGCGCAAGGGTTCTCGTCTCCGCTGTTGCAAACTTCAACTGTGCGCATGCATCAGTGGAACCAGACGATAGGCTTAAATGTTTCCCAGCTTGACTGTTAAAAGCAGACGATTGGCTTTCCAGAAGGAGGGGCGGGGCATGTGCATACAACCGCCATATTTGGCGTTACGGGTTTTCCATATATAGTTGTATTGAGGAATGAGGAAGTGGCATGTCTCTATATAAATTCTCTCTGGTATACACTAGTGTTCTTTTAATATCAACATGAATCAATGTTTGCAAACCCATTTTGCTACTATAATGTGACGTTTATTCAGAAGTATAGTCATATTCAATTTAAAAAGCATTAAATATGGATATTTTTCTTACACAAATGCATCTCTTCGCTTCAAAAGGTCTTTATTAACCCCTAGGAGCCGTGTGGAGCACTTTTATGATGGATAGATGCACTTTTATGATGGATAGATGCACTTTTATGAGCTTCAAACTGATGGTTGCAATCCACTGCTATTATAAAGCTCGGAAGCGTCAGGATGTTTTAATATAACTCCAATTGTGTTCGACTGAAAGAAGAAGGTCATATACACCTAGAATGGCTTAAGGCTGAGTAAATCATGGCCTAATTTTGATTTTAAAGTGAACAACTCCTTTAAATGCAACTAAAATGCATTGAGCCATCTATTATTCTAAAATAATATTTAAACAACCAGTGAGTTACTACAATGATTTAAAGCTACACTGTGTCCTTTTTTAAGTTGATTCTTAGCAAAAAAAACACTTTTCAAAATGATGTGTGCTCATTCACATATGTGTATAATCTGCCATTCAGAATACATATGAGCGAGTCGCTCGAATGGCGGCAGCCATGTTGTGCCTCAAAAGTGAGACATACCGGGAAATTCAAGCTTCGCCTTTCACGCTTTTACAGTCAGTGGCACCGTGACGAATCCGAGCGGGAGATTACTCGCGAGTCGCGACTGCCAGCAGATTTGAAAGCCTGTTAAAGATGGACGATCCCGCCTATTCTCGAGGACATGTGACAGAGTCGCCAAGGAAGCGAAAGAGAGAATTAAAACGACAACGCGACAGGCAAATCAACAAGACCAAAGTCACTATTGGAGTGGCTTTTCCAAGATGGAAAGAGCTCATGAGGAGCAAGGATTTTAAAAGGGACGCTGAAGCTGCCTGCTTTCTTCTTGACAGGTAATTCAGCCTATTTGTGTAAATTCGAAGTTTTATAGTTGCTTGGCTAGCTATAGCATGGTTGTGCATAACGCTAGAATGACGTATAGGATACTTTTCCCCGCGTCAATGATGAAAAAGGATTGTTTACCTTGGAATAATGGGAGTGGGAACGGGAGGGGCTAGAAAGTAATATTCAGTTGGTAGTCACATACAATTTCACCACTAGACGGGAGAAAATCTTACACAGTGTAGCTTTAAGACCCACAGTTTTAAGCTGTATGTGTTTGATTCACTAAAAACAATCAGTTCATAGGAATCATTTGTTCGGGAGTCAGACTACAAAGTTACATGTTTTTGATTCACTAAACAGAGTCGGCTCATAAAGTGTCATTACTTCGGGAAAAAAATCCACACTGGTTGAAATGCATGCTTTAATTCACTTAAAAGAACAGGTTTACGGGAGTCATGAGGGAAGTCAGGAGAGGTTCAGGAAAATCCAACATCCAACTTCGCAGGCCAGAAGTTTAAGAATTAAGAAAGTTAATGGGGTCAATGTTGATGTTATGTTGACTTAAATCATGACTGATCTGAGCCTGTGGTTATAATATCAACCACACACAATTAAACCTAGAACCCATAAAATAAACTATAGCCCCAAAGTCATCGAAATTAATGCGAGAAGCATAACAGTATACAGCCGAGCCGACATCACCCTCCGGCACACGGCCTGGCCATAAAGAGAGTTTACTGACAGCGCCAGTGCAGTCCATCATGGCACGTCTAATGCATGTTCACATCGCAGAGCGAAGTGTACGGCTGCCGCAGTGCCTACAGAAGCGTGAACCCGAGGCTGTTTTACCGTGCCCTCGACACCGACCAAAACACTCTGGAATTCACTGATTTTGTGAGCCACTGACACGAACTGTCAGCCGAGACAAGAGCCAGAGAAATGAATCAATGGACTCCACGTCTAAGTGGGAGGGAGGGGAACGACACCAAACACAGAAAAGAAAAGGAGACAAAGTGCGTTAATTAATTTTCCACAAGGGTGTACGCAGAGCCATCTCAACAAGACAAACGATCTCATTTACCTCGCGCGAGGAGCTGGAGACGTGGGCAAACAAACCCTGGCAAGAAGCCTACGTCTTCAGATTCATCTTCTGGAGAGCATAACATGTGAATTTACACAAATGTGAAAGAAGGATAATAAAAGATATTTGATATTTAATTTTTCAGATTTCTGGTTAGGGGTTGGAATTAATGAGAACTCTCTCATACAGAACCAGTTTTTACGAAATACTGGAACTGAATCATTTTCAAGATGTTTGATTAATAGTTGGGATGTGAATCATGAGGAATTTAATGGTTCCCTGATTCTTTTTAATGATTCCGGTTCCATTAATGATTCCTTTATGTATAAATAAATATTTGACAAATTAGAAATGCAATTTCACTGGTGGCAAAAATCCAATGACTGAATAACATAATACTAAACAAGCAAAAAACATGTGCAAGTATATTTAATTGAGCTATTTTCAGAAAAGAAATACTGACAAAACTCATGACATGCATCTTTAACCACACAGAGTTGTCATTTAAACAACCAGTGAGTAACTATAATGATTTAAGTCTCACAGTTCTGTGTGTTTGATTCACTAAAAAGAACCAGTTCATGAGCGTTATTCATCCGGGAGTTGGACTACAAAAGTTTCACTACATGTTTTTGATTCATTAGGAAAAGTCGGCTAATAAAGAGTCATTCATTCAGGAATCAGTCTTGCAATGTATCAGTTAATAGGAATCATTTGATCGGGAGTCAAACTACACTGGTTAAGCAACTTGCGCTACATGTTTTTGATTCAGTCACTCATAAAGATTAATTAATTCGAGAAACAATCTATTCTACATTGATTGCAAAGTATGCTTTAATTCACTAACAGCAGGTTCACAGGAGTCACTCGTTTGGAAGTGGATCTTACACTGGTTGCTCAGTTTGTGTTTGAGTCACTGAAAAGAACTGGCTCATAAGAGTCATTCATTCAGAAATGATGTTTCACTAAAAAGACACTTCTTTTCATTACTTTGGCCTCAGTGATTGCACATAACAAGCTTACACACAGCATGACCAGTGCGGTCCAATTCAAGAACAAATTACTCTTACAAGAGTGATTCTTTTTAATAATAATAATCATTTCTGGGTACTCAAAGCGCTTTACATGGAAGGGGAGAATCTCCTCAACTGGATGATGCAACGGCAGCCATATTGCGCCAGAAAGCCCACCACACACCAGCTTACTGGTGGAGAGGAGACGGTGATCAAGCTGAAGCCAATCAGTGTATATATATGGGGATGATTAGGAGGCCATGATGGACAGAGGCCACTGGGGCAAATTTGGCCAGGATGCCGGGGTTACACCCCTACTCTTTTTCGAAGGACATCCTGGGATTTTTAATGACAGAGAGTCAGGACCTCGGTTTAACGTCTCACCCAAAGGACGGTGCTCTTTGACAGTATAGTGTCCCCGTCACTATACTGGGGCATTAGGACCCACACAGACCACAGGGTGAGCGCCCCCTACTGGCCACACTAACACCATTGAGCCCTGCTTATCTTCAGTGGGCAACCAGTCTTGGGCTACACAGTGATACGGCTGCTGGTTATATAATCAATCAATCAATCAATCGTTCAAAAAGACTCTTGAAGTGTATTGAATTATAGTTCTTTCTGCATGTTAAAAAGGAATAGGAGATAGTATTGCAATGTATAAAACAATTACAGTGCATCGAGAAACTTAAATTAGTGCAATTATAGACTGGTTATGAGTGTGTAGTTAAAGAGGCATTAGCTGGCATTAACAGGCATTAGCTGTAATAAATCATACTTTAATTTAAAACAAAGAAACTTTAAAATATGTTACCTTTCTTTAAAAGTAATTAAGCTGAACCAGAATCAGTTAAATACCTCACTATTGCCAACTTCTGCTATCTACATCCTAAAACGCACAATGAAACAGATTTTCAACCGTCTGGATCCAAGAAAGCAATCCAGATCAGTGTGTATATCCACTTTCCCACTTCTGTCCAGTTCATGAAGATTTATGGGCTAAGAGAGGCGTAATGTTTAGTATCCCATGAACCCACCTGGGTTCTTCAGAGGTTCTGATGTTTCACTGAGACGAGCTCATATCCGTCCAGCAATCGAGAGCAAACACAAATCAAGCTCATCCTGGCAGAAACAAAATGGTAATGCAGTCATTAGGTCATTAAGATTAACTGCACTGTCATAGAGAGACTCTACACGACCATTAAATATATTTTTATGTATCTGCCACGCTCTTCATTTGCATACGGTGAGTAATGAGACGATGATAAACAAATAATGCGCCACTCTTGAATTTATCAAAGAGCTGTGTGCTCCTGGTAGACTGTCCATATGCATTGCTTTAATAATAAGTCATATCCCCAAATGTTGCATCAACAAACACGTTATTGATGCTAATCTAAAAGTCAAAGGTTTGAAATCATTAAGTTTGTTATAATGTTTGTTATAATGTTTATGAAAGAAGTCTCTTCTGCTCACTGCAGTTATTTGATTTATTTGATTTAAAAAAAAATCAATCAAAACAGTAATATTATGAAATATTACAATTTAAAATAATTGTTTAATATTTAAAAAAATCTAAACATTTATTTTATTCCTGTGATCAAAGCTGAATTTTCAGCATCATTACTCCAGTCTTGAGTGTCACATGATCCTTCAGAAATCATTCTAATTTGATGATTTGCTGCTCAAGAAATATATTTATTATCAATGTTGATTAACAGATAACAGTTGTGCTGCTGCTTCAGATTTTTTGTGGAAACCGTGATAAACTATCATTCAAAAATTAAGGGTAAGATTACAACAATACTTTTATTCTACAAGGATGCATTACATTTATCAAAAGTGACAATGTATAATGTATAATCGTACAAAAGTTTTCTATTTCAAATAAATGCTGTTCTTTCCAATTCATCAAAGAATCCTGAAATAAACAATCACATTTTCCACTAAAATATGAAGCAACAGTTTTCAACATGGATAATAATCATAAATGCTTCTTGAGCATCAAATCATCATATTAGACTGATTTCTGAAGGATCATGTGACACTGAAGACTGGAGTAATGATGCTGAAAATTCAGCTTTGCATCACAGGAATAAATTACACTTTTAAATATATTCACATGGAAAACAGTTATTTTAAATATTTTACTGTATTTTTGATCAAATAAATGTAGCCTGGGTGATCATAAGAGACTTCTTTTAATAACATTAAAACATTTTTACCAACCCTGGTAGAGTAATTAGAGGGAGAGCATGACTGGAGCTCAAAATGTAATAAAGATCCAGCGGGCCCAACAGTGACCCCTGGAGCACACCGCTCGCTTTGAAAAGATGTCAAAACATCTCCCAACTGAGACACACAGCAATGAAATAAAAAGATCTGGAGAGGTCTATCCTACAGCAGAGAACAACTACAGGCAATTAAGAAGAACCAGAACTCACGCCTGACTGACTGACCTTCAGAGAGGTATCCCACACTGCTCTTTCCCCGTGTTTATCAGTCAAGCGTGCGTGTTTATCACTGTCAGCTGAGATTATGTGAGCGCGAGAGCACAGTTGGTGAGCGGACGCAGGATCCCAGAGCCAGATGCCGGGGAAGAGCGAGACTGCTGACGGGCATCTGTTCCCGGGGCTTCCATGGGGCTCGAACCGCGGCCAAGAACGCCGGCGTGTTGGAAACCCAAGACAGGGCATAATATTGACACCTGTTCTGTGAAATATTAATGTTTGTCATGAAGGCTACAGACTAATGCATCTGTGTGCTTGTGCATTAATGACATGTGTTAGAAATTCTCACGAAACAGGCCTACAAATGGTCTCGGTGTGATTGTTTATAGTAACACTTTACAAAATGGTTTCATAAGTTAACATGAACTAACAATGAACAACACTTTGACAGCATTTATTTAAGTCCCACTGTGGTGAAAATCAAGTTTTTAATGTTGTTTATATGTCTATGTGGTGTTTTTAATACGCTTTGAGACAAACCATGTGTAAATTCATAAGTCGACAGCATTGCTCCTTAAAACTGCAGTGAACCAAAGACAGTCTCAAAAACACGGTGTGAAATCGCTGGTGTTTCTGACGTCACAAACTACCAATCAGATCAACGTGTGATCGTCAACCAGTGGATCTCTGAGTGAGTGAGTGAGTGAGTGAGTGAGTGAGTGGAGGCGGGGCTCATTTGCATATTCATAGAACCGTGAATACTAAAGAGACAAGGCATAGAGTTACAATACATTCGAGCTATTGAAGGCATGAAGAAAAACATTTCAAGGAAAAAACATTTAAATGTGTCATTTAGGTGATTAAAGAGGAGTTTTAAGTTAAACATTTACTAATACATTATTAAAATGTTATTAGTTAATATCTGTAAACATTAGTTAATACACTGTGAACTAACATTTTTATTAACTAACAGGTTAATAAATCCTGTACAGATTCATTGTTCATGGTTAGTTAATGCATTCACTAATGGTTACAAATGAGGCCTTATTGTAAAGTGTTACTGATTTTTTTGTGAAGAAAATACAATTTCCATACTAAATAAAAAGATCACAGAAGAGTAAAGTCAAGACAAATTAACAGAATGAAAGTGAAGTCTAAATGCAAATTGCTAGGAAAAAAAGAGAGATCTCATTAGACTTTCTAGATGTTTGGCAGCCTCAGTTGTTAGTAATGAGCAGTCTATAATGAGCACTTACTGAAACTCACTGTCTCGTATACAAGAAAAGGTGAGACTCTTCGCCAACACCTCCTTCTCTCTGCAACGAGCCTTCGAGCACCGACAAATCACGCAAGATGAACCGTGCAGAAGTAGAAATGTGTCAACCGGAAGAGATTCTGCTTTATGGTTTATATCACAAAAAAATGTGACAGCAAGCAGAACGAGTACGATGCTAACTGTGCCACAGACGTCTGTCAGCTTAATTAAAGACTGTAAGAGAGTGATTTAGTTTTTAAGCATTATTCTATTTCTTTCCAGTGACTGTATGTAGATTGAGGTAACACCACAACTCCAGAGTAATACAATAAATGGTTAAAATTTTGATTTATAACTACTGTAAAAATATTGTTCATTGGTAGTTCATGATACCGACTAAAGAAAATTGTTTGATTAGTGTGCCAAGTTGCACATTCGATGATTACCAGACAATAAATGTTTTATTTTTTAAATAAATATAAAATATTTATGTTTAAACACACACATACACACATACATATATACACGTATATATATATAAAAAAATATGAAATAAAATAAAAATAAAAATGTCAGTTGAAAAACTTAAACAAAAATTTGAAATGTTGCCTTGACAATAAAAAGTTGAAGAACTAGAATTATTAACTGGAAATAAATAAAACTAAACTAAAACAACAAACTGAAATAAAAATACATTAAACCTATAGCAATATTAAAACAGAACAAAACAAAACATTTTATAAATTAACAAAAGAACTAAAACATAAAATTAACATGAAAACTAAAAATATAAAAATAAAAGCTAAATCAAAATATAATGTCATGAAGTAGAAGGTGAGAACCCAAACGCTGACGATATGCAGACACTCAAGGTTTATTACGACTCAAAACAGAAAACAAAACCCACGAGGGGGCAAAACAGGACTGGAAATAATATACTTTGACTAAGACAAGATGACAAATTAAGACTCTGACTTGACAGGAAACAAAACAACAAAACAAACTCACAACTCTCATTAAACTGGATACAGATGAAACACTCACGGAGAACAACACGCAATGTTAGACAATGTACCGACAAGAGACAGTGAAACACAAGGGGATTAAATAGGGAGACACTAATGACAAGAACAGGTGAAATAGACTAGACACTAATCACAAGACGAGGATAACAAGGGGGCGGGGTACGTAACGAGACACCACAAGCACATGGCCAAACAATTGGCCATGCGCTTGTACACAAAACATGATTCTGTCATGATCCTGCCTCACGACTAGGAAAATCAAGGATATTAAGGCAGAATCATGACAGAACCCCCACCTTAAGGAGCGGCTACCAGACGCTCCTCAAGGGGACATCAAACACGGGACATGACAGACTGAGACATCGACACAAACCAACAAAACATGACAAATAACAGTAACGGCAAACACGAAAACACAACAACAGGGTTAGGATGCAACAATAAAAATAACAAACAAGGAAGAGGTGGCGGAGGAAATACAGAGTTCATGGGGGGTGGTCCAGGGTGGATGGGTGTGCTGGGGGTCTTAGGTCCACGGGAAGGGGGCTTGGGACGAGGATTCCGGGCAGGTTTGGATCGGGACACATGAGGAGTCTTGGAGGAAACAGTCCGGGGTTGATTAGGGACAGGAGGAACAGTGGACAACGGAGAGGGAATCACGACAGGGGAAGCTGAGGATGGCGAGACAAGACTTCTGACTGGGGAAACAGCGGGAAAAGGAACAGGACACATAACAGGGGACGTAGCAGACGGCTGTGGAGCGGGAACAGAACTCACAGAATCAGACTCGGCACACATGAAAACAGACTCGGATGAAGCGCTCAAATCTGACTCGGAAGAAGCGCTGTCTGCAGCGGGCTCTGTGACTGCAGCGGGCTCTGTGACTGCAGCGGGCTCTGTGACTGCAGCGGGCTCTGTGACTGCAGCGGGCTCTGTGACTGCAGCGGGCTCTGTGACTGCAGCGGGCTCTGTGACTGCAGCGGGCTCTGTGACTGCAGCGGGCTCTGTGACTGCAGCGGGCTCTGTGACTGCAGCGGGCTCTGTGACTGCAGCGGGCTCTGTGACTGCAGCGGGCTCTGTGGCTGCAGCAGTGGGCGCTGTGACGACTGCACTTGACGGACGAGAGGCTCCCCTCCTCCTCTTTCTCCTAGGTCGAGAAGCGGAGACCATAGTCGGAGCTGAGACGGGTTGGGGAAGCACGGCGGGAACTGGGTCGGGAGAAGGGATTCTATCAGGCAGGGTTGACTCCGACGCTGAGGACTCTGAAGGAGAGTCCCACGAGGTTCGCCTCCCTCGTTTCCCACGAAGACCGCAGGGGGTAGATGAAGAGCCAGGAGTCGTGAGGGAGCCAGCCTGGTCCCCAAGCGTCGCGACGCCTATTACACGACCCTCCGGGATCACCGGCAGACTAGCAGAGGGTGGGGAGCCCGTGGAAGAGGCCTGCAGATCCTCCCGGGAAAAGAGATCCCATAGACGGGCATATTCCCTCATGATTTGCTCACCCTGGGATGGGACAGGACAGTTGACCCTCTCTCTGTCGGTGGGAGCCGACAACCACCATTGTTCCGTCTGTAGCCGGAGCCGGGAGGACATGCTGTCTGCTGGGTTCTTTCGTGGTCGGTACATTCTGTCATGAAGTAGAAGGTGAGAACCCAAACGCTGACGATATGCAGACACTCAAGGTTTATTACGACTCAAAACAGAAAACAAAACCCACGAGGGGGCAAAACAGGACTGGAAATAATATACTTTGACTAAGACAAGATGACAAATTAAGACTCTGACTTGACAGGAAACAAAACAACAAAACAAACTCACAACTCTCATTAAACTGGATACAGATGAAACACTCACGGAGAACAACACGCAATGTTAGACAATGTACCGACAAGAGACAGTGAAACACAAGGGGATTAAATAGGGAGACACTAATGACAAGAACAGGTGAAATAGACTAGACACTAATCACAAGACGAGGATAACAAGGGGGCGGGGTACGTAACGAGACACCACAAGCACATGGCCAAACAATTGGCCATGCGCTTGTACACAAAACATGATTCTGTCATGATCCTGCCTCACGACTAGGAAAATCAAGGATATTAAGGCAGAATCATGACATATAATAACACTGACATATACATATATATACACACACACACACACACACACATACAAACATACAGTATAACAAACATGAAGTAAACCATAGTAAACACAAACCTAGATTACAAATACTTTAAAAGCTGTTGGTGATTGTTAGTTCATGATACTTCATGCATTAACCAATTGGACCTTATTATAAAGTGTTACCAAACAATTCTGACGTGCCGTCACAGGTCTGAAAATATCAGCTTTACAGCAACTTTAAATGGCCCTCAATCATATTTATATGCAATTTGTTCGAATAAGTCTTTTGTTTTTTAGAGATTTTAAACAATCAAATCAATTGTTTTGCATCCATCTGGTTCATATCAAAAAGAAACGTATTACTTAATAACTACATTATATAACTGATTATATATCAAATATATACCGTAACGTTATGGTGGTATATAATAATGCATCTGTATGTGTGTGTCCGGCGCAGCACTGAAACACAGCAGTGTGTCAGTAGACCAGCGATGACCTTCACATGTTCTCATGGCTTCAGTGTGAAGGAGGCTTTGCATATTTACTAATACGGCTGACATGAACACAGCTGATAAAGTGTGAGGAAAGCTATTTAGTGTAACCTTGCCTTCAGGCACGGGTATTGCTAATGATGCCGGGATTGCCAAGGGTAGTCATAATAAAATGTTAATGTATTAACTTACAAAGAGAGTTGTTGATAGTACATCAACCACACAACTGAAGGCTATTTCACGAAACACTGCAGATACACGTCACTAAGTTCATCTACGGGATACATACTTACCAACAATTACACATGTGAGAAAAGAGATGGAGTTTACCTGATTTCCTGAAAGCCGTGAAAAACAAACAAAACACATCTAAAAATAGATTCAACAAGAAAGCAGGTATATTTTTACAGACTGCCGAAAGCTACAGAAAAGAGAAGCAAATTGATCGCTGCGACTCACAGAAACGACTGGATCCAGGCAGAGAAACGTGGATTTGCAGTTATCATTTTTCCAGTCAGATATGTTGAATTAAATATTACCATCTTATATTTTGTGTAACTGTATTTTGTTTATTCAGCATTTATTAAAAATGATACACTATGATGGGCCTTGTGTTCTACAAAGTGGTTGGATGATGTTAAACCCAGATTTGCTAACAAAGCAAAATAGAAATAGATAGCACTTCTTAAACTCTGTATCGGTAACAGTTTTCTATACTAAATATATTGAAACAACTAGAAAATCCATTGATATCCTTGTCAATTTAATTTAGCAGACAAATCCTGTCTTGAAGTAGACCAAGCATCAAGTCAAGTCAAATGTTATTTGTAAAGCGCTTCACAATACACATCGTTTCCAGGCAGCTTTACCGAAAGTCATAATGTTATGTCTATAATACCTTAGTGCTTTAACAAGTTTTAGAGCTGGGCGATATGATGATAAACAACATTATAGGGCCTTGTCAACACAATACACTTCATCCTTTTCTCTCCGTTTTGGCCTTCTGTCCACACTGAGACGGCGATGAAAACGATGATGACACACGTTTAGTCATGTGACGTATACCGAACCGATAGATATGTATGTTTATACCGCTATTGTACCTGTTGTGTTATTCACTTTCACACTGTAGCTTAAGATGTTTCTTTGCACACTCATAATATCACAGTCCTGCAAAAAAAAGATAGTTGAAAAACCTGCATCAAAAACTATTTTTTTACAGTCTATGGTCAAAACATGAGCAGTTGCGTTTTGGACCGAACATATAAAGGTGAGTGAGAGCGTGGACGCATCAGTGAATGCTGAGATATTTTGCTCAATAAAATGATCCTGCCGCAAGAAAATCATGATAATTATATCTGTTCCGACTGTATCATCTCAGTGAGTGTTTATGAGGTTTACCGCATGCTCAGTCAAATTAATTTAGCGTTTTCTGACGTTTCAGTGTGGATGAGAAGCTTCTGGAAAACGCTTGGATGGAGTGTTTTGAAACAAAAATGCAGTTTTCACATGTATCCCGATGAATGCAGATGTAGCACAAGTGATCATCTGGAATTAGATCTACTTATATTGTATTTGTAGTCTCGTCTAGCAGATAAAGCGGTCACAGGCTTTGCTTTATGCATTTACCTGGCGTCAAAACCAGGTACATGTAAATGTCAGAAAACCCAATTCCTAGCCACATGTCAATGTCAATGTCCAAGCATCACTGGTTCTTTAGTAAGTTGCAAGGATCACTGTCGAGTCCCACTGCCTTCATGCAGGACGTTTTCCCACTCAGTCCAGCTGGGAAATAAATAGAAAAAAAAAAAAGGTGACTTGACATTGGCCATTTGAAAGGGCCTTTAAACACACACACACACACGTCTGGTTTACTATCTTTGAGGGGACTCTCCATAGACTTAATGGTTTTTATACTGTACAAACTGTATATTCTATCCCCTTACACTAATCATACCCCTAAACCTACCCATCACACACAACTTTCTGCATTTTTACATTTCCAAAAAAACGAATTATGTATGATTTATAAGCTTGTTTACCCATGAGGACCTCTATGTAGGTCCCCGTTGTGACACGAGTCCCCATAAATCTGTGTGCATTCAGGTTAAAGTCCCCACCGGGATAGAAAAACATGAACACACACACACACGCACACACACACAGGAGGAGGGAACGAAGAGCCAAATCATATTGAAAATCCAATCACAAACAGTGGATTTCGATTAGACTTGATGTACATCTCTGTCTATGTCATTATAGGCATAACTCCTCCCACCTCATTTTCAACTCTACATTACAATTCACATAATCTGTCCAAAATAGTATGTGAGATTAGAATTAGTACTTGTGCCCATCATCACTAAAAATAAAACAATTGCACCACTGGCAGCTCAAGCATGATGTTAAACACAAACACATTTAAACCCGCTACTAGAACCTCGGCCGTATGTTAATGGAGTATAAGGACTAGATATCTTCCCAACGCCTCCTGATTTCCAGAAGGATTATCAGCGGGAAGCAGCCGCCCGATTCATAGATGTGGCACAGATTGACAATGGCGCTTTGATAGTGTCGACTGCAGGTACCCGGAGGCAAGCGGGAATCAATAACACTGAGACGTTGATAACACGGTGTCATTGACTTCTGATTGTCCCAGACTGCCTGGCCACAACACTGACGAGTTCAATTTCTCTCTAGTGAACACACACACACACACACACACACACAGAGAGAGAGTCCGGTGAATCTCACAAAGACATGTCTGACTCATATTTCACTCCAAAAGCAATACTGAAATGCCTATCAAATTATACATACCAAAATGATGGCCATCTCTTTGTTTAAGATTTTTTTCAATGTGACTGATGTGCTTATTGTCATGATGTGAGTAGTGTAATGCATTAAAAAAATAGGTAAATTAAAATCCTCAGTCTCATTACTGTAATACAGTAATGACAACTATCTTGTTCATACACACATTTTTATATGCATTAAAATTAAACTTAGACAAATTAAAAAGAACAAATTTTACCTTTATACATTGCACTTTCAAAAATACTTAAAAAATACACAATAGCATTATTACATATAAAGTTAATAGTAATATTATTATTAAGTTATGTTTATGTGTGTATATATATATTATATAACTTACAAAAAACAACAACAACAACAACATTACTATTAAATTCAATTGTTTTTACATTACAGCAATGACAATGGACGTTTTGTAGCATTTTGCAAAGCAAATTATGGGGTAAATGTGCATAATGCATTGGGATGAAAGATTTTTTTTCTTTATGCAAAAAAAAAAAGAAGTTTTTTTCCTTTTGATTTTGGGTTAAAATATGCACGTTTTGACAGTCTCTTTTAAGACATTCTCAGTCCAACTTTAACCGTACAATACAAATACAACAATGGTGACTTTGGTCACAGGCATCAGGAAATCATTGAAAGGCAATATCTTTCTGTCAAGTATGGACGTTTGTCTCAGGTGTTATTGCTCGAGCGGGTCAGACAGCAGAATGTCTGGCTCCACATGAAACCTGTCTACTGGCAGAACGCAGCGGTCAGCGCAATCTGACCTGAAGGGTCTCCACTCCTGGCACAGTGAAACCTCTCCATCTGTCACGTGTTGGTCAAACACTGCAGCGTATACAGAGACACAATGAGGAGCCATCAGAACAACATTACAAATGTCTTCATCTGACATAATTACTGCATTTCTGCATGCTCGTCTTCACATATTCATAATAAAGGTCTTTTCATCTATATCTTAAGCTCTTTGAGACCTACAGACTGTCAGCTCTCTGAATAATGCCCGTATAGCGAACACACAGATCCACCGAGATCCACTGAGACGCTCGCTCTTCAATCTGTCACAGCGCGTTTGCGTTTGAACAGTATATTAATTCTGAAGGAGACAAATCTGCTTGTGCGGCCCACTCGACAGACATGAGCCGATCTTTCTCCTGCTATCTGCCTGCGCGGTGGATCATAGCGGCTGGATTATTCATCTATCGCTCTCTGAACTCTCTCTGAAGGGAAGCCAGCGGCCGCTGGGGAAGATAGACCGAAGGATTGATTCTGGTTCAGCGGGAGAGAGGTACATCTAAACTTCAGCGCTCGGATGGTGGGAAAGTGAAGTTCTTTCTAGCGTGGGATGAGGAGAATGGGTGAATTATACAATGAGTGAATTGAAACCTTTCTGCAGGTAATTTTCAGCGTGCGTTCTGAGGTTAGTTATGCACAATGGGGTCTTTAGCCAAAAGTCTTAAAGTCCCCCTGTAGTCAATAATTGAATCCCTTAAAACTCACCTTTTATCCCCAAAATGACATATTTAAACGTGCCTTAAAATGTCTTGTAAAGTCATGTAAAATGTAACTCTACACCCTTGCCTCATTTAGTATATGCAGTTCTATGAATATGCAAATGAGCCCCGCCTCCACTCACTCACTCACTCAGAGATCCACTGGTTGACGATCACACGTTGATCTGATTGGTTACAAGGTAGTTTGTGACGTCAGAAACAGCAGCGATTTCACACCGTGTTTTTGAGACTGTCTTTGGTTCACTGCAGTTTTAAGGAGAAAATACTCAGCAATGCTGTCGACTTATGAATTCACACATGATTTGTCTAAAGCATATTAAAAACACCACATAGACATATAAACAACATCAAACGCTTGATTTTCACCACAGGGGGAAATAAACTATTTACAAATCGCATCACAAGCATCTGTTTGGGGCTAGTGATCTAACTTTTGGGAAACAGGCAGAAAGACAACAGATTAAATATATAGACTTTTAAAGCCTCCTGAGTCTTGGTGAGGAAGACTGTGGTGAATATGCATGGTGGTGGTGATGAAGATTATGATGATGGTGATAATTATGATATAATATAGCGTGAAAGAGAGAAAGTGATGTAAATGAAATTTTGCAGAATCTATTTTCGTGTGTTTTTTTGTACTGATTGTAGAAAAATCTACTTAAACATTGCATTTATAAATTTGTTAAAATTTAATTTGTCCAAATATAAATATAAAACTATCATTGTGTATGCATATATATATATATATATAGTATATGATGATATACACTCACCGGCCACTTTATTAGGTACACCTGTCCAACTGCTCGTTAACACTTAATTTCTAAGCAGCCAATCACATGGCGGCAACTCAGTGCATTTAGGCATGTAGACATGGTCAAGACAATCTCCTGCAGTTCAAACCGAGCATCAGTATGGGGAAGAAAGGTGATTTGAGTGACTTTGAACGTGGCATGATTGTTGGTGCCAGAAGGGCTGGTCTGAGTATTTCAGAAACTGCTAATCTACTGGGATTTTCACGCACAACCATCTCTAGGGTTTACAGAGAATGGTCCGAAAAAGAAAAAACATCCAGTGAGCGGCAGTTCTGTGGGCGGAAATGCCTTGTTGATACCAGAGGTCAGAGGAGAATGGCCAGACTGGTTCGAGCTGATAGAAGGGCAACAGTGACTCAAATAACCACCCGTTACAACCAAGGTGGGCAGAAGAGCATCTCTGAACGCATAGTACGTCGAACTTTGAGGCAGATGGGCTACAGCAGCAGAAGACCACACCGGGTGCCACTCCTTTCAGCTAAGAACAGGAAACTGAGGCTACAATTTGCACAAGCTCATCGAAATTGGACAATAGAAGATTGGAAAAACGTTGCCTGGTCTGATGAGTCTCGATTTCTGCTGCGACATTCGGACGGTAGGGTCAGAATTTGGCGTCTACAACATGAAAGCATGGATCCATCCTGCCTTGTATCAACGGTTCAGGCTGGTGGTGGTGGTGTCATGGTGTGGGGAATATTTTCTTGGCACTCTTTGGGCCCCTTGGTACCAATTGAGCATCGTTGCAACGCCACAGCCTACCTGAGTATTGTTGCTGACCATGTCCATCCCTTTATGACCACAATGTACCCAACTTCTGATGGCTACTTTCAGCAGGATAATGCGCCATGTCATAAAGCTGGAATCATCTCAGACTGGTTTCTTGAACATGACAATGAGTTCGCTGTACTCAAATGGCCTCCACAGTCACCAGATCTCAATCCAATAGAGCATCTTTGGGATGTGGTGGAACGGGAGATTCGCATCATGGATGTGCAGCCGACAAATCTGCGGCAACTGTGTGATGCCATCATGTCAATATGGACCAAACTCCCTGAGGAATGCTTCCAGCACCTTGTTGAATCTATGCCACGAAGAATTGAGGCAGTTCTGAAGGCAAAAGGGGGTCCAACCCGTTACTAGCATGGGGTACCTAATAAAGTGGCCGGTGAGTGTATATATAAATGAAAACTGATTTTTTTCCACATATTCTGTGCTGATTTTTCTGCAGGAAAAATAAATTTTAACATGGCAAGATGCGTTAAATGTAGCCAGAAGCATGAAGCCTTCATTTTTATGAATATTTAAGATTTCTTGCATTATGACATTATTGAAATCATGACAATTAAGCACATTTGCCCCCAAAAACAAACGCATTACTGTAATGCAAAAAATGAATAAATAGATAAATCTCATTATTGTAACAGCAATGACAATTATCCTCTCGGGACATACATCTTTAAGTGTTAAAATTACATTTAGACAAATTTAATAAAAAAATGGTATCATTATGTATGCTCATATATAACGTTTTTTTTACCGCATATTCTGTGCCTATTCTGGAGGAAAAATACATTTAAATACTAACAAGTTGAATGCACTCTAATTCGTAGATGAAAGCAAAATTACAATTAACAATTTATTATGTGCACAAGCCAGGGGCCGGGAGGGTATAAGACTTTGCAAATTATGAGTATTCAGAACATTTCGAGTGCAGATTCTGTGTGCGTCTTCTAACATCTTAGCATCCGTCCAAAGGAAAGTACAAGGGAAAAACAAACAATGAATTCATGCATCTCTCTTGACATCTTCATTTCGCGTTTTCCACGTTTGCAGCACAATTTTGACAAAGCTCAAAACAGAAAGTGTGAGAGACTGAAATTGGCATCACCTTATTAAAAAAAAAACACCAGTTATTCATTTGCAATGAATAAATCGAAGCGAGCGCCGTGTGAAAGGCTTTTAAAGGCGGTGAAGCAATGCAAGTTGTTACAAGGGAAAAAAATACACGTCACAGCAAATAATCAGAGTTTGTACCTGATGACTTTCAATTGCAAGATGAACACGGCCTACCGGTGACAGGACTGAAAGGTGAGAAGAAGTGAAGGGAACATTTCCATTCCCTGTGTGTCAAGAAGCACCTGACTAACCTGAAGCCAGTCGCACTGAATATGAAAAACTCAGCGACGCTGCTATTTTCATTAGAGGATATGGATTAAATCATATTTACATTTAAAACCAGACGCTTTCATTTCATCGAGCGACTCAAGTATGTGCATGTTTGACTGCATAAAGTGTTTACCGCTCAAAATACACTTATGAAAAACAAGACACTGAATATTGCACGGGTTAGAAAATGCATTTATGAAAATGAATGTAGTCGTAACTAACACATTTATAGCAGGATTTTATGAAACAAGAGAAAGTCTCTCTTATCATTTTCACCTATTTTGCCTTCGTAATGCAACGCAGAATAATATTGCACGGGACTTTTTCAAATCAATGAGGACTCAGGAATTGATCAAATGGTGAAAAGTGTCACTGTATGACAGATTTTTGAAAAATAAGTGGGATCGATGACGTCAGCTGACAAGAAAAGTAGTTTTAGAGATGGTGCAAGTTATATTTTGATAAAAGATGATGAAAACCCAGATTTTTCCCATTACTATAATGTGCACTGATTCTGAATAAAGAATTAATTATTTTCAACAACAACAAAAAACCACATACTGACTAGGGATTCACAATATATAAGTATTGGCCGATATACGTTCATTTTTAATGTTATAGTTATTGGCCCAATAAGAAAATTTGGCCGATAAATAATGGATTATTTCCTTCAAGACACTTCAGATGTGCTCTGTTCACCATGATGGTTTTGAATTACTTGAAATATGATTGGAATCACTTCGAAAAGGAAAATACAGTTCAGTGCAACATGTGCAGCGCAAGACTGGCATATCGGCTACATGAAATTATGAGAACATTATAATTGTGTGCTTGAGACATGGCTTTTAATGGGGAGACTTTTGTTTTTGTAATCAGGCTCTCAAAAATTATATAAAGATTTGGATTTAGATTTATCGGCCAATATATTGGTTATCGGCTTTTAAATATAAAGAATTATCGGTTATCGGCCAAAGTTTTATATCGGTGCATCTCTAGAACTAACCCCAAACTTTTGAATGGTAGGGTATAAATCGCAGAAATATTGCAATGTCCATTTTTTCCCACCAATATCATTTAGCCCTATAGACATTAGGTTGAAAACCAGCAGTTAGAATATTATTTGACTGTAACTGAGCCAAAACAACGGTAGATCCCAGTCTGTGGGGCCGTTCCTCCTCTCCCGGTGACTTTTGAGTCGTATATCTTCAAGGTAACCAGGGCAAACTTCCGAGCACACTAATATCTGAATGTAGGTTAAGTAATTAGTTGGACTAAAGCCTGTGTACCAAGCAGAGACATTGGATAAATTCCACATGCTAATCCAAACTCTGCTTAGATGAGGCTAACGAGGCCGTCGGCTTTTAACTCTCCTGGTTTGAAGTGCTGATCGTGTTTTCTGTATTGATCCGCAGACCTGTGGTGGAGTACAGCAGTCAATGTCAAACGTTATCGGTTACTCGAAGACGCTGGCCAACAATCATGGGCAGAAGATAACAAAAAACAAGAGCAATGTGTAATGCGCTCTCTTTTGATTATTGCCGGGATGACCCATTTACCAGGTGGTCCTCGTGACCCTGCTGACCCTTGCATTGATGAGGTTTTTCTGGAAAATGGGGGTGGGGATGAGACCGTCCTTCCACATCTATTGACCAGCGCCGGACAAGACGCCTGTGCATTGATTCCCGTACTGCTCTCCCAGGAGCCATTGTGGGAACTGATGGGAGGATGAAAATAGCAGGAAATCTACCAAGGAGGAATTAAGAAGCCGGTCTAATTCACTGTCTGAGACGCGAGAGATCAGTGGAGAGCTCCGACCCCAGAGGAGAAACATCAGCACTTCTTTTTTTCTCTCTCCCAAAATCAAACCCCAAAGAGATTGAGAGAACTGAGGCTGGTGGTATCAGCCAGACTGATTAAACGAGCACTATTTCGAGGTTATTAGCATCGGTTGATAAATAAATGTGGTCGTTCACTCTTACGACAGTTCTGAAATCTATTGGCCTTGTTAACAGATAATTAAAATTTCAGATTTTATGCTATATAAATCTAAATATATAAATATAGATAACATGAATATCAATTATTATATATAAAATTTGTGTATGTATGAATACATTTTGAACTCCTGTATATAATCTAAATATAATAATAATAGTGTGTGTGTGTGTGTGTGTGTGTGTGTGAGTGTGTGTGTGAGTGTGGTTAATATACAATTTATTTAAAAAAAGATGGATCTAAAAATAAACAAAATTCTATATACACTATATATATATATATATATATATATATATATATATATATATATATATACACACACACACACACACACACACAGTATATATAAAGTATAATAAATTATAAATATTTATAAAATGCAGGTCATTATACTTACAATAAAATTAATAATTAGTAAAATAAAATAATAAACTAACTTACTAGATCTAAAGTATGACTTGGTTATAAAATATCAAAGATTATGTGGCCTGAATAACTTGTCACAATTGACACAAAATTGCTTGATCAACGTGCACTTTTATTCATCAAAAAACTGGATTAAATAAATCACCCATCAGCAGCATTTTTTTCTTATTTTTTTTTTAAATTTATGTTTATTATGTCTACTTGCATCTTCATTTATTGAACTATTGGAAATCCTCTGAATGCACACATAAATAAGAAATATTGACATAAGGATTTAAAGCATCAATGCAATATCCCGGGAAAGGCATCATGATATATTGATGTATGATTGTATCGCCACAGGCCGATGTAACACAGTGCTTTATTAAACACTGACCAGCTTTATGACTAAGACGCACAATACGCTGGAATCCCGGTGGGCGGTTTTCCTCTGGGAACGGAAGTGGAACAGCATCCTCGCCATCTGTCGCTGAAGGCCTGTGCGCGAGCGGCTTCAGAGAGCAGATGAATGCTTATTCAAAGTGCCAGAGCTCCACTACTCAGCACAAAATTAGTCTGCGCCTCTAATGAATCTTGAATCAATAGCACTCCAATAAGAGCCACGGCCTGCTGAGAACCAACTGTAAAATAAAGCACACATCCACACGCTCACGCTCTATATTAAAGCCTGTTGTTTGGAGGCCACCGTTTCAGAGCCGAGATTCTGACAGCGCGATCAATTTTATGAAGATTAATCAAGCATCAGTGAGAGCCTTATTAAATATGTTCCTGACAGGTTTGTCGGCGGCTATATTTCTCACTTTCGTCAGACATTGGAGAAGTTTGGCTTGTGTTTTTTCTCAAAGCTCGAGAAAATCACCTGCTAGTTAAACAGGATTTTGATCGATTGTTGGTGAATGATCTAGAGTGGGGAATGATAAATCATATTGGAGTTCATATTGCATCTGAAGGCTGGAGGTGCTTCATAACTGACGGCGCGACACCTACACAAACATACGGTGGATCTCACCAAACCTGTCTAGAAATGCTTAGGTAAAATTTCATCCCAAAATCAACAGAATCTCATATTTTGCTTAAAGACAAATTAAAAGAAATATACATTTGTTTTTTGGTAACAATTTAGTTTAGGGTCCAATTCTCACTATTAACTAGTTGCTTATTAAGCATGCATATTAATAGGATATTGGCTGCTTATTAGTACTGAGGCAGTAAATGCATTATACATTTACATATATCTAGGGCTGTCAAATGATTAATCGTGATTAATCGCATCCAAAATAAAAGTTTGTGTTTACATAATAAATGTGTGTGTACTGTGTATAATTATTTATATATATATAAATACATACACATGCTTGTACATATTTAAGAAATATTTGCATGTATATACTATATATATATTTATATATAATTTATATTATATATAAATATTTTATATATAAATAACAAATTTTTCTTAAATATATAAATGCACATGTGTGTACTTACATATATAAAATAATTTTACACAGTACACACACATTTATTATGTAAACACAAACTTTTATTTTGGAATGCGATTAATCGTGATTAATCATTTGACAGCCCTAATATATACACACACACACACTTATATATACATATGTTAATTTAATAAATGAATCTAATTAAATTCAACTTTGAATGAATTGCAATATCATTGTATTTTATATTTTTGTTATGCAAAATTATGATATATTGTTATACAGAATAATGAGAATTACGTAAAATAAAACGTATAATCTAGATACTTTACAGTAACGTTTAATTGTGATGAAAAAAATCCAAATGAATAAATCATTAAAATAAATCTTGGGTATTTAAACGTTCTTTATGCAAAAAAAAACTCACTACATTTTTATCTATTGATTTTGGGGTGAAATATGGACATGTTTTCCTGCATTTCACTTACACACACAGCAGATGGTAATGATCACACACAGTTAAAATGGCTGTAATGAAGAGTAGCACGATTCTCTGTGGTGAAAGACGTCCAAACGTGCGATCGGCAGGGGAGATGTGCGACCGTTTGAGAACACGCCACAAAATAGCACCACTTACCCTTATTGAACAACAATTTCAAAGAACATTTCAGAGCTGAATGGAAAGGCAATGTGTGGACTGATTCCGTTATTAAAGGGTAAGTGATTGAAAACAATTGAGAAACAATAAAGGTGCAAGAAAATCACAAACTAATTTAATGAAATAGCAGGTCGATTGATGAAAAGATATTTTCTGCCCTGCAATGTGCCACTGTTTTGGCTGAGATGACCAGCTGAACCTACAATGATGTTTCTTGTGTTTGTCGTAACTGTATATTTCCACCTCAAGACCACAAACCAGAAAACATACGCATTAAAGGATGTTAATGGCACAGAAATTACACAGAGGCTTCAGAAGCAGTTGTTTAAAGAGACGTTCAAAATGTATAACCACGAATAGGACACTTCAATTGTTTCTCCTAGACAGAAATGAGATTAAAACTTAAGCCAGGGTCAGACTACACAAGATCAGCCCGATTTTTGACGTGGAGATTCATAAACAATAATGGCTGTCGGGACTGGTTTTCTTCATATCGATTGTTTCATCTCATATATTGTGTCATAGTTGGACAACAACCAACATCATGACAGATAGAATAGCATCATTCCTTTTTTTCGGTCCTCCACGAAGGGTTTCATCACATCTGTGGCGTTGACCAATAGGAGCACAGACACTATTCGATCGGTACATACACAGCTTTCAAACATGGAGAAACGAAAGATATACGATTGTATTGGTGCTGCTTGGTGGAATTATACAATGAAGGAAAGGTTTGTGGAGCTTTGCAAACAACACTCCTGCCTTTACGATGTTTCCTCGAGGGACCACCAGATAAAGGCTGATGAACAATAGCAAGACGTTTCAACAACCAGTTTTGTTTACGCTAACTCCGCCTTCTCGATGACATCACACACGTGACCTACCTTTAAAAATATTGATATCGTGTTTTTCTCAATCTATTAAAGTCCCCCGTGATAAAAATCAAGTTTTTAATGTTGTTTAGATGTCTATGTGGTGTTTTTAATATGCTTTAAATTCATAAGTGTTTCTGATGTCAGATCAACGTGTGATCGTCAACCAGTGGATCTGGAGGGAGTGGAGGCGGGGCTCATTTGCATATTCATAGAACCACGTATACTAAATGAAGCAAGAGTGTAAAGTTACATTCAGGATATTTTAAGGCATGAAGATTTTTTTTTTTTAAATATGTCATTTTGATGATCAAACATGAGTTTTAAGAGATGAAATTATTGACTACAGGGAGACTTTAGTTTAATTATAAACAAAAATTATAGAAGAGTGTGTTTTCTAATTAACTTTTTGCAACAACAACAAAAAAAAAGTGTATAGGTTCACAAAATTCTCTTCAGGAAGCTGATAAAGAAACATTTGTGTAATTTTCTGAATCTCAAACAAATGAATTAAAGGACGCCAGTGGCACAGAAATGACTGAGGATTCAGCGAGCAGCGCCTCCGGTTCCTCGCGCCACTGAAGACTCATGTGAATGTCATCAGCCGGCAGACGAGTGGAAAAGCAGACGGGAGGGAAGGATATCCTGAGCCCAGAGGCAGAGAAAGGCAAGAAAAAAAACACGATGAAGAGATAAAGAGAATTCAGATGGGCGGAAGTGACTCTAGCTTTCACACTCTAGGGAGGTCAAAGGTCAGGAGGTCAACACTCTGAACACAAGCAAGATACACTGACAGACAGGCTGTCAAACACTCAAAAGTTACATGCACACATGGGAAATCCATGAATATAAATCAGAAACTGAGAGCGAATGTAACTTATTTACTGCATCTCCTTATGAAGAAATCTCTCTCCTGTCAGTCATTTTAGATAAAAACATCTGCTAAATAAATACATGTGAATGGAAGAACCGAAAGAACACGTTTTCCATTCCACTGTGATATTTTTCCATTGTTTTTCGATGTAAATACACTAGACGGAAATCTCACGTCTAACCATTTTGCAGTTCTCGTTCGAAAAAAGCGGCACTCGAGTTAACTTTTAAAAAAACGTCTCTAAACCTTGCGTTTTCATTCCACTGACCTTCGGCTCGTATTTTTAACAGCGAAAATGTGTTCTGTGTGAACCAGCCTAAAACAGGTGAATAAAATCCCATAAGCACATTGATACCGATCTATGGCGACTTGATGGATAAACGATCAATAAAGAGGTCGATCATATGCAATTTGAACAAGTTCGGCCAGTGTCTTCTCTGCTGTCATATCTAGAGACCAGAAGATCACAAGAAAGCCAGTAAAGAATCACCTAGCAACCACCTAGAACATCCTAGCAACCACTTAAAAATGCCCTAGAAACCAACAATAGAATGTTTTCAGGCAATGCATTAGCAATATTGCAAATTTGTCACATTAAAAAATAAAAATAAGCGCCCCTACCGTATAACAGTAAAAACATGGATTGACAGAAAATTCCATCAATGGCAGGAAAAGAGTTAAATAATGCTAGTGGCACAGTAATAACAATAAATAATACATAATAAAGACTCATGAGGAAGATTAATTTGTCAATGATATTGATAGATGAGGGCAACAATGTCAACAAATAAGGAAAATTTGACATTGAAATATTTTATCCATCCAAATATATATCCATCTTATTTTGCTTGTGAAAAAATAAGTACACTCCATTTAGTAGCTGGTCTCGCCCACTTTAATTTACAGGCATCATGTAGAAGTTTCTTATAATTATCTATCATTCACTTGCATTGACTATGAGAATGATAGTGAAGGAGTTTCTAGCATTCAAGACCCCAACTTTCCACATAAGAAATGGGCATTTCTGTTTATTTAAACTGCACATTTTATCAATTAACAATGGTGAAATAACAATCTAATATCTATATATCCTAATATGGGGTGTACTAACTTTTTCACACACTGCAAATACACCTATGTTCAATATAAACCAACTAAAAGATTGTTCTAACGTACAACTATGCCAGTACAGTGGTCAGCGAATCATAACACAAAACATTGGTCATAAAAAAAATATTTATGGCAATATGTTTGAATAACAATAGTATAAATTGATGGCCATTTTATACAAGCTTGCTATGATTTGAGAGGTGACAATAATGTTAGGGCATATGTACTGTAAGTAGTACTACACATGCAAATACAGTAATATCCCCTGAAAAAAAACAAACTAATAAGTGCATGAACTAATAAGAAAGTTCCCCTGTGGAATCCCAAACTCAATCAAATATTGAGTCATCTCATCAAACAGCCGGATTTACTGAGGCAAATCTCCACACTAATTACTTCAATTAATTGTGTTAAACTTAAAGGAATATGAAGCTCCTGAGCGTTTAGGGCACTGATGGTCAAAATCCAGGAAAGAGACGAGAAATATGGTCATTATGGAATATAATAAGATGTTGAACCAAATGCACATGCACGCAAAATAACACGGCCGCACGTCCTCCCTTCATAAGGCCCCTCGCTCCTCTCTTTGAACGATGAGATTTCTCACAACCGAGGGCAACCTCAGATTCCTTCCCTCCAAAGGTCTGTAATTTCAAATCCTTTATTTGATTGTTCATTAAGTTCAACCCTCCCCTGGAAATTGCAGCACGGACCCCGTTATTAGTGGTTCCAGACGTTTCTGCTTCTGGATTTTTCCTTCCAGCGTATATATACCTCGGCGGCCTGTGAGATGAGAGGCCAGGGCGGCAGACGGGACCTTGTTTTAATGGTCTTCTTGGCAGCGGCGCAAGGGAAAATAAAGTAGAAAATAAAATGAGGTATCAGTGAAGAGCAGGGAAATGATGTCACACAGGGCAGAACTGATGTTTTTATTATTACTACTCCGATAATTAGTGATGTTTGCTTGGGGAATCACTGCTGTTACTGCTCATATATTTTAGTGAGACATTACTGGTTTAAGTCATCACACTTTTCACCTGGTGAACGATATATTTATGCATTTTATTTTATTTTAGTCATTTATTCAGTTCATTTATTTATTTAATTGTTATGTTTTTTTATTTATTTGTTTATTTTTTATTTATTAATTTATTTAATCTTTAATTCATTTATTTATACAATCTTTTATTGGTTTCATTGCCAATGCTTTAGCAATACTGTACCACAGTCATGGTAATAAAGCATTGTTTGAATTAAACTGAATTTAATCAAAAGTCTCAAAAGTCAGAAATATCAATATGAACTCATTGAATACTCCCAAGAAAGAGATGTTTTCCACATTCATTTTATAGCTTTACATTCTTACTATGTCAACAACTACCTCATGTGCCTACTTTAATTTTTTTTTCTCAATTGGTTTTATGAGAATCATCTGATAAGCTCATTCTTAAAGGGGACCTATTATGCCCTTTTACAAAGATTTTATTTTTGGACTCAACTAGAACAGGTTTTCATGCTTGAATGTTCAAAACACATTATTTTTCCTCATCTCACTTCCTAGTCTGTCAGTAACGCTCTTGTCTCTATGAAGCCCCTCCTTCCGAAAAGCACACTGTGCTCTGATTGGTCGGCTGGATCAGTGTGTTGTGATTGGTCAAGAGCTTCGAGTGTGTTTGGGAAATGTCCCGCCCCTTACCATAACCACCAGTTTAACACACTACTAACTAACTCAACCAGGCCCCGCCCCTTTTTTGTGCATATTAATTATTTAAATGAGGAATATTGTGACGTGTTCGTTCCCGCAAGAAACTCAAGACTACAATGGAGGCGTTTCTGGGAGTTCAGAAACACTGACACTGATATTAAGAATAACTTTGGAACTTTGCAGACCTTTTTCATGCTGAAACAGCAATATTACACATTAAAGAAAGCTCAACATGTAAAAAAGCATAATAGGACTCCTTTAAATAAAACAACTGAGGTTTCAGAGCTATGAAAGTGCAACAAAGTTCTCCTCTGGCAGCTGATAGACAAACTACACCGCATGAGCGCTCGCATTTCTCACACATTCAAACGATCTAAGCGTGTGCGGCTTTTTCGGAAACCCGCAGGTACACCAAGGGCCATTCCCGACACGTGCGGCAGGAATTTCTAAAAACAGATCCAAGTTTTTCCATGTACCGGGAAACTCCCAGCACACATTTGTCATTCAGGGTCTGTCAACAGGCATTAGACTCAACGGATGAACAAAGCAAAGGAGAGAAGAGGCTTTCAGGCCAATATAGAGATCGTTCCCCGGGTGGGAAACCGAGCCCAGAGCTGTGTGTGTGTGTGTGTGTGTGTGTGTGTGTGTGTGTGTGTGGGAGCTGCAGAAAGAAGAAGAACAAGGTCTGGGTTTATTTCATGAGTCTTACCCACATGCAAGGCCAAACTAGCAGCTTCAAAGTGCTGCCTATGGGGAGACGCTCAAACCATATGCCGAAACCATGAATACAGCTGGAGTCTCTTTTAACTGTGTATTCAAACATACACAGACACACACACACACACACACACCTCAGACACACCCCAAACAAAAGAGAATCAGCTCGTTATGAACCTGAACACCCAAACACAAGAGAATCAGCTCGTTATGAACCTGAACACCAAACAAAAGAGAATCAACTCATAATGAACCTGAACACCCAAACACAAGAGAATCAGCTTGTTATGAACCTGAACAACCAAACACAAGAGAATCAACTCATTATGAACCTGAACACCCAAACACAAGAGAATCAACTCATTATGAACCTGAACACCCAAACACAAGAGAATCAGCTTGTTATGAACCTGAACAACCAAACACAAGAGAATCAACTCATTATGAACCTGAACACCCAAACACAAGAGAATCAACTCATAATGAACCTGAACACCCAAACACAAGAGAATCAGCTCGTTATGAACCTGAACACCCAAACACAAGAGAATCAACTCATTATGAACCTGAATCAACTCATTATGAACCTGAACACCCAAACACAAGAGAATCAGCTCGTTATGAACCTGAACACCCAAACAAAAGAGAATCAGCTCGTTATGAACCTGAACACCCAAACACAAGAGAATCAGCTTGTTATGAACCTGAACACCAAACAAAAGAGAATCAACTCATAATGAACCTGAACACCCAAACACAAGAGAATCAGCTCGTTATGAACCTGAACACCCAAACACAAGAGAATCAACTCATTATGAACCTGAACACCCAAACACAAGAGAATCATAATATCATGATATAGTTTTAGCTGCTGTGGATGAACAATATATAATCAGAGGCTGCAGTGAGTTCTTCTGACAGTCTTTTGGCAGCGTTCACAATAGCAGCTTGTAATGGCGTCCGCTGAAGAGGTGCTTTTCTATGGCGAGGAACTTCTGTGTTGGGCTTGTTTAGACGGCGTGAAGTCAACGGTCTGAAAAAGAACGATAACAGTGGAATTGGCGTTCGGTGCCGCTTTATAAAGGCAGAGTGCCAACTACTATTCATGCACTTGAAGGCCGATCTCCCTTTTTCATTTCTTTCTATTAAAAAATAAATAAAAAAATGTGAACAATATAAAAAAAAGTCAAAAAGCGTGTCTAATTAAACTAAGTTTAAGTCATGAAACGTATTAATTTGAATGATTTGTTTATTTTAATAAATAAAAGCATTTCTAATCAATAAAAAAAATTTTTTAAAACAATTTATTAATTTATTATTTTATTTCTTTAAAATAGGGCCCTATGAAATGTTCTATTATGTTGTTTTAATTGTTCAGGATTTTTTATTGAATACGAATGTAATATCAGTTTAATAAGAGTATTAAACAAATGTTAGTTAAACTAACTTCTAAAACTAAATGATGTGAAAATTAATAACATTTTATGACTGGATTCTGTGATTCTACCCGCATTTTCTACATCGTGGAAATAAAAGGCTTTACAAAGGCCCTACAGCGTATAATCAGCGACAAAATGTGACCTATAAATGTGTTGTTTATTGATGCAGCTTTGGTCTTAGTATGTACTACAGCGCGTGTGTGTGTGAGTGTGAGTGTGAGTGTGTGTGTGTGTGAGTGTGTGAGAGAGAGAGAGAGAGAGAGAGAGAGAGAGAGAGAGAGAGAGAGAGATCGCTGATACAGCGAGTCGTCGCCTCTGGAGAGGCTGCAGCAGATGTCGGTGTGTGTGTAGCGTAAGCATCTGCCCTGCGCCCACGCGCACACACTCATGCATGTAGCGTCTCCTTCCATCTTCACACACACAGAGTCGTCATCTGCACTGTTAACACACACCTCTCTCGTATTTAAACCAATTACAGCTGCTCGTCTACCAGCCAGACCACGGCCAATTACAGCAGGGGGCAGAGCGCGCGCGTATGCTGATGTGCCCTTTCTCCAAACTTGTTACTCTACTCCATGCCCGAGTAGGTAAATGTCTTTATGTCCATCTCTTCTGCAATACGAGTAAGCGAGAGACACCATTAGAATTTTGCAAAGCTCGTAACAGACAAATATAAACCTAGTAAGGCATAAAAAATACAAACACAATATACTTAAAGCTGGACCATCAAATGGAATTACAAAATTAATGAATGTTTCCAAATATGTGATTGTGTGCTTGAATTAAAGTATGTGGCCTTAGAAACATAGTGTAATGGCATTTATAATACATTATGAAAGAGACTGAGAAATCTAGCTAAACATAATGCTGGGACATGATTTATCTAGTTAGATTTGATTGGATGGAAACATGTTACGCATTTATGAATTGATTTTCAAAGGTGTATAAAGTTACTTTGTTTTGATTTAAAAAAAATATCTTTAGAATAACATCCACTGATAATGTTCATTTAGACCAGAGACACAAATTAAGACTGTAAATAAATGTTAAAAGTTTGATTCGTGTTGATTTGCACCCAAATACTCATGAGCTGCTAAAATCGTATCACATCATATCCAGATAAGATACAGCGGTGACCTTGTTGCCAACATCAAACTCACTCCAGAGATGGACATGTTTGTCCATCTGCCTAAAAGCATCACTGATATCCGCTGCCCTTGTCTGTCAAAACGTCATTTGCATATTGACCCCTCACCCAATAGGAGACAAGCTGCAGCGTAACACCATCGCCACGTCAAACTAAAAAGGGCCAGATTGATAGCAACCATTTAGGAGAAAGATAAACCATCAATTTCACGTCCGTCTGACAGAGAGATAGATTGGATCGTTTAAGTCCTTTGTCCAAAGTCTCTAAGATCTCTTGAGTGTGTTAAACAATGTTCTCCAGCACTTCTGAATATAGAGAAACACATGTAAATAATAATATTAATAACAGTGTGAGAGAGAGAGAGAGAGAGAGAGAGAGAGAGAGAGAGAGAGAGAGAGAGAGAGAAAATAATAATTATTATTATTATTAATAATATATATATATATATATATATAATGCATAAATAAGATATTTATTATACATATATATTGTTGCTGTTGTATTTACAACATTACAATTATCATTATTATTATCCTTGCTGACCACATACAAAACCTAGCATACACACAATTTGTGTGTATTCACAAAGCATACTAGAGTCCAATTCGTGAATTTGGTTCTTTTCAAGGAATCAACTGATTCCCCAATGATTCACCACCTGGTTAATACAGTCTGAATAAAATCACAGGAATCAGGGACTGAATCTCACACAGAAATCAACATTTGCCTGTAACAGTCAGTACGATCATCACCTCAACAAAACTTATAAAAACAGCTGCAAAAACAAAATCCTGTAGGAAACAGATTCACTCACAACATGTCACTCCAGCAGCCTCGAACAATGACAACCAGCTAAAGCGACACAAGGGGGAACATATGTTTCATGAAACGAGCCGAAACATACAGTATTTAAATTCGGGTCCACATGGTCGCCTCCCTCATTTAAACTCAACAAAAGGATCTGCGTTCTGATCCATGCAGAATAATGCGTTTAAGTGTCACATGTGCTGCTCTCGGAAGCAAGATGTGACCTTTACGATTGCACACTATTTATACGTATAATGCAGCGGCTCCATTTCCTTTTAAAAGCAGGCCACTGTAAAGCCCTGAGAGAAAGACAGGATTGTGGAATTACTCGCTTGAACGGTGAATTTGCAGAGATTATGTGCTGGGTCGTTCCTGTTATGCAGAACCTTTTGAACTGCAACAAATGAATATGCTTGTGTTATAATTTAAGGATTTCTACAAAAGAGACTTGAGAAATCAGCTCTGGTTAAACTTACACACTTAAAATGCAAAAATTAATAACTGATTATTTACACAATGACAAGGAATTACAAAAATCATCAAATGCTGATGTTTTACCACCAAAATTATGGTGTCATCAAGAAACACATCTTTTGTTAGTTAATGGGATTTTAAAACATTAATAGGACAGAAAATCATATTGAGGGCACAGAATAAATAAAAATTGATTATCAGTTCAAAATAAATGCATAAATACTAGTGCTGTCAAATCGATTAATTACGGTTAATCGCATCCAACATATAAGTTTGTAAATATATACGTGTGAGTGAGTGAGAGTGAGAGTGAGTGAGAGTGAGTGAGTGAGAGTGAGTGAGAGTGAGTGAGAGTGAGTGAGTGAGAGTGAGTGTGTGAGTGAGTGAGAGTGAGTGAGTGAGTGAGAGTGAGTGAGTGAGAGTGAGTGTGTGAGTGAGTGAGAGTGTGTGTGAGTGAGAGTGTGTGTGAGTGTGTGAGTGAGTGAGTGTGTGAGTGAGAGAGTGAGAGTGTGTGTGAGTGAGTGAGAGTGTGTGTGAGTGTGTGAGTGAGTGAGTGAGTGTGTGAGTAAGTGTGTGAGTGAGTGTGTGAGTGAGTGTGTGAGTGAGTGAGTGTGTGAGTGAGTGAGTGTGTGAGTGAGTGTGTGAGTGAGAGTGAGTGTGAGAGTGAGAGTGTGTGTGAGTGAGTGTGTGAGTGAGTGAGTGAGTGTGTGAGTGAGTGAGTGAGTGAGTGAGTGTGTGTGTGAGTGAG